>BLSH010012343.1:930085-966618 GCA_018402905.1 Glandirana rugosa
AGTTACTGAAGAAAACCCAATACGTGGACCTTTTCAATGTAGTATATGCCAACATCTTTGCACGGACAAGTATGATTTCACTACTCATATCCAGAGAGGTCTACATAGGAACGTTGCACAAGCTGAAAAGAATGGAAAAACTAAAGAATAAAAAAAAAAAATGTTAGCACTTAGCACAATTAACTAGATACGGATTCTCTGAATAAAAATTCAGTAGCTTGTAATTTCTAAATACAGTTTGAAACTGTGGACGTTTCATTTATGTTCCTTTTTGTAACCCTAATTAACGTAAGAACAAATAACAGCATGGCCAGTTCAACGTGTATATGATACATTGTTACTTACAGTTCTTCAGTTTACAGAATTCACCCATTTAAAGGAAGACTGTACATGCCACTGATATACAGGTATAGGTGTGCAAATACAAAGTATAAAGCTTAATCGTCCATAACCCAAAAGAAGTCATTGAAGCCAAAATCTGTGCCACCACATATGGACATTTTCTAAATGGATTAAACCATTCTGTAAATAGTTGTGAAAAATGTATCTACCATTAAAGCCTAACACAAATTTCAGTTTAAATCCGCTAAATACATTCCAAGTACATCAAAACAAAAGATGTGCAATATCTTTACAGTTTTGCTTCCCTGCTCTTGGAGAGCTCTACCTTTGACTCAGTAGATGACATGTCAGACCTCTTTAAAGAGACCACTGCTTCTGCATAGAGGAAGGGTCCTTTTCAGCAGAATGCTGCCAGGGGACAGGCTTTTATACTCAAGGCTGTGTCTGCTTTCGAAGGAAAACAAAACTGTCAGATTTTGTACACCTTTTGTTTTGAAGGACCTGAAATGTATTTAGATGATCTCAACAGGGAACTTAATTGGGCTGTATGTGGGGGAAATAAGAGAGACAAGCATTTTACTAACGTCTATGCAAATCATTCCTTTATTCAGCCGTTTGTTTGCTGAATAAAAGGCCATATTTTGTGTGTATATTACTTTGGTTCAGTATGTTGGCCCATCTTAGGCACCCATCATTTTCTTAGAAATACGTGACATCCCCTGGTCCAAAAAGTTACTGCGGCTAAATTCTGTGCCACTATATAGTATGCTAGCTTACATTTTTCAGTTTGACAAGTAATTGGTATAGTCACAGTTTATACAGGTGGTGATGCAAACATTTTAACAGATCAAACTATATTCATATGGTGACATTCTTTGAGTGTGTTGGGACCTGACAACATCACATAGTAGCTGAATAATTACTATTTATAGTGAAATTCACCATTTATAGTTTACATTTATAGTGAAGGTCACCCTTTGGAGTGAACCAGAATGTTCCCATTGATAGTGAAGTGTTATGCAGGGGATATACAAGTGTTTACATGGGTCGAATTCCGAACAAATTTTCCTTTGAAAATCAGAAATATTGTGTTTTGTTATCCAATAGTGCACCATTGATTTTGAAATTCAACCAACCAAGCCTCCAGTTTCACCTCATGTTGCTATGGAAAATAATTTTCGTGCCGGGGGATCTTCTTCTCTTTCTGGAAATGTTCTTTTCTTGTGCTCATGCACATTTCTTTTTCAGTAGCATTTCTCACATGATTCTTCCGTCATTGATTAGAAAATCGGTTGTTTTTCAAAAATTTCCAACATGCCCGATCACCGAAATTCGATGGGCCCCTAATGGTGTGAAGTTCGAACGAAAATTCTTAGATAAGATTTTCAAAAGTAAATTCTTCCGGAATTTGACCCATGTGTAGCCAACCTTAGTCTGTAAATATTGGTTTACAACAACGTGGTTATTTATTGATACAGGTTTTTAAAAAATGACAAAATGGCACCTTTATGGAATCAAATCTTTATGTAGAAAAATAAATGGGAAGGGGCTCTCATCTTTACGCATTATTGTAAATTCAAATAATTAAATTATTGTGTCTTGGGGAAGTAATTCCTCCATCTTTCACCTGCATTTCAACTTTATGATATAGGCATGTATCACAGTTATTTACATAATGATTTAATCCATTTTTAAGACTTCTATTAACAATGTTCATAATGATTGTGTGGCTGTACTGAAATCAATGCAACATGACTTAAAGTGACGCTAAACTCACATTTTTTTTTTTAATGAAATAAAGCAAATGCAATATGTTTAAATATAAGTAGAATGTACTTTCTATCTCTCTATTTTGTTTCAAAGGGTGGCTATGTTCATTCCCTATGCCTCCCTTGTGTATGTAAAGGTGGCCACGCTTTCCTGTTGACATCCAAGATGGACTACACATCTACCTGCAGATTCATTCGTAGTTTGCATAGAGCAAGGCATGTGACCAGAAATAATAGGCAATGCTAGCTCCACACTAGTATCAGTGATGTGTGTGAGAAAGGGAGGAGACTGGCAAAAGAAGCCGGAAAACAATGGTAAGAGAATTTTTTTGAAAAAAAAAAAAACAGAACTGTGATATACATTATATTTTAGAACATTTAATGTAAAACAAATGTGAGTTTAGTTTCACTTTAACCTATTTGCATTCATGATGTGACTAGGCATGCAGTCAGCGTGGCAGTAAATGCTCTACAAAGCCAAGACTATTTGGTCATTTATTCCTGAAATTAGGCAGAACCAATGCCTTAAGTATAACTTATGGCAAAACTTTTTTTTATAGTTTTGGATGGAGTAGAGATGGATTCGAACCCCTGTCAGGTTTTCATTGCTGTCTGTGCCCCTGTTAGGGAGATTCACCCTCTGTAATTGTCCTGTTTACCATTATCATTGAAAGTGAAAGTAAAATAAAATCCCAAATTCTGGGTTGTCCCCAGAAAAGTAATAAAGTATCCAAAATGAAAAAAAAAGTTGTGCCTATAGCTCTACTTTAAGCTGGGTATACAGCAGTAGAAGTTTGAATGAAAATTTGTACAAAATTTAATAGGAAAATATGTACAAAAATTACATTTACATTACAAGTACACTTGAATGTCTTTCAAATGAAAGTAGTTCAAGATTTATCTTTTACTTTTAACATTTGATTTTGAAATGAATGGACTTTACTGAACAAAAATCACATACATTTTTAAAAATATGTACACTCAAGAAGAAAATTCCATTCTGCTCATTTGACATTTCTCATCTCTGTGGTAAAAAAAGAAACGTTGATTTGACCCCACTAAATGATTAGAAAAATTAATGAATGTTCTTACAACATTCTTAAAATGAAAAATGTCATATGAAATTCTACAAGTATACCCAGCTTAAAATGGAACTAAACCCATCCATTTAACAGTTTAAAAAAAACAGTTACATTCCGGCACGTGCCAGGGCTGAAATCGTCCCATTTGCTTGTGCTCTCAACCAAACTGTGAAATCATAAAATGGCTGGTGTCATAACTGATCACATTTACAGCATCTTGGCAGTTGAAGATCAAAAAGAGGCCAAGATGGCAGCTTTCTTAGCTGAAAACGATAGGAGGGTTTAGTTCCACTTCAGGCTCCATTCACACTTGTACGACTCCAAAGTTGCGCCGACTTTGGAGTGCAAATTTGCTGCAACTTTGACACAACTTTGGATGGGTGCAACTTGGATATGACTTTGGCTTTAACCAGTGATAATGAACAACTGTTGCACACAAGTTGCATTGTATAACATTCAGGTACGACTTTCATGCAGAGGGTTAACATTGAAGTCTATGGCCCTCAAGTTGCATGAAAGTCGGACCAAAGTAGTTCATGAACTACTTTACAGTTATTGCAACTTTAAGGGCCGGTTCACACAACCGGGGCAATCCGACTTCAGGCGTGACTTTGCTACGCGATTTGAACATGAATTCAAGGCGACTTCAGCGCAACTTTAGCGTGACTTTGGGTGACTTAACACGCCATTTAAAGCGACCTCCATGCCAGATGACTTTGCCTGTGGCCAATCAGGGAAGGGAGGGAGGGGGTTGCCTGGGTAATTTTTGGGGAGTACCTGGGTAAATTCTTTTCTTTTTCTTGTAAAGTCGCTTCAATATAGATGAGGATCCGACTTGGAGGTGACTTCCATTGAATTCTATGGGCACAAGTTGGATTGAAGTCGACTTAAAATAGTACAGGAACCTTTCAGAGCAACTTCAGTAGTGTACATTAAGACGGCTCTCATTCACTTCAATGGGATTTCTGATGTCAAGCGACTTGAGGCAACTTTGGGTGACACAAGTTGGAACGCATGTCACCTATGTGTGAACTGGCCCTAAGTAGCGCATATATGAATGGTTATCATTGGAAAACATGGGGAATGACTTGTCATGCAACTCTGATGTCCAAAGTTCCATGGCAAGTTGAACAATGGAGCCTTAAGAGTGAAATTCCATCCCACACTTTTTCTTCTTGTTTTGGACAGCGCAGTGAGAGATCTGTCAATTTTTTTCCCTTGCTGTTTGGGTCCCCAACAAGGGCAAAGATGATATCCACATGCCTTTCTTTACTAAAAGAGTGTTTTTATTGCATTATCTTTGTTGAAGAGATATGCACTTTCATTGGAAACAGGAAGTGAGGAAATCCAGTGATGAATCATGAGTTCGGACTTCCCATTGAGGAATGGCAAACACACAGGCAGATGTGGAAGGCAAAGTAGTCACCTTATAAATAAAGAATTACATAATGGCTTTGTATTTTTTTTAGCAACGGCAGGAAATTTACAGCCGCATCTGCGCATTTTATTTTTGTTCAAAATTGATACTAATAATTGCATGGTTATTGTAACCTTTGTGCATCAACAAGCATGTTGTGCTTATTTTCCATGGAAGTTACCTGTTGGAATCTTTGTAAATCCCTCAAGTTATCACAGTCAGGCACAAATTAAAATTGATACATGGATATTTAGGATCATCAGACATTCTCCATTGGACATGCCTTCAATGGATATTGCCATCCATTGAAGGAATGTCCTGTTTTAAAGTTTAGGTTGAATGGTTTAACACTATGGTATTTTTTAAGTCTGTAGCTTGAGACTGCATGATTGCATCATTTACAAAATAGGCTTCTAATTCTAGAAACAGCTGAAATGCCAAACTGTATATTTGTGTTGCATATGAAGGGAACACTCCTTAGCATAATTGCTCAGGGAATAGCACTAAGTACTTGCATAAATGAAGGTGCTGATTTGCCATCCAGTAAACTTTTCTTGTGGGTACAGTACTAGTTAGTGGATACAGCACTTCAGTTATTCAAATGATATGCATTGATGTTACAAGCTACTGAATACCTTGTCAGATTGTCCTTGGTTTCTTTTTCATTAACAAAGTTTGGGAGAACAAAGTCTTATTTTTCTAGTAATTATTAATGTATTACATTTCAAATAATGGTGCCTGACATATAAAATAATTATTTTCTACTTTGTACGTATGCAACAAAGATATTCCATCATGCATTTGAGTCGCTTTTGGCTCAGCCTCGCTGTTTACATTTGCAAATGTAGCAAATACGAAAATGAAGCAACTATTTCTATTGGCGTAGGAAACATTACTTTGTGCATTAGAGTTATAATCTGTTACATGAAAAAAAAAAATCATTGTCATTAAAATGGGATGAAAAAGAAGGAAAATTTAGATATTTTATGCCTGCTTAGGAGAAGAGGATAGCACTATTCATTCCAAGTTCGTTCTTTTTTTTTTTTGTTTGTTTGTTTGTTTTTTTGTATTCATGAAAGATCGTAATTCAGATTCTTATACTTCAGAAAGATCCACATATATCTTCTTCATTGCTTTTGTATATGTTTCATTGGAAACATTTCAGAGACCCTTTTACTTGCTGTGTGAACAACAGCAATTTTTTTGCATCTTCTAGTAGCATTGCACTTCAAAAAAAAAAAATCAGCAGTTGCATTCTCTTGAGAGTTGGGGTGGGTTGGGTGGGGGGGAGAGTGGTGATATTGGGCAGTTTTGTTTTTCATCTGTATGGTTATATTATGTCAAGGTTAGAATTCATAACACAATTCACCTTGAGTTGAAACTTTACAATGAATGAAGGCAAAATGGCTCTCTTATAATTATTTTTTAATGCTTTTTATGTTAACATGTATTAAAAATCAGGGCAAGATGCTTTTGTTTTTGCATGTAAACAGGGGGCTTTTATGAGAACATTATCACAATGTACATGACATATTGAGATGTGATAAAATTTTGCTTAACCCCAAAAATATACAGTATTTAACCATTACCATTACACAAAGAGGGGAAATTATTGAACATATTATTTTTTATGGAATATTATAAAAATGTGTTTCAGAAATTCAGGCTCAGTAAGGTGAACAAAATGTCAGCTCAGCCTCTTTTATTTCTCTTTACCCTGTAGACCAAATCTGATTAAAAGTAGACATTAAAGTTAATAAAATTAGATATTCAATTGAAATAAAGATTTTTTTTTCCAATACCCTATTATAAGACACTAAATATGGCATGATCGGTTCTGCTTTTAATAACAATAGCCATCACAGGACATGTTTTTTTGTTCAATATGTAAAATATAATTCATACCCATGACTACAATATGGGGCACAGTTTTAATATCTACTGCGTGAGGTGGGAAATTAGAGAAAAGTGTCAAGAGTCTAAACAAATTCTAAATTGTAACTTTATTCAGTTTGACTTTTGTTACATTTATGTTATTTTTTAAATGCAGTCTTAGACTGGTGTGACTAATTTATTTTGTGTTTGCACCTGATTACATCACATAGCCTGTACAAATTTAATAATAACTATTTTCTCCAGTGTAATTAAAACGTCAATTATGACAAAAAGTATACAGTTCATTTTGGAATCCAGCTTATCATTTTGCTTAACGATTGAAAATGCTTATTTTTTTCCTGTGATATGTTTATTCACATGTGAAATGAATAGGCTATACAATTTAAGCCACTGACATAACTCAAGCATCCCGTCAATTTACTGTGTCGAATGTTTTTTTGGTTTTTCGATACATGAAATACCAGTGTCTTCCATTATGTATGCCTATTTTGTCTTGCTTTTAAGCATGAATCATTGGCTAGATGCAAATGTTGCCTGGTAGAATGTTGGTGGAATATTGGTCATTCCCTTTAGTCCCAAAAATGATTTTCTCATAATTTAACATATCTATATATTTACTTTAGTAAGGAAATAACAAAAAGCATTTACATGCTTATTTTTTATGTTTTTTTTTTTATGTTATGCGCTACCTGCAAGCAGGTATAATTGCTTATTAGCGATAGAAAATTATTTTATATATATGTATTTTTTTGTATTTTACTGCAGTCAAGTACAAGCTAAGAATAAAATGCATTCTTACCTTTCAGAAAATGCATTATTGACTATATGTTGTGTACATTAATATGCCATTTAAGAAAAAAAAAACATGGAGTATATAAATATTTAGATTTATAAGAGAAAATGTAATGTCTGTTAAACAGTTTATTGGATGTAGCTGTTATTTAAAATGAATGACCTCACAAGCTAGATGTCCTATATACTTGTAAGTAAAACCAGACTTATGTATATGAGCCATACTAGGCAGATTATTTCACCAGTATCAAAACTAAACCGGGTTTATTTAACTTTTTTTTTTTTTAGTTACTCCTTTTACTTACAGGTACAGACTTTTGTTTTGTTAGAAAAAAATGTAAAGCATATTACAAGGTAACCAATGGCTTTAAGGTTGATTGTGTCAACCAGGCCACTTTGCTATGAAGACCAACAGTGACTTGGACTAGATTGTTGCTGATTTAACAGTATATGCTGCAAGTGGTATGTATGTAGAACATATGTACTTATTAATTTAAATTCCATTGTAACTGGTCTTTTCAGACGATCAATTTCTAGGTTTTTGTAATTGATTTAAAAAAAGTATTCAAAAAAAAAAAGAGACTGTGCTTTAAAAGCACCTTGGAAATGGCATAGGGAGTGTGGAACATCTCAATATGCCACTGTATTATAGAACTTCATTGTTCTTTTTTGTTTTTATTAATCAGTACGCACCAGCAAGTTTTCTTTCTATCCAACCTGTTACTTTTTGGAAAAAAGATAAAAACATTTAGTCCTGATAAAAGTTACCTGTCTCATGTCTGTCTCCTCAGAGTATTTGTTTTCTTTGTTTCTTCATTCTGCATGTTTTATTTTCCCCACAAACCTGTTCTCCGTGTATTTCTATTGCATTAAAAGAATTAAAAAAAAATTCAGGCAGTAAAAATGTCTGTTACATCTAAACTTGAATAATAAACTTTTACCACCAGTTATAAAACACGGTGTGATTTGTTTTTCTTCACGTCTACTTTCTGTAGTAAGTGGCAAAGTTGCTGAAAACATCAACCGCATCAGATTTGTCTTGATTTTAAATTGGACCGGAATTCAAAATTGGATATTTTCTGTATCTTAAAATCTAAAAGTGTTTATTTTGCCTAAGCAGTACCCTAAAATTTGTATCTTTTGCCTTAAATTCCTATGTCTAAACCCACATAGTGAATATCTGTAGTGCCAGATCTTCTAAGGGCACTGTTGCCTCTGAATGCTAGTCTCACCAGATTTGGTGATGCCATTACCGTGTTGCTCATTGTTCTATGGAGATGTTCATGTAGTTGTACCTGAGGACCTGCATTTCAGGACTGCATTTGTGCTTCCTCCACTTCTCCTGCTGCTTCTTGATGATTGTCCTATCAGTCATTAGATCATAATTTATCAAAGTGGCAGCCTGACAGCTATGCCTTTACCAAGATGGCCATTTTCATCTGTCCCCTGAACTGAGAACTGAGTGATCAAAGTCCACTGACCACTTGGTTCCTGGTCTCCAGTGAGTAGAGAGCCATAGACTATCAGCCACTGCAGTGTGCTTTGCCCCTCCAGTGCTAGAGTGCTGGGCTGTGGAGGGTGCGAGAGCAGCTGGCTCAGGCTCTCAGCGGCATGTTAAGAGGCTGAGCTAGCTGCTGGTCCAGGCGTTTGAGGGAAACTCAACATTAAATTCAGGATCGCTCAAGAGCCTGAACCGGTTCAGTGATGTCAGCCAACAGCGGGCTTTAGCCTGCTATTGGCTGAATACGGGTCACAGGAATGCTGAACAAAGTGCACTCCTATGATCCCCAGGAGAAGTAGGGCCAAAATAACTTTCTTAATGTAGAGGACATTGCCTAACCCAGCTTAAAGGCTAACTCTAATTTTCTGACCACATTTCATGTTACACCCATATTTTGGAGGCAGGAAATCCCCTCGCCACTGGCTTCTGTCAAATTTGACATTGGCACAGCTGTGCATGCTTCTGCCCTCCCAGCCATGCCATTAATCCACAAGAAGTACTCAACTTTGGTTTATTGAAGCAAAAACTATTCACCAACGATACACTTGGTGCCAGAGCAGTGCTAAAGTGTTTCACTCGTCAATGGAGCCTAATTGAAGACTCAACAATTAAGCTCCTTCAAGGAGTGAAATGTGTTAGAGGTGTTCTGGCACCAGGTGGATTGTTGGTCCATTGTTTTTGTTTCAATAAACCAAAGTTGGCTTTTATGAAGAGCGGCTCTCCCTTCCTTCTTTTGGATCATTCAAGTGTTGTACAGTATTTCAATGGTTCATGGCTGTGGAGAGCCTACTCCAGCACCTGGGATGGGGAGTGTAGCCTGCAGTGAGCCTCATTCATACAGGTATAGTCTCAGTCTAGAGTCTACAGGAGCCAGTGCTGATCCACAGATCATGGTTGCAATGCTTTCCATGCTCCTATGTAAAATAAAAAATACATGTAATAAATATGGGTACATTTATTATTTTTTTTCGAAAAGGTGGGCTTAGGCTTTAAAACAACTTAATTTGACACCTGTCTCTTGCCTATATTCAGCTTTAATGTGAAAGTGGGGCTTAAAGTGGGCCCTGGCATCAGATATTTCCTAATAAAGGGAAACTTTTTTTTAAGTTTCATTCTTTTTTATTGGAATTTAAACAAAATTCAATGTTACAAATGTATAAGAAACACAAGGAAGAATAGAAACCGTTGTAGAAAAAATGGAGACGTGGCAAACTTGCATCAGCAGCTTATGTACAAAAAGAGATATTCAGCTACATTGCGGATATGACATCCAATGAAGTATAATATAAGGCTTGGCACATATTAAATAGGAGGGTACAAACACCTTTTGTAAGCTGAGTTTTGTAGAGCACTTAATGCTTCAGTAATTCCAGGTATTAAAAGTGACAGTATAAACCTCAAACGATATATGCAAAATAATCAACATTTTAGTACAAGAAATGGTCAGCACTGAAAGAGCATATGCAACATCCATTATTTCCAGAATGCAGCAAAAGATTGCAATTTATCATTTTTCATTGCATAGAGGCATTCAAGGGGGCAAATTATGGTTAAGCTCATCAACTATGTCTGAGTTGTTGAGGATAGTAAGAGATTTCCAGTTTCTGGTGAGATTTAATTTGGCCGAGAGTAAAATATGAATGACAAGTGTTCTAGCTGTTATAAGAATAGAGTCTATAATAAGCTGTAAAAGTGCCATGGCTATATCTGGAGACATAGGGGTAGGAGTTAATTCTGGGGTTAGTTTAAAGGTCTTGTTACAATAGGATTTAACTGAGGGACAAAACCAAAGAATAGGTATTAGAGATCCAGTAGAGCCATAGTGATGCCAACAAGCAGCAGTCGTAGTCTGGAACATCTTAGAGAGTATATAGGGGTAAAATACCACCTGTGTTATAGAATAATTGCCAATGATCTGTGCATAGTGTGGCCTTATAAGTCGTTCTAATGGACGTTTGCCAAGTTGTGTCCGGGAATGTAAGCCCCAAGTCTCCTTCATACTTTAGGATAGTTGATGTTTAATGAATTCATGGGATTTATGCAGGACTTCATAAAATAGGGAAATGCCCTTTCTGGGTGCCCTAGGTGTGTCTTAAAACTGAAATAAAAACTTTGGGAAAGAAAGTTCTGTAGGGATTTCCCATTTCTTAAGAAGATGCCATATTGGGATATAATGGTAATATTCATTTGACGGAAGTTTATATCTATAATGGAGGTCTGGGAACGATAGAAGAGATTGTTCTCTATAATGTCTCTAAGGTGACAAATGCCAACTCATTCCCAGGGAGATTCACGTGTGGTATTATCTTCTGTAAGTATCAGACTGGTACAGATATAGTGATCATAGCCGAATTTTCTTGATGGTCATTAATGAACACCTGAATAACATGTAAAGTTGCTTTGATGGCCGGATAAGTAGTGCAGCTAGTTGTAAGATTTGAGTGCTGCTAGTTGAAAGCACTGTGCATTCTAAAACCAACCATATTATGCTGGTGGGAACGTTTTATACCACCAAAATTTAGAGTAGTCCAATAAAAGATGCCAAATAGTAGTGGTATAAGTTGGGGACGGATAAACCTTGTGCGAGTGTATGTTTTTCCAAAATATTGAGGGAATATCTGGGTTTACCATTTTTCCAGATAAACTGCATGTGAAGGGATTGAAGTTTGGTGAAGTATTTTTGAGGGATGAATATAAGTATGGTACGAAAGAGATAAAGCTGTTTAGGGAAGATAATCATTTTAAAGGCTGCTATCCTTCCTAGTGTTGATAATGGAATTATGCTATGTGAATCTCTTGCCATTTTATCCACACATATGCACAAGTACTTTACCTCCCTAAACACAGAGGAGCCAAGCCAGTGAGTAGAACAACAAGGACCAGCATATAGAGAACAACCTCAATTGTGGGACTTTGACAGCAATTAAGAAAAAAGTTTGCATATCTTTCCATATCTTTCAATAAAGCATATTTTGTAAAAAATCCTTTTTTCTATTGTTCCATCTTAAAAATATATATTTATAGGTAAAATGAAAGAAATCTCTACTAAGGGCTGCCCCCTCCATGAAGCAGTAGAATCCCTTTAGCACTTTCCCACTACGGTTCCAGTCCCCGGGAGGGAAGGAAGAGGCGGCCGTCCGATTTTTCTGATTCCTTTATTTTAACATTTTTTTCTCCTTCTCTTTCCCACTTCTCTTTCTTTTCTTCTCCTTCTCTCTCTCTTCTTGGCCTATACTAAACCCAAGTTGGAAACTCACCCGACAGATACTACCTATACACCTTTCACAGTACCTGACATAGTACATAAGCCATGAAAACCCCTCCTTACAGCAACAAATCTGCACCCAGACCCATATGACACTCATCTCATGTAATGATTCAGCTGGGCCCTCCCTGGCCTATCCACCATCCCGAAACCCAATCTACATCCAGCTCTCTTAGCACATATACCAGCCCAGAATGACGCTATGATTCCTAGGTTTACACAACCTTTGGTCAAAATGTCTGTACACTTTGTCATGTAAACAAAACAAAAGAGAGAAATCTCTACATAGATCAAATATACTTTCCATTGTACATACAATACATAAACAGTCTTTATCCATATGCGCATAAAATTATGATTACAGTAGTGGAATAGTATTCCCCATATATCGATGTGCCACAGTGACTTGGTGGTTTCAGAGAGATAGAGGGGGGTCATCCTCTGAAGGACCAGCATACCCAGGATACTTATCGAGTGCATTTGACTCGTGTAATTGGGAGTCCATAGCAGCTGGTGAGTGAGTGAGCACACTGAAGTGGAGCACAAACTGCACTTTATTTGAATCTACAGCACTTTGGCACTTTTACATGATGGATAACTTTATACCACAATCATGAAGATTTAATATCACATACTTTTTTCTGAAGATTATGTTGATGCATTTATGTATTATTTATTTATATATTGTTGATTATTAGTTAATATTTATGTTAATATTCTGTTACCCATATATTATACACCATGAGTGTGGGAATACATATATTGCTTTGGTTTATGTTATTCTTACCTGCTTTGTGCAATGGTTTTGTACAGAGCAGCCCAATCTTCCTCTTTCATAGCCCATAGCCAGTGCTCCTGCCCCCCCCCCCATGCTGAATGTCCCTATAGCAAGCCACTTGCTAAGGGGGCACTCATGCGGTGCTCACTATTGAGCCATGTTCTGTCTGTCCATTGACGCAACAGTGCAGCTAGGCCCATACCCACTTCCTTCTCACTGACTGTGATCGACAGCAGCAAGAGCCAATGGCTCCCACTGCTGCTTCTGAGCCAGTGAGGAGAGAGAGGAAGAATACAGTGATTCTTTTCTCGTGCACAGTGCTGAATGGAGATCAGGCTCAGGTAAGTATAAGGGGGAGGGGGCTGGGGGCGAGCTGCATACAGAAAGTTTTTACCTTAATACATAGAATGCATTAAGGTAAAAAAAAAAACCTCTGCCTTTGGAACCACTTAAAATGATTGCATGCTAAGTAATGTGTGTGTATCACTTAATGACTTATACTGTGGCAGGGCAGCCCTCCTGTGTGAAATCAGGTATGTGATTTCATGCACAGGGTCTGGGATGCGCACAGCCGGCAATCCACTCCCGCTGTGATTAGACGGGAGCCAATCAGTGGGTCCAGTGGACGTGATGTTCTGTCAGAGAAGATAGAGATTTTGTCTTTCCTCCAGTTAAGCCACCCCCCACACAGTTAGAAAGCATTCCCTAGGAGCACAGTTAACCCTTTGATTGTCCCTGATGTTAACTCCTTCCCTGACAGTGTCATTAGTACAGTGAGAGTGCATTTTTTTTAGCACTGATCACTGTATTAGTGTCACTGGTTCACAAAAAGGGTCACTTAGTGTCCGATTTGTCCACCGCAATGTCTCAGTCCTGCTAAAAATCACTGATCCCTGTCATTACTAGTAAAAAAAAAAAATAATGAAAATTCCATAAATCTATCCAATAGTTTGTAGACAGTATAACTTTTGCACAAACCAATCAATATACACTTATTGGGATTTTTACCAAAAATATGTAGCAGAATACATATTGGCCTATATAGGATATGTTTTATAGCAGAAAGTAAAAAATATTGTTTTTCTTTTCAAAATTGTTGGTATTTTTTTGTTTATAGTGCAAAAAATAAAAACCACAGAGGTGATAAAATAGCATCAAAAGAAAGCTCTATTTGTGGAGCAAAAAAGGACATAAATTGTTTTTGGGTACAGTGTTGCTTGACTGCGCAATTGTCAGTTAAAGTAACGCAATGCCGTATCGCAAAAAATGGAGGTCGGGAAGGGGGTAAAACCTTCTGGGGTTTAAGTGGTTAATAGGTACTTGTCACCTCTTACAAAAAACACAGTACTCATCCTGGCAATGCCATCCATCTCTTTTTTACATTAGACTGATGGAGCCATCATTATTTAGGCATCATCCAGGGTCTGGATTGAGATGTTGGCTGAGAGATGACTGGCATATAAACCCTGATGCCTGTGCAGTATTTGACCTTTGTTCACACATTTCTGATGCATTTGTGATTTGCTACAAGATTAGATTGTTGCACTGCTGAGAATGTGGAAAGCTGCCTCTTGCCTGCAGCAAACTAATGGCCTCATTCCAGCCTAAGGCATCATCACTTGGTGGCCTTTTTAATAATTGTTGAAAAGTTATACTATTGGTACATACTGTGGAATGTCACATATATTTATAGCAATTTGTAAAGTTATTGAAAGGTTCACTTTAATGAAGTACATAAATAAAGCCAGCATATTCTCTTTTAAAATAAGAATGTCATGTGTCCACTTACTCTATCACCTGGTGGCAGAAAGAAGTATAATTCTACCAGTCTGCAAAGTGCTGTAGTAGTGGGATCCCAGTGTTATGTATTCAGTGATGAAGCATGTTATTCAGATGGAATTTCCACATTGCTTGCAATGTGCAATCTTTGAGACCTGTTTGGCACTCAACCAGAAAATAATTTGCTAAATATATAAATGGCTTTAGCTAGTTGGCTATATGCCCACAAATTTTACAGGGATGCAGAAAGTCTTTTGTGTTGATAGGATTTCTGCTGAAAGCTGACATGTTAAGAAGCGAAAATGGTAATTTTCATGAGCAACAGACACCAAATGTTCATCAGCACAAAATTATTATACTGGAAATTAATTTCTTAAAACAGTCAACGTATGTTGCTTTTCAAGCTGATTATAGGAAATATGAGAGCCCATTTGCTGTTTTTCATATGAATCATACACATCCCTTTGGTCACATTTTAGTATGCGGATTAACATATTTTAAGCTTATGGTATAAACTAGATCCAAACCCTAAAATGGATGCTATTTAGCTTGCCAAGTCACTGTGTATCGTAAACAATTGACATTTTTTTCTTCAGAAAATTCCATGGTTGAGAGGCGGAGCTGAGTGCCGGTCCAGGCATGTGGGTGGATCCTGACCATATGGTCACAATCTTTCACGAGCCTGAACGGCACTATGACATCAGCCGACAGCAGGCTTCAGCCCACTGTCTGCTGAAAATCAGTCTCAGGAGTGCAGAATGAACTGCACTCCTGTAATCCATAGAAGAAGTACAGACAAACAAGCTTTGGTTGTACTTTTCCTTTAAAGTCTAACTTCACATATGATGGTCCTTTAAATAGTTTGTTTAGGACCAGCTGTCCCAACTGAAGTATTTACGAATATGTGGGTGCTGCATGTACAGTGAGGGAAAAAAGTATTTGATCCCTTGGTGATTTTGTATGCTTGCCCACTGACAAAGAAATGATCAGTCTATAAGTTTAATGGTAGGTTTATTTAATGGTGAGAGACAGAATAACAACAGAAATACCCAGAAAATGTATTTAAAAAAAGTTATAAATTAATTTGCATTTTAATGAGTGAAATAAGTATTTGAATCTCCTATCAGTCAGCAAGATTTCTGGCTCCCAAGTGTCTTCTATACAGGTAACGAGCTGAGATTAGGAGCACTCTTTTAAAGGGAATGCTCCTAATCTCAGCTTGTTACCTGTATAAAAGACACCTGTCCACAGAAGCAATCAATCAGATTCCAATCTCTCCACCATGGCCAAGACCAAAGAGCTGTCCAAGGATGCCAGGGACAAGATTGTAGACCTACACAAGACTGGAATGGGATACAAGACCATCACCAAGCATCTTGGTGAGAGGGTGACAACAGTTGGTGTGATTATTCGCAAATGGAAGAAACACAAAATAACTGTCAATCTCCCTCGGTCTGGGGCTCCATGCAAAATCACACCTCATGGAGTTTCAATGATCATGAGAACAGTGAGCAATCAGCCCTGAATTACACGGGAGAATCTTGTCAATGATCTCAAGGCAGCTAGGACCATAGTCACCAAGAAAACGATTGGTAACACATTACACCCAGAAGGACTGAAATCCTTCAGTGCCCGCAAGGTACCATTGCTCAAGAAAGCACATGTACAGGCCCATCTGATGTTTGCTAATGAACATCTGAATGAATCAGAGGAGAACTGGGTGAAAGTGTTGTGGTCAGATGAGACCAAAATCTAGCTCTTTGGCATCAACTCAACTCGCCGTGTTTGGAGGAGGAGGAATGCTGCCTATGACCCCAAGAACACCATCCCCACCTTTAAACATGTAGATGGAAACATTATGCTTTGGGTGTGTTTCTGTGCTAAGGAGACAGGACAACCTCACTGCATCAAAGGGACGATGGACGGGGCCATATACCATCAAACCTTGGCTGAGAACTTCCTTCCCTCAGCCAGGGCATTGAAAGTGGGTCATAGATGGTTATTCCAGTGTGACAATGACCCAAAACACATGGGTCATTGGCCATTGGCAGCAAAGGAGTGGCTCAAGAAGAAGCACATTAACCACTTCACCCCCGGAAGGATTTCCCAGGTTAGGGCCAGAGCACTTTTTGCGATTCGGCACTGCGTCGCTTTAACTGACAATTGCGCAGTCGTGTGACTTTGTACCCAAACAAAATATCGTCCTTTTTTTCCCACAAATAGAGCTTTCTTTTGGTGGTATTTGATCACCGCTGCATCATTTCTGATTGCCGCAATAAACAAAGAGATAGCGACAATTTTGCAAAAAAAAAAAAACAATATTTCTTACTTTTTACTAAAATTCAAATCCAAAAAAAAATATATAAAAATCATTTTTTTCAACGGTTTTGGCCGATTTATATTCTTCCTCATATTTTTGGTAAAAAAAAATCGCAATCAGCGTTTATTGATTGGTTTGCGCAGAAGTTGCCATTTTTACGGATGATGAGAATTTATTTCTGGGGTTTTTTTTATTTTTTTTTATTTTTTACTAGTAATGGCGGCGATCTGCGATTTTTAGCTGTACTGCGATATTGGGGCGGACGTGTCGGACATTTTTGACACTTTTTTGGGACCAATGACATTTATACAGTGATCAGAAATTTAAATGTCCACTGATTACTGTGTAAATGTCATTGGCAGTGAAGGGGTTAACCTGCAGGGGGAGATCTAGGGGTTAACTGTGTTCCCTGGGCGTGTTCTAAGTGTGGGGGGGGGGTTGGACTGTAATGGGCATAAAAGATCTAACTGATCCCAATGACAGAGATCATTAGATCTCCTATGTCTGCACTGACAGAGCGGGGAACCGCGCTCTTTGGCTCTAGCAGCTCATCGCGGCTCGCCGGCGGACATCAGGTGCGCCTGAGCCACGGGCACACTCCTCCGGAGTGTGCCGGGCATGAGAGCGTGCCGGCGCGTGCTCACCCCCTAGCTGCGCCTGCGCGAATCGCCACCTTTTTACGCCAATTACGGCCTTAATCTCCTAGAAAATATGTGGAGGGAGTTGAAGGTTTGAGTTAAATGTCAGCCTCGAAACCTTAATGACTTGGAGAGGATCTGCAAAGAGGAGTGAGACAAAATCCCTCCTAAGTTGTGTGCAAACCTGGGGCCAACTACAAGAAACGTCTGACCTCTGTGATTGCCAACAAGGGTTTTGCCACCGAGTACTAAATCATATTTTGCAAAGGGTTCAAATACTTATTTCATTCATTAAAATGCAAATCAATTTATAACTTATTTGTAATGCGTTTTTCTGTTTGTTTTTTCTGTTGTTATTCTGTCTCTCACTGTTAAAATAAACCTACCATTAAAATTATAGACTGATCATGTCTTTGTCAGTGGGCAAACGTACAAAATCAGCAGGGGATCAAATACTTTTTTCACTCTCTGTAGTATACATGTTCCAGCGGTGGGACGAATGCCTTCAATCCTACTTCCGAGAACATTCTTTCCCACTCCTAGAACAAAGAAGTCAGGCTGCGCTCTGCTCAGCCATTCACGGGAAGCTTTGTAGTCTAAAAATGAATACAAAACATTCTCTGTTTGGCTGAGGCAGAGATCCTGATCTCATCTGCCCGCCTCTCTGCCTCAGCTAATCAGAGGAAACCTTATATTCATTCATAGAATGCAAAGCTTCCCATGAATAGCTGAGCAGTACTCAGACCAACTTTATTTTGTTCAGGGCGTAGGATGGGAAAACAGTGCCGTATACTGTATGTATATGAGGCTACATTCAGTTAATATAGTGGGTCTGGCAATTGGTGCAGTAAGTAGTTTGTTTGGAGACATTGAATGTGGAATTAGGCTTTAATGCTTATATGATATTTTAGTGATTGGGTTTAGATCTACTTAAAATATATAATTCAAATGTGCATTTGCAGTTGCTTTCATTATAATAGTAATGTGTTAGAAATGTTGTAATTTAGTCATGTGATTAGAAGTGGTGTGCAGAAGCTTTGATGACTAATTTACATCTAGTTGTTGCAGCAAAACATGCGTTAACACAACATATGGCAATGCATTTTACATGCATTGGCAGTCCACGGTACCAATAATTTTGAATAGCACCCCAATATACTAAGGCATCATGCAATCATTGCAATACACCATTGCGTGTTGCAGTGCATTGCAGAAAACATTTTGTGACATTTTAATGCATCAGAAGCCTATTGATTTCAATGGGCTGCCTTAATGCATACATGTTAACGCAAGACAAATGTAAATGCACCCTAAAGGATTTTGTGGAAACATTTTTTTCACCCCCTTATCCCATTAGAGTAATTACTTATGAAGCACACCCCCGTAGGCACTGCTGATGAACTGGATCCCCCACTTCTGCACAGTCAGGCACACTGGATTTTCAAAGCACTCCAAAGTCAGAGAACAGTTTGTGAATTTGCTTTTGTTATTTATTGAGGATTAACAACATGGATAGGGATGGAAGGTTATGGAATGCCCACTTGATTTCAGCAAAACTTTGGCAACAACTTCAGGGTCATCTTCCTATATACAGTCTCCTTTACACTCCTTCTACACATGCTTGCTTGCTGGCTAAAGCTGAACCACTGTTAGTTGATCTGACAGGCTTTCAGTCAGAATTAGCAATAGTCCCTTACAGGCAGGAACTTGTAGCCCTTGTGGTGTAGGAACAATACAGTGAGACAGCTTGTACTCCTCCTCTGTGGCTACTGATCCCAGCACCACCTCTTCAGGCACTGCCAACCCACCTGGCTGCAGCTGCCCCTTTCACTAGCCCTCCAGGCTAACTTTTCACACCAGACCTCCAGACTGTCTCACAAGCCCAACCCGGCTGACTCTCACCAGTCCTCCTGGTTGACTCTTCAGAAGATCTCCTGGGGAAGGATGAAGACTTAAGCACACCACTGTCTTCAGGGAGAACTGGCTATATGTGGCAGTCCCCAGTAGTGCTGATCTACTCACTCTATCCTCTCTTGCTCCCATGCCTCCAGGAAGGGCTTCCTCCCATGTGTAATGGTAGGATCCTTTCAGCACCTGAGCCCCGGTGCAAGGCAGAACACCCCCCCAGACTAGGGGGCACCCCTGAGGGCCACTGACAGCTTCCTCAGCACTGGATCTTCATCTTCCACCCAGCTGCCCCTGCTGGCACGACTCATTAATATTTAAAGGTTTCTAGGCTTCCTGCCAGGCCCACTGCTGGGGATTGGTCAGAGACCTCCAAATATGCTGAGCAGACCCTCCTAGTCTCCACCCACTATCTTCCAGAATGTTCTACAACACTCTGGAAACAGGGGGAGGCATCAGAGAGCTTCTGAGAGGAGTTATCCAGCCATGAACTCTAACAAACCCTGACCCAATTATGACTCATCAGCTTAACATTTGCTTTTATTATTACTACTTTTCATATTTTCAGTGCATATATGGACTATATTTATGGACTTTAGAATTTCATATTGGGTATTCATTTATTTCATGCAGAGAATGTTTTTGATATTTTTTAGGGATATTTGCACAATTTTTGTACAATGCACAATGAATTCTATGTTGATGTTGAAGCGTGACATAGCAGAAAATCGAATGAACAATCTGAGAACAAATAGTTTTCAGCACAATTCAGTTGGTGTATGGCCAGCCTAATATTAGAGTAATTTATTACAAATTGCTTATAGCCAATTCAGGTTTGTTGGACATCATCTATGCAGTGCATAGAAATAATACCTTCTATTATATAGGGCTTAGGCTGGGTTCACATATGAACCGCATGCAGCTCACAGCAGGGGTCCGGTGCGTCCTGGTTCACCGTTTCAGGTCCGATTTCAGCTCGAATTTTTGGCTGAATTTAGACCTGAAATGGACCAAAAGTCGCACCGCGTTTTTGGGAAAAACGCATCGGACCTGCTGCTGAGATATGTGAACCGGCTCCATAGAGAGCCGGTCAAAATATCCTGCTATTGCGAATTGGATGCAGGGAACCCGCAACCAATTCGCAATGGTGTGAACCCAGCCTAAGAGTAAAAGCAACCAAAGGAGCTCATACACATCTTTCCAGGAAGATCAGCTCATTCTTCCAAAGGCAAAAATTGAAAGACAGACAGTGAAGCCTGATTGAATGCAGAAAATCATGATCTAGAGTGGCCATGTTCCTGTCTTGGATTAAATGCCATCAGATATGTAGGTCGATAGTGAATTGAAATCTAATATCTTTAGGATGCTGACATGAAGGGAAGTAAATGTAACTGAGTGTCAAGGTTATATTAGATACAAATATTCTAAAGCAATAAGCTGTGCAGATATTTTGCTCTAGGCTCTGTTAAAGATTCTTACAAGAGAACAAAGGAAACTTTTCACGATGCAAGCCGTTTAAATCAACACAAACATGCATCGGGTATGGCTCTTAGAACAAAAACTTCATTATAAAGAAATAATATACCTATAGGCATCTCTTGCTAGGACTTGGGTAATACTAATGAAAACAAATTCCATACAACCTGCATAGCTGTTGTAGTGGCAATGTTCTAAAATTTCCAAGCAGCTCTAATTCTGGGCTTTGTCTTGTTTGTCCTTGGTGACAGGAAATGGGAAGATGCCATGCAGGGGAAATTGCATGGCATCCTTTACGGAATTCTGATAAAATGCTAATTACTGTCATGCTACTAGAGAGTTACCTACCTAGAGAAAGCATGCAGCCAGTGAAGCCAGAATGAAATCAGACCTCCCGATCTCTATGCTGGTTTCTGATCAGTGACTCAGAAAGTATTGTAGCCGTGTGTAACATTTTTTGCAAACAAGGCAATGACAGGCCCCACATTATTGCCAGAACAAGTTATGGCTTTGAAAACCAGGAATTTGAAGTGTTAAGCTGGCCATACACTGTTATTTTTTTTTTATTCAGCCAGTGAGGTAGATGGAAGAACTCCCCGTTCTCATTGGGACAGCGGCACCTGTTGCAGCTGCTGATTGATAAAAACTTTCCAGCATGTCCCCTTGGACAGAAGTCAAACGGTCAGTATTTGTCGAGTGAGGACTGCCAATTACCAATTGAAATTTAATTGTTGCCTGCTGAACTGGCTGAATTTTGATCAATGTGGCTTTACTCTATCAAGCAA
Source organism: Glandirana rugosa (assembly GCA_018402905.1). NCBI lineage: Eukaryota > Metazoa > Chordata > Amphibia > Anura > Ranidae > Glandirana > Glandirana rugosa. The sequence continues at coordinate 951,831 of BLSH010012343.1, forward strand.
TTAAAATTGTTGGTTGGATTTCCCAGCATATAGCTGGAAGCAGGCTGTCTTTCCAATGCTCATAAATAGAGTTGATCGAACACCTGGAAGTTCGGGTTCTGCAGGTTCGGCCGAACTTCGGGAAAAAGTCTAGGTTCGGGACCAAACTTGACCCGAACTTTATCCCGGACCCCGAACCCCATTGAAATCAATGGGGACTCGAACTTTTAGGCACAAAAATGGCTGTAAAAAAGTCCTGGCAAGTCCTAGAAGTCTGCAAAGGGAAGGAAAATGGGGGTAAGAGTCAGACAAATGCCCTACAAAGAAATGGGGATAGGGAAATAACTTAAAATAATTTTTAAGCTAAAATCACATAAAAAAATAAAAAATGGAGGTGGACGTGGAGCTGGAGGTTGAGGAGGAGGTAGCCAACACTGTTTTTTTATTTTTGTGCAAGAAATGCACTGCTGGCTGCAAATGTAGTTTTTAGAAATTTTTTTTTTTTTAAACCAGCAATGTAGACATTTTTTTTATTTTTGTGCAAGAAATGCACTGTTGGCCTCAAATGTAGTTTTTGGAATATTTTTTTTTTTAAACCAGCAATGTAGACTTTTTTTTATTTTTGTGCAAGAAATGCACCGTTGGCCACAAATGTAGTTTTTGGAATATTTTTTTTATTAAACCAGCAATGTAGACATTTTTTTTATTTTTGTGCAAGAAATGCACCGTTGGCCGCAAATGTAGTTTTTGGATTTTTTTTTTTTAAACCAGCAATGTAGATGCACTTTTTAATTTTGTGCAAGAAACAATAATCTGTCCCTTAAAGCAACAGCTGGAACCTTTCCCTATAGAACTTGGAGATGATTTTAGAACAATAATCTGTCCCTCTAAGCAACAGCTGGAACCTTTCCCTAAAGAACTTGGAGATGATTTTAGAACAATAATCTGTCCCTCTAAGCAACAGCTGGAACCTTTTCCTATAGAACTTGGAGATGATTTTAGAACAATAATCTGTCCCTTAAAGCAACAGCTGGAACCTTTCCCTATAGAACTTGGAGATGATTTTAGAACAATAATCTGTCCCTATAAGCAACAGTTGGAACCTTTCCCTATAGAACTTGGAGATGATTTTAGAACAATAATCTGTCCCTCTAAGCAACAGTTGGAAGCTTTCCCTATAGAGCTTGGAGATGATTTTAGAACAATAATCTGTCCCTCTAAGCAGTAGACTCTACCTAGTCCAGTCAGATCGTTCTGTGCAGCAGGATGAGGTCTGCAATCTGTCCCTCAAAGCTGCAGTACTAGTAATCTCTACCTAGTCCACAATCAGATCATTCAGTAATTCAGGATGAGATGTTATATAATATCTGCAATCTGTCCCTCACAGAGCCAGCAGCGTCCTCTCCCTAAACTAGCCTGAGAGCAAATGACATGCAGCACGTTGACTCCAGTCCCATATAGAGGCTGGGTCACATGATGCACTGGCCAATCACAGCCATGCCATTAGTAGGCATGGCTGTGATGGCTTCTAAGGGCAAACCAGTGAAACACTTGTTGATTGGCTGCCTTTGGCAGCTATTCAACACGTGGAATAAAATACCAGAACCCCGAGCCCGAACTTTTTTTGAAAAGTCCGGTTTCGGGTCCCGGACACCCCAAAGTTCGGTACGAACCCGAACTTTACAGTTCGGGTTCGCTCAACTCTACTCATAAACCAGTGGCAGCTCTGACAGTACTCCATATAACTCAAAACCAGCCTTACTCTTTTGGCAAAGCTTGAATTTTCATAGCCAAATAAGTTACATTTTGACATAAAAAAAAGGGAAAAAAATATATACAGTGGGTATAGAAAAGAACCATCCCCTTTAAAATAATTTGACAATATTTTGCCCCATCCATATTTCCTTCTATCTACAAGTGCTCCAGTCCCTGTTACAGAGAAACATCACCATAACAGGTGTGACGTTATGCAAGGCGAAGTCATAGATGGACGCTGTGTCGCCTCATATGCGTTCATTTGGAATGGACTAAAGTGGAATCTGGCCCGGGTTTTACCAGCCACCATGGCAGGGTTGGTTCTGGAAAGGATTTTGTGGTATACTGAAGTCCACTGTCAGGTGTTGGTTAAATAACCAGGAAGAGAGCACAGGTTGGCTCTGCCCTGGAACTCTGAGAGCGATCATGCTGAGAGAGCTGATCTATGGAGCTTTTTGCTTATGGACTAAAGGAAAAGGTTTGCATTTGTTTCTGTTATATGGGTGTCTGGGAGAAGCCCTGCACCCCTCAGTTAGGAACCAAACTGTGTTAGTGAAGGAGAGGAAAGGATTTATTTTGCTGTTTTGTTTGTTTTGCACTTGCAACCTTTTTAAATAAACCTGGCTGCAAGCCAGACTTTCAAAGAAATTGCTGTCTCAACTGCCTTCACCCCAGGGAAGCAGATCCCCCCAAGAGCTAATCCCTAACACAGGATATTATCAACTCCAGACTTTACTGTAGGACTAGTGTTATTTGGATGGTGAGCTGTATTGGATTTCCACCAAACATATCATTTGATGTTGAGGCCATTCAATTTTAGTCTCATCTGACCAGAACGCCTTTTTTCACGTGGCTCAGAATCTTCAAGGTGCATTTTGGCAAAACTCAGTCATGACTGCATGTGTCCTTTCTTGAGGAGTGGATTTTTTCTTGCAATCCTCCCATGCAAGCCACATTTGTGGAGAATTTGTGATATTGTTGTCATATGCACACAATGACCACTCTTTGTCATACATTCATGCAACTGCTTCAGAGTTGCTGTAGGCCTCTTGGTAGCCTCTCTTACCAGTTTCCACCTGGCTCTCTTATCCAGTTTGCAGCGACGTCATGATCCAGGGAGGGTCTGTGTGGTACCAATGCCTTCCACTTCTTAATAATAGACTTCACTTTGCCTCTAAGCATCGATACTTATAACAATTAATTAATTCATGAATTAATTAATACTTTTTTTGCATCCATCTCCTGACTTGTTGCTATACACTTATCCAACTTTATCAACTTTTGACAGTGCCTAGCCATCCATAGTTCATTGTTTGCTTCAGTTGCACTACCAGACAAGTGAAATGCTCCATGAAAGCTCTTTTCATGCTGAGCTAATTAAAATGACCACCACTGATCACATTTGGAAGTCAAATGGCTTTGTGTGCCAGTGAGAAGGTGATAAGCTACACCTGATTGTGTTTAAGTCATTTTTAGAAGGGGGGGTGATCCTTTTTCCAACTCAGTGATTCTTTTTTTGATTTTTTGTTATCTTTTTCTGACATGTTGGTGTTATATCTTTCTTTGGATGTTATAAGTTGTAAGTTGTAAGAGTGAATACAGCTGGATAAAACAAAAACAGTGTCTGTCTTCATTTCAGACTGCAAAGCAACAGTATGTGATTATTTTAAGGGGGGGGGCATTCTTTTCTATACTCACTGTATGTATAAACTTGAACACCAAGCCTTTTCTGGCACTTTGTGTTTACAAGTAAAAATCAGTATTTTTTTTTGCAAGATATTGGCTTATATATATAACCAAACATTCTATATATATTTTTTTAGCAGTGAACCTAGAGAATAAAATGGTGACCGTTGCCATTTTTTTATGTCACATGGTATTTGCGCAACAGATTTTAAACCCACTTTTTTTTGGAAAAACATACACTTCAATGAATTTTAATGCACAAAAACACAATATATAACCCAATTTTTTGGTATGCTATAAAAGATAGATACCTATGATGTCATGCTTTAAAATTTCACACACTCGTGGAATGGCGATAAACTCTGATACATAAAAATCTCCATAGGTGACATTTTAAAACATTTTACAGCTTATCTGTTTAAAGTTACAGAGGAGGTCTAGCATTAGAATTATTAATCTCACTCTAATGTTCACGGCGATACCTTACATGTGTGGTGCGCACACCATTACATTTGCATGCGCGACTCACATATGTGTTCACTTCTGCATGCGAGCACAGAGGGATAGGGGAGCTTTCAATGTTTATTTCTTATTTATTCTATTTTTTTTTTTTTTTTTACACTGTCCCTTTAACTTTTTTTTTTTATCACTTTTATTCCTATTACAAGGAATGAAAACATCCCTTGTAATAGAAATAAGGAATGGTAGTTCCTCCTTATGGAGAGATCTGGGGTTTGTAAGACTCCAAATCTCTCCTCTACCTTTAAAAGCAAAAAATTGAAAAAAAAAAGTTTGATCTTTTGCTTTTCCTTTCCCTTAGAGGTTTTTTTCTCTCTTTTTTTTTCTCTCTTTTTTAACATTTGGCTAAAACAGTTTTTATTCAGTACTGCTTGGACCTTGAAGAAGGGGAGATACCCCGAAAGCTTGTCCTGAAAAATTTTATGTTAGTGCAAATAAAAAAAGTATCACGGACAGTACTCAATTTTCTCTGCTTTAAAATAGAAATGTTTAATTCTGCCCTAGACTGGAAGTGATGTCATGATGTTGCTCTGGTCCTCCAAGATCATAGAAGTGATCAGAGATGATCTGGTCACTGTTCACTTCTATGGTCAGCCGCACAAACTGTCGGTTTGTTTCCCGGGCTTGCCGGTAAAAATGGTAAGCCAGAGAAACACTGTCGAGTGGCGGGCGGATGGGTCGGGGACACTCCTCCCGCTGCTTCTGAAAGCAATCCAGTGCCTAATTAGCTGTTTTGACTGCTTTCATGAGAAAGAGGATCGCCAGGTGAAAAAAAAAAATACCAGGGTTATCACTGATAGCTTCATCCCCCCAGGCGGCCAGTGCATACCAGCACCCTAGCTGTCTGCCTGTCACTTACGCTGTCTGCCTCTCACTTACCCTATCTTGGTGGTGGGTGAAGGGCTGAGGGACAAGCAGCGGGTGATGGGCGGCAAGCTGTGGGTCTGGCAGCTGCTCCAGTGTCATCTTAGATCACTGCGGCTTCCGCCCTGCGTCTCTTCCCTCCTCTAGCTAGGCATTCAATAGGATCGCCTGTCCTTTCAGCCATTCGGGTGATGGGTCTCAGACCTGCTTTCTGATTGGTCGGGAGGCGGATCGATATGGCAATAATGAATATTCATTTGTTATTGTCACACAACTGGGTGGGCTTCGGCCCCACCCTTTTTTTTGTTTTAATAATTTTTATTGAATTTTTTGAATATACAGTAGAAAAATAGTAACGAAAAGTTTTACATCATCTGCCACCTCGTATAAATTGAATCACTGTGCACATGGTATAATTGTACTAATACTTATAGCTGTCCACAATCCGTATCTCCTATTGTTTCACTGGTTTTACATAGAGGGTGGACATTCAGAGCTGTCTTGACAAATAGTATTTATGTTGCAGGCCTTCGCGGTTGTGAGCGTTAATGGTCCCTGATTTGGACCTAATTTGAGGTTGTGTCTGCGGTATGGCCCTCTTTGAGCTTCTTCGCGTTAGTATGTGCTCCTTCTCCCCCGGATACCCCATCTGGGAGCACTTTTGTATCCGGTGGGGGGATAGGACGTTGGGTTATGACCATTTGTGTACTTAAGTACCCTTGTTGTTTAAAATTTGAGTAGCTCACAAGCACGAGTGCCGACCATTCACATGAAATGCAATAACTAACACAGTAAACATAATATAACAAGTACCCATACCATGTTGAGTAAGTTTGAGGTACTAGTGCAATGAGGGATGAGGTTAGGCGGAGAGATGGGGGAAAGAGAAGGAGGTAGAGCAGGTAGAGGGATAAGACGGGGGAGGTAGGTTGGGAAAGTGAAATGGGACAGAGGAAGAGGAAGAGAGGGGGTAGGTTTGGCATGAGTGCTGTCAAATCCACAGTTGTCAAACTATTGGATGATTACTAAGTAGAGTGTGGTCCCTTTTGGGGTTGGCTAGCTAGTTAGTTTTGGCCATATTTCCCACTTTTTGTGAAAGGTGGCTCCTAACATGGATTTATAAGCTATAGTGCGCTCACAGATGTAATTCTGGTGCACTAAGTATATGACTTCTGATACATTTGGTGCGATGTTCGTTTTCCATTTTTGGAGAATTATTTGTCTTGCTGCCAGTAAGATATGAGTGACTATCGTCCTCTGGTTTATGGGGTATTGTTCAATTCCTATACTAAGGATAGCTAGTGATGGGCATGGAGCTTTTATAATACCCGTCAGTGTGATTGAAAATTTGTGACCAAAAGCTCGTTAGGCTTGGGCAGCCCCAAAGGATGTGTGCTAGTTTACCAATTTGGCCACAACCTCGCCAACACTGGGCAGATACTGAGGCCGAGATTTTGGCCATTCTATGGGGAGTATAGTACCACTTGTGTGTAATTTTGATGGTCATTTCCCAGTGAGCTACGCACCTTGACGCTTGGTAAATGGAATTAAACGCCAAACTCCACTGTTTCATAGAGAAACTTGTGTTCAGGTCCAATTCCCAATTCTTCATATTCTTTGATATGTGTAACTTTTTTTTGTTGTGTAATGCATTGTAAAAGGGAGAAATTCCACTCTTCGGTAGTTGCTGTGAGAGGTAAAATTCCCATATTTGCTCCGTTAATTGGAGTTTAGGGGGAGGGTGTGTGGTGAGGAAGGCTATTATGCGTGCACATGTAAAGTAGTGCTGTTTAGGGATGTGGTATTCAGACATGAGGCTATTTATGTTTTTGGGTTTGTTGTTATGGAGAAGGTCTCCTACCTGCTCTATACCTGCTTCCTGTAGGGGTGCTGTGCTAAGCAATGGAATGACCTCCTCTAGTGTCTGTTTTGGAAGGGTTGAGTTGTGTGTCTGTCTTTCCCCTGTCAGCTTGGTGTTCAAGGTTCTCCACGCTAAAATTGCTGCTTGGGTGGGTAGTGGAAGAGGTGAGATATCTCGTGGACTCCAAAGGTCAGCTATGAGAAGGCCTTTGAGACTTTTTGTAGGAGATAGAGCTGTCTCTATTTCTATCCATGGTAGCTGTTTGGGAACCAATGTTTTAGTTGCTCCATATGGATTGCTAAATAGTAGTCCCTCACATCTACCCAACCAGCTCCCCCCGCTAACTTATGGGCAGTCAATCTTGCTTGGGCGCATCTGGCTCTCTTACCCTGCCATGCGTATTTGCTCAGGGATCTGGCTAGAGAGTTTATTAGATGTAGTGGTATGGGAATGGGGAATTTGGGGCAGGATCATCATCTTGTATGAGGCTAATCTACCTGTCCACGTTAACTCCTTAGTGGCGTACTGTTTCAGCTGTGCGTCAATGTTTTTGATTAGTGGGCGGAAGTTAAGTGCTGGGAGATCCAAAGTTTTATTAGTAAGGGTGATACCCAGATATGGTATGCCTTGCGTGCTCCATTTGAAGGGGAGGTTTTTCTGGAGGAGGAGTTTGGACGACTCTGTAATGCCTAGATAGAGAATGAGGGATTTTGTGAAGGTGACCTTGTAATAGGATACCAGAACAAAGTTGTTTAGGACTCGGAAGGCCTCCGGGAGTGACGTTGTAGGGTTTGCTAGTGAGAGTATAACATCATCCGCAAATAAGGTTATCCGATGGTCACGTGAGCCTATACGGAGGCCATATATTCAGGGATGAGATTTGAGTGCTGTTGCTACGGGTTCTATCATTACATTAAATATAGTTGGAGACAGGGGGCACCCCTGCCTAGTTCCGTTAGTGATCTTGAAAGGAGTTGATAGCATACCCATTGTATACACCTGGGCCGTGGGGTGGGAGTATAAGGCCAGGATGGCCGATAAGATGTGACCAGAGAAGCCAAATTTTGACCATTGACATATACTTCCAGTGCACTCTGTCGAACGCCTTCTCTGCGTCAATAGAGAGTACCAGAGAAGGCGTTCGCATGCGTTCTGCAAAGTGGATAATATTCAGTATCCTCCTGGTTGCGTCGGAGGTTTGTCTCCCCCAATAAACCCCATCTGGTCGTTGCTTATTAACGTATAGATGATGTCAGACAAACGGTTGGTTATTGTTTTGGCGTAAATTTTTATATCGACATTCAGTAGCGATATGGGTCTATAATTGGATGGAGTAGTCGGGCTTTCCCAGGTTTAGGTAGGGTGATGGCATATGCTTTAAGCATTTCTTGGGGAAATTCGGATATATATGCTGCCTCAGTAAACAATGTAGTGAGGTGAGGTGCTAGGATATCACTGAAAGATTTGTAGTACTCACTAGGTAGGCCATCTGGCCCCGATGACTTGCCTATTGAGAGGGATTTAATGGTGTCCCCTATTTCTTTGCTCGTAAATGGGGCATTGAGTTTGATCAATTGTTGCTTGGAAAGGGAAGGGAGATTTAGTTTTTGTAGGAAGGTGTTTATATCCTGTTCTGTGGGTTGCGGGGTTTGGGGGTCATTTTTAAGATTGTATAAATTTCCATAAAAGTCAGCGAACTGATCTGCAATTTCCTGTGGGTTAGAAATTTTGTGCCCTAGTGTGGGATGTGAAAGGTACGCAATTCTTGATTTAGTCCTAGCAGATTTTAGTCTATTGGCAAGAAGTTTGCTTGCCCTGTTTGCATTGGCATAGTAGTTGGCTTTTATGTGTTTTATGATGGAGTTATGGCGGTGTAGTAGGAGTATCCTCAATTCCTCTCTGAGAGCTTGAAGAGAGCTTGAGGTTTGTGGTGAGGTTTTGTATTTGTTTAGGCCTTCCAGTTTGTGTATTTCCTCTGTGATTGCATTAATTTTGGAGTTGTGTGCTTTCCTAGCCCTTGCAGTTTGTTGAATCAGAATGCCTCTCATAAAGGCTTTGTGGGCGTTCCAGATTGTGAAGGGGTTGTTTACTGAGGGAGCATTGATGGAGAAAAATTCTAGTAGTTTGTCTTTTAGAAATTTGTTCTGGGTAGGGTTCTGTAATATCTGTATTGCAACGCCAGATAGAGATGGGGGGGGCTCCCCTCTCCGCTATCTGAATGTAGATAGCGGCGTGGTCTTACCACGTTATGTCGTGGATCTTGGAGGCTGAAACTTGTTGCAAAAGCCACCTGTCAGTAACAAACAAGTCAATGCGGGAATAACTCTGGTGTCTTGGGGAGAAAAACATGAAATCCCTCTCAGATGCATGTTGGCATCTCCATATGTCATACAAGTTTTCCGAGTGGAGCAGGTTACGTAGGGAAGCTGGTCTTCCTGGGGGTTGTGATGTTGTGTCCATAGTAGGGTCAACCGTCAGGTTGAAGTCCCCGCATATCAAGAGACGGCCATATCTGACTTTAGCAATGCGTTTAAGTAGGGCTCGTAGAAATCTTAATTGGTGTGAATTCGGTGCGTACAAGGCTACTAGTGTGAAGGGTTGAGAGTTAATGTCGCAGATGACAATAATGTAGCGGCCTTCCTGGTCCAGTATGGAGCTCTTAGGGGTAAAAACAAGGGAGTCCCGAATTGCGAGGAGCACTCCTTTTTTTTTGAGATCTGGATTGCAAGCCAGGAAGATGGGAGAGTAGTTCCTGTGCGTGCATTGTGGTATAGCGTTATTTTGAAAATGAGTCTCTTGAACACTCAGTATGTCAGCTTTGAGTCTAACTGCGTCCTCCCACATGGAGCGGCGCTTAGCCAGGTGGTTAAGACCCTTGGCATTCAGGGTAAGCATGTTATCATTGTTTGTTAGAAAGAAACATGGTTGAGGTGCGTAGGTGGGTACTCACAGTTCTGCATGCATCTTGGGGAGCGAAGTGTCCTGGAGGTGGGTCCAGAGTGTGGTAGATTTTCTTGCGGTGGAGCTGGAATTCAGTTCTAATGTGGGTCCGTTGAATGACTTGGAGGGTGGGCTCTTGTGGACTTGTTGGGTCATGCCATGTACCATAAAAGGGAAGAAAAGGTTAGGAACATTGTTACGAACTTGAACCGAACTTATAAAATAAATAACGCAAGGTAAAAAAGAACAAAGGATCTGGTGTACGATCTTGAGTCCAGGCCGGACTTGCTGGTTAGGACAGGGGTGTCTGACGGAAAACATTCCGGGTGATGACCTGGGGGGGTATTATTTCTTTGATGAGTGTTGGATGTAGCTTGAGCCGCCTTTGTTACGGTTCCTGGAGGATTTTTTTCTTGGAGACTACGTGCCAGTCTTCCTCCGAGTGGGGTAAATGGTGAATTGCCTGAGTAGGTTGTGGCAGGTCAGGGAGTATGCCCCATTTACGTAGGGCCCCCAGACCTTCTTCTAGAGAGGAGACTGATGTAGTGACCCTGTTGTGTGTGATCGTCAGGGTGGCAGGATGTTTCCACTTGTGGGGAATGGCATGGTTCCTAAGCGCCTTGGTAATAGTCGCCAAGTTGCGCCTGCGCTGTAAGGTGTGCCTGGAGAGGTCTGGTAACAATTGTAAAGTGGAGTAGTGTTCAGGGAGATTTCCAGCCTTTCTGAAGGTGGCCAGTAGTTGCTCTTTTACATGGAAGAAATGCACTCTTAGGAGAGTATCTCTGGGAGTTTCTGCGGGCAGGAATGAGGGTTTAGGTACCCTGTGGATCCTGTCGATTATTAAGTCCTATGCAGACAAATTCGGTGCTATTGTAGAGAACAGGCTCAGGGCAAACTGCTGCAATTGACGGGGGGGGTACAGACTCCGGTACCCCCCTTATTTTTACATTGTTCACTCTGCTTCTGTCCTCTAGGTCAGTTATTTTGTCTTTTGGCCATGATATATCTTCTGAGTGCACGTTGTGAGCGTCCACAAGTGAATTGAAAGGAGTGACATAGTCACTCATCCTGTCCTCCATTGCATTCACTCTGTTCCCCAATGCTAGCACTTCTTTATGACATTGCTGGATGTTGCCCACTAAGTCTGCTGCTAGGGATGCTCTTAGAGATAGTATCATGTCCTTCAGCATTACATCTGACACTAGCTGGCCTGTTGTAGGAAAGACCGTTATGGGATCTTCCCTGCTGTGCCTCTCTCCCTCACCATGTGCTTGCGGACCCTTCTTCCTCCATGTCCATTCCTTCCTCCTGCTCTGCTAGAGACTCCCTGAGTGGTTAAGATATGGCTGGGCTTCTTATAGTAGGACTAGTGTCACCTGTGTCCCCTTCTCCAAGAGCACTTTGTGCTGGTTACCTGTTTGTGGTTCTCTTTCAGGCGCCCGTTCACCTGCTGTCCCTGCATGTTTCCCCAAAGGGATGCCACCACCATCTTGCGGAGAGCCTCTCGGAACGGAGGCAAAGTACTCGGGGATTTTCAGTGTATGCGCCGGTTCGTTCCTGCATTTGGACATCTCGGTTTTCGTCCCCGGGTGTTGCCAAACCAGGAGCTTCTGTTCTGGCCGCTTTTCGTCCTGTCTTTGCGGCTCTCAGCAGCTTTCCCCCCATCAGTCGGACAGAGCTCTCACGCTAGGCGTCCATGCTGGAGCTCGGCCGGACACGCCCCCGGGTCCACCCTTTTTTGAAGCCTGTTAGAGCCTCTAGCTCTAATCACATGCTTCAAAATTACACCCCCCCCCATTGGAATCCATACATCCGGCATCCCTGTATGTGGATCAGGGGGTCAGACATGTGCATGGGGGGGATCGCCCGTGCGCCCCTAATGCATGGGCCTCTACTGATTATAATGTTACTTACTTGAAACACATATTTCTGTGTAATAGTTATGGAATTTTTGCATTGTTTGAAGATAACATGGTATCAACCAAATTTTGTTCAATCTTTGCATTAACATAGCACTAGAACAATCATATAGACAATAATATGACGTTTACAATCAAGGGTGGGATTCACACCCACTTCAAAGACAATAAACAGCAAAGTAAAATGAAAAATGGCACAATAACATATAACATATAATAGCATTTAAATTGACCGATAGTATTGCTCAAGGTCAAATGACAGGGGCACTAGGCCCCATGGAGTGCAATCAGCATATGCAAAGCAATGTAAATATATAGAATAAACAGACAATCCAAGAAAATTGAGTTGCAAAATATATTTCAAGGCCCTAATGCAAAACTTCCAAGGATAAAGAGGGGAGGAAGTAAAAAAAAGACAGGAAGAAGAAAAAGAATGAGAGGGGAGATCAGTAGCTCATACAATTTCATAGCTGTAGTCGTCAAATCGAGGAATCGAGCTATCAAAAACCAGGTGGTATGTATCAACCAAATTTTGACCAGAAATGAGTAAAAGATGTATACAGTGATCCACCGATGATGTGAGGACTTCATTTCCAGCAATATTTGGTTTCCTTTCTTACACTATTCTTATATTTAAAGATTCTGGAACCTAGCCAAAATTTGCTCTGCCACTTATTCAGGCAGATTGGATCTAGAATTTGCTTTATCTACTTTGATGGAAAATAGATGGAATCACAGATTTTAATTAGGTTTTAAGGACATTGAGTTAGGAAGCTACCTGAAGCTCCTCTAACAAAAAGTCCCCAGCAGTATCACATTGATTCCCAGACTATACGGGGTTGATTTACTAAAGGCAGTTGCTCCAGAGCTCAGTAAATGAGGTAAAGCTTCACTTTGCAAACAATATCCAATCACATGCAAGTAAAATAAAAACATTTTTTGCTTGCACATGATTGGATGATGGAAGTCAGCAGAGCTTCTGCACGTCTATGTAACTCTGGAGCAACTGGCCTTGCTGAGTGCAACTGAACTTTGCAAAGTGCACAGTCTATTTGTCTTTAGTAAATCAGCCCCTATATCACAATCAGACTCATCAGAGCCAGAGCCTTCCAACTGAGACTGTAGAAAACAAGTCTACAAAGTCAGACAACTGCATGGGACTCAAAGACCTGCTGCTAGTTTCCAACAACTTCATGGGAAATGGGTCGTGACTGTAGCCAACAATCTCACACAATTCCAACCTTCCCACCACCATTATAGGTGCTTGCATTTTTTCCAGCATGGGATTTTGTGTTGTAGGTGAATGGGGTAGAGAAAGTAACTGTGCCACAATTAGATCACCACCCTTCTTTATCAATGTTATCTTGAATTTCAGGGACTTTTAAAAATAAAAATAAAATAAAAATAAATGGATTCAAAAGTGCATAAGTGTTCATAATATTTTGTAGATAATATCTAATAATTGACCAAAAAATGCATATGTATATGGTTGTGGTATATAACAGATATATTTATTAATATTTACTTATTAATTAATTTATTTACATATTTTTATATAACAGACTTATCATGACCTAAACTAAGCAGGTTAGGGGCAGAATATCAGAATTATTTTTTTAATACATGGGAAAAGCAACACCAAAAAAATGTTTTACTGTTGGTTTGATGGTTTCCAGAAGAAGGAAGAAAAAACAACAAATAAACTGTATCTGTAGTTTTCAAATACTCAGTGATATTTGCAGTACAGCAATATATACATTTACCATGTTTGTATTATTCTGTTTTTATTCTAGCTGGTTTATTGTAGAGTTCATTGGATAGTTTTTGAAATGATGTATCTAAGAATTGTATTATATTGTAGACATATTATACTCAATATACCCCTGAAGAAGGAAATTCCAAAATGCATTGGGTTTTAGACATGTGTTTTGGGTATTTTTTTTGTTTTTCGGGTCATTCGTTATGACCACGATCCACAAATTCGTAAATTCGAAAATTCATAATTCGTAAATTTGAAAATTTGGAAATATGGGAATCCGAAAACCCGAAAATCTGAATTAATAACTAACTATAATACCGTAACTATTACTAACTAATAAATTATAGGTATTGAAATTTCCTTTCAAATTTGGCTGTTAGTGAACGTAACAAATACAAATTTGTCCGAAGTTACAAATAATCCGAAATAACGAATGCAATATCTAAACAAATGGAACGTAATGAAATAATAATAATAAAAAAAACTTTTTATTATTATTTTTATTTATTATTAACTTGTTCCGTTCCATTTGTTTTGATGTGTCATTCATTATTTCGGATAATTCGTAACTTCGGATAAATTTGTATTTGTTACATTCACTAACAGCCAAATTTGAAAGAACATTCCAATACCTATAATTTAATAGTTAGTAATAGTTAAGTTATTATAGTTAGTTATTATTTCAGATTTTCGGGTTTTCGGATTTCCAAATTTCCACATTTTCGAATTTACGAATTATGAATTTTCGAATTTACGAATTGTGGATCGCGGTCATAACAAATGACCCGAAAAACAAAAAAAATCCCCAAAAAACCCTGAATGAAATGAAAACTAAAACATTTTTCAGCAGTGCACACGTCTATTGGGTTTGTCCTAATCTGGGGATAGCGTCAACAAGTACAATATCATGGACATGTTAAAATAATTCCCCAACTGTGGACTGTTGGGTATTTTATCACTATATGATGTATACATGTATTTTCAATGTGCCCATCAATATAGGATTTTAAAACCTATTGTTTTCATATTTTGTTGCGAAAGTTGTATATTTTAGTATAGTATTTAACAATTGCCTTCTATGTGTCACATGTAGAGATGAGCGAACTTCTAGAAGTCCGGGTTCTGCTGGTTCGGCCGAACTTCGGGACAAAGTCCGGGTTCGGGTCCGGACAGAACCCGAACTTTGTCCCGGACCCCGGCCCCAGGCCCTGTTTCAAGCCCAAGACAGGCCTGGGCTTGGGCCTGAAACAGGGCTTCAAGCCGGCTTGGTCGTCTTGGGCCTGAAGATCTTCAAGCGAGTAGAGATGTACACTGTGTATCTTCCGTTAACAATTTATGATATGATTTTATATGTTGAAAGCGTTGTTTTATACTTTTGTTATCCAAAATTTTAGGATATAACTACCCGTGTAACTTTTATGTACATATGTAGTATATCACTATTTTATGGGTTGTCAGGTGTCAACCCCTTAATAAAATTGTACAGGTACTATAACATGAACAACT
>BLSH010012343.1:967391-983446 GCA_018402905.1 Glandirana rugosa
CTTTGGCAGTTAGTAACGTGTAGACAATAAGTGTGAAGAAAAATCAGACACAGTGAAAATAATAACGGCGATTAGTAACGTGTAGACAAGAAGTGTGAAGAAAAATTTAAAAAGAAGTGTGAATAACAGATGTGCAATGATTGACGGTTTCATTTAAAGTGACACACAGACTTTAAATAATTGTGCAGAAGAGATGTGCTCTGATTCCCGGTTTCATTTAAAGTGACACACACATTTTGCAGAACAGTGATATGGGTACTCCCGGCTTATTTATACTTTTTTGACACAGTTTGAAGATGATTTTAGAACAGTTCTATGACCTCTAATGTTAATTAATACTTTTCAGACCCATTTTGAAGATGATCTCCATTTTTGCATTTTTTATGTTTTTATTTTTTAAAAAATATTTAAAGTTATTTCCCTGTCCCCATTTCTTTGTAGGGCACTTGTCCCACCCTTACTCCCATTGTCCTTCCTTTTGCAGACCTCCAGGACCTTCCTGGACTTTTTTACAGCATTTTTAAGATTTTTCATTAAAATTACCAGAACCCCGGACCCGAACCCGGATTTTTTTTGAAAAGTCCGGGTCCGGGTGCGGGTCACGGACACCCCAAAGTTCGGTATGGACCCGAACTTTACAGTCCGGGTTCGCTCAACTCTAGTCACATGCTCTCTTTAGCTGACAAGCATTACACTTAAGAACTAAAGAACGGGGTGCGCTTGCCCATGCACCAAAACATACACTTTGGTTTTAAGATTTAAAGGGAATCAAATACAGTGCCTTGAAACAGTATTCATACCCCATGAAATTTTCCACATTTTGTCATGTTACAACCAAAAATGTAAATGTATTTTATTTTGATTTTATGTGATAGACCAACACAAAGTGGCACATAATTGTGAAGTGGAAGGAAAATGATAAGTGGTTTTCAACATTATTTACAAATAAATATGTGAAGAGTGTGGTGTGAATTTGTATTCAGCCCCCCTGAGTCAATACTTTGTAGATCCACCTTTTGCTACAATTACAGCTGCAGGTCTTTTTGAGGATGTCTCTGCCAGCTTTACACATCTAGAGAGGACATTTGTGCCCATTCTTCTTTGTAAAATATCTCAAGCCCTGTCAGATTGGATGGAGAGCGTCTGTGAACAGCAATTTTCAAGTCTTGCCACAAATTCTCAATTGGATTTAGGCCTGGACTTTGACTGGGCCATTCTAACACATGAATATGCTTTGATCGAAATCATTCCATTGTAGCTCTGGCTGTATGTTTAGGGTCATTGTCCTGCTGGAAGGTGAACCTCTGCCCCAGTCTCAAATCTTTTGCAGAGTCTAACAGGTTTTCTTCTAAGATTGCCCTGTATTTGGCTCCATCCATCTTCCCATCAACTCTGATTAGCTTCCCTATCCCTGCTGAAGAAAATCATCCCCACAACATGATGCTGCCACCACCATGTTTCACGGTGGGGGTGGTGTGTTCAGGGTGATGTGCAGTGTTAGTTTTCCTCCACACATGGCGGTTTGCATTTAGGCCAAAAAGTTCAATTTTGGTCTCATCTGAACAGAGCAGATGAGACCAAACATGTTTGCTGTTTCCCCCACATGGCTTCTCCCAAACTGCAAACGGGACTTCTTATGGCTTTCTTTCAACAATGGCTTTCTTCTTGCATGACTAATAGTTGTCCTGTGGACAGATTCTCCCACCTGAGCTGTGGATCTCTGCAGCTCCTCCAGAGTTACCATGGGCCTCTTGGCTGCTTCTCTGGTTAATGCTTTCCTTGCCTGGCCTGTCAGTTTAGGTGGACAGCCATGTCTTGGTAGGTTTGCAGTTGTGCCATACTCTTTCCATTTTCAGATGATGGATTGAACAATGCTCCGTGAGATGTTCAAAGCTTCAGATTTTTTTTTATAACCTAACCCTGCCTTAAACTTCTCCACAACTTTATCCCTGACCTGTCTGGTGTGTTCCTTGGCATTCATGATGGTGTTTGTTCACTAAGGTTCTCTAACAAACCTCTGAGGGCTTCACAGCACAGCTGTATTTATACTGAGATTAAATTACACACAGATGGACTCTATTCACTAATTAGGTGACTTCTGAAGGCAATTGGTTCAACTAGATTTTAGTTAGGGGTATCAGAGTAAAGGGGGCTGAATACAAATGCATGCCATACTTTTCACATTTTTTTTTGTAAAAAAATTGGAAAACCATTTATCATTTTCCTTCCACTTCACAATTATGTGCCACATTGTGTTGGTCGATCACATAAAATCCCAATAAAATAAATTTATGTTTTTGGTTGTAACAAAATGTGGAACATTTCAAAGAGTATGAACACTTTTGCAAGGCACTGTATATATATTTTATTATATAGGGTGGACCATTTATATGGATACACCTTAATAAAATGGGAATGGTTGGTGATATTAACTTCCTGTTTGTGGCACATTAGTATATGTGAGGGGGAAACTTTTTAAGATGGGTAGTGACCATGGTTGCCATTTTGAAGTCGGCCATTTTGAATCCAACTTTTGTTTTTTCAATAGGAAGAGGGTCATGTGACACATCAAACTTATTGGGAATTTCACAAGAAAAACAATGGTGTGCTTGGTCTTAACGTAACTTCATTCTTTCATGAGTTATTTACAAGTTTCTGACCACTTATAAAATGTGTTCAATGTGCTGCCCATTGTGTTAGATTGTCAATGCAACCCTCTTCTCCCACTCTTCACACACTGATAGCAACACCGCAGGAGAAATGCTAGCACAGGCTTCCAGTATCCGTAGTTTCAGGTGCTGCACATCTCGTATGGTCACCACCCATCTTAAAATGTTTCCCCCCTCACATATACTAATGTGCCACAAACAGGAAGTTAATATCACCAACCATTCCCATTTTATTAAGGTGTATCCATATAAATGGCCCACCCTGTATATTCTGTCTATGTATATTGACTTCAAAGTACCATGGAAAATGTTTGTATTATAGTCTGGATTTAAGCAGATATGGTGGCAATGTGAAGTGAGCCACTTTCATTCCTTTCATGTTTCAGTTGCAGTACAGCATGATGTTCTTCAATCCAATCAGATGTCTCATGTTATTATGTACTATCAGTTTCCAGAAGAAAAGGTAACATCTAATCTAGTAGTATGGGGCTTTGAGTATAGGTATTACAAAAACAGTGCAAGTATAACTCTGAAACAGAGCTTAGGCTGAATTTACTAAAGGAGTTTAGAGGAGTTTAGAACCTTCCTTCAAAATTGTTTGTAAATAATAACCTCAATTATCCAATTATGGGAAAAGAAAAAATTCCTGCTCACTTTGAATACCTAGTCATGTGCCGGTTTCTTATAATTGGACGTATGAAGTAAATATTCATACTGCACCAAGACTCTCAACACCTTTAGTAAGCCACCCCCTAAGTTTCCATAATTCTGAATGTTCTTTTTTTTAGGTACAAGTGCTCAATATAAGCAGGAAAATAGGTAAATGTGGCACCTTTTGAACCACATGAGTCAGACTTAAGAGTATTCACTCACCCATTGATTTTCTGTTGATGGTGGCCAATGACCTGTTTTTCATTACACAATAATTCATCTGACAATTTATTCATTCAGTTCTATACTATTTATGGTTATGGTGTAGTACATCCTGGTTGCACTGCTAAGGTTTTCAAATCAATGAATTTCCACGCTGTCTCTCTGTACAGGGCTATAAATACTTTACAGTTTTCTTAGAATTTTTATTTTGTATTTCTTGTGATAAAGATGTATGTAACATTGTGGAATTTTGCTCTGGTCTCATTTAAGAGATTACTATAGTTTATACCACTGATCTTAACTCTCTATCCTAAGGAAGATTCACCTTTTGATTATATACAGTATACATAAAGTATCTCACAAAAAAATCTTTTCATGTGACAACACTGAAGAAATGACACTTTGCTACAATGTAAAGCAATGAGTGTACAGCTTGTATAACAGTGTAAATCTGCTGTCCCCTCATAATAATTCAACACACAGCCATTAATTTCTAAACTGCTGGCAACCAAAGTGAGTACACCCCTAAGTAAAAATGTCCAAATTGGGCCCAATTAACCATTTTACATCCCCGGTATCATGTGACTCATTGGTGTTACAACGTCTCAGGTGTAAATGGGGAGCAGGTGTGTTAAATTTGGTGTTATCACTCTCTCTCCCTCAAACTGGTCACTAGAAGTTTAACATGGCACCTTATGACAAAGTACTCTCTGAGGATCTGAAAAAAGAATTGTTGCTCTACATAAAGAGGGCCTAGGCTATAAGAAGATTGCCCTGAAAACTGAAAACCCTGAAACTGAGCTGCAGCACAGTGGCCAAGACCATACAGTGGTTTAACAGGGCAGGTTCCACTCAGAACGGCCCTCGCCTCGGTCGACCAAGGAAGTTGAGTGCACATGCTCAGCGTCATATCCAGAGGTTGTCTTTTGGAAATAGACATATGAGTGTTGCAAGCATTGCTGCAGAGGGGTGGGGGGGGGGGTCAGCCTGTCAGTGCTTAGACCATATGCTGCACACTGCATCAAATTGGTCTTCATGGCTGTTGTCCCAGAAGGAAGCCTCTTCTAGAGATGATGCACAAGAAAGTCCACAAACAGTTTGCTGAAGACAAGCAGACTAAGGACATGGATTACTGGAACCATGTCCTGTGGTCTTATGAGACCAAGATAAACTTATTTGGTTCAGATGGTGTCAAGCGTGTGTTTTGGCAACCAGATGAGGAGTACAAAGACAAGTGTGTATTGCCTACAATCAAGCATGGTGGTAGGAGTGTCATGGTCTGGGGCTGCATGAGTGCTGCTGGCACTGGGAAGCTACAGTCATTAAGGGAACCATGAATGTCAACATGTACTGTGACATACTGAAGTAGAGCATGATCCCCTCCCGTCAGAGACTGGACCGCAGGGCAGTATTCCAATAAGATAATGACCACAAACACACCTCCAAGATGACCACTGCCTTGCTAAAGAAGCTGAGGGTAAAGGTGATGGACTGGCCAAGCATACCATACACACATACTAAGGCCAATATACCTAACAGCATGCCACTGGTGTGTGGGAGGAAACAGAGGACCTTGAGGAAACCCATGCAAGCACAGAAGCACAGAACATGCAAACTCCAAGGATGTAGTGTCCTGTTTGGGATTCAAACCAAGGACTCTAGTGATGCTAGGCAGGAGCACTCTCCACCAAGCCACTGTGAATTTATGCCATGCCAATACTCATGTATCCAGCCATGCATGCACGATCTTTCTGATAAAAGGTCATTCTTACATTACACAAAACATGCACATTTACTTTAGCTAATCTTTCATATTTGTGGCTATGAAGAGGAGAGAGCAATTTCATCTCGGTTGGTTGTTTTCATTAGCAAATTTTGATCAAAGGTCTTGGGGAAGCCCAAAGGCATATAAGCATTCCTCAACCCAACCATAAACATCTGAGTTGAGGAAACATTCTTCGATGTCTGTTGACGTCTAAGGCCACAAATGCTATGGTGTACCCAGCAAGGAAAAAATAAAAGCAACCTGTAAACCCAAATGTTCAGTGTGATACTTTTGGGGCTGTTTGATGTTACCTTCCTGCTATAGGCACACAAGAACTCCATTCCTTGTTTTAACCCCTAATATATATATTGCCAGTGAGATTGGAACCGATACCTCCTCTGACTTTCCTGGTTTATCTCAAATGCCCTTCCAATAAATCTATTTTTTTTTTTGCAGGGAAAAAAGCTAGTAATAAAAAACCTTTGGGTCGATAGATTCTTTTTGACTGAGGCCAATTGAACTTCAGTTCTGAATACTCCTGAGGCTTTTACCTTGAACTGTTTTTTTGTTGGATTATATAACAAAGTGAATGGTTTGACACTGCTGGAAATCATATATTCAGTTTCATGATGAAAAAACATGATTAATGTTTGTGCAGTTTCATTTCTTACCATTCTCAGCAGTTTTATCACACGTTCTGCTCCTACACAGAAATGGAGTTTCCAAATAATGTGTGGTCTACAAGCAACACTGTGAAAACATAGAGAGAAACACTCTGTCAAACCTGTTATCATATTAGTCTGTTATAATAGGAGATGCACCTACTTAGTGAAACATGCAGATGTAATATTTTATTGGTATGCAATTTTTATTTAGAGTAAAACTAAAAAAAAAAAAAATATATATATATATATATATATGACAATTGACAGGAGGTCTGCCTGAAACAAAAAAAAATAAAAGTCAGCAGCTACACATACTGTAGCTGCTGACTTTTAATAATAGGACACTTACCTGTCCTGGAGTCCAGCGATGTTGGCACCCGCCGCCGGTCTTTGGATCGAGGGTCGGGTGCAGCCGCGTCCATTGCGGGTAAGGGAACCCGGATGTGTTGCATTACAGCTTCACACTGGGCACCTTACTGCGCATGCGCGAGGCTCCACTGCGCTCTGCTATTGATCAGTGGAAGTTCCACTTTTGGGTGGAATTCCTCTTTAAGTGAATAACATTGATTATCTCATCACAATTGCATCTGAAAGTCGGTGGAATATATTAGGCAGTAAGTACATGTTGTCCCTGAAAGTGATGTGTTGAAAGCACAAAAAATTGGGCATCTCAGTTAGTTGTGTATGTGGCAGTATAGACAGACCAGTCAGTATGCCCATGCTGAAACATGCCCACAGCCATAGGCACCTACAAATGGCATGTGAGCATCAGAACTGGACCACGGAAGAAGATGGCCTGGTCTGATGAATTTAAGAATGGTCTGAAGAACACAGCAATGAGCTTAAGGTGTTGACCTGGCCCCCAAAATTCTCCAGATCTCAATCGAATTCAGCATCTGTGGTATGTGTTGGTAAACGTTCAATCCATGGAGGCCCCAACTCACAACTTACAGGACTTTTGGATCTGGTAATGCCACAGCGTATCTTCATAGGTGTAGTGGAGTCTGTGCTTCAATGGATCAAGGCTGTTTTGGCAGGAGGAGGGGCTGTTTTGGAGGTAAAAGGGGGACCGACCTACTCAATATTAGGTGGGTGGTCATAAAGGCTGTGCTTCCAGCTGCTTAGTTGTACTGAACAGTGACTGTGTTTTACTTCTCCTTTCTTACAGTGTAAACTACGGGTCAGGATCAGAATCAGGGCTGACCTGACAAAGGACTCTAGAATTCCAGTAAGTTTAATTTATCTTATCTCAGAATTCGTTAAAGGGAAACTATAAATTTAAGTTTATAAATTGGGTTTTATTTAAACTGCAAAAAATATTATTAAACAGTTAAATATTTAATACATGGTGCTTACCTGATACAGTGCTTTCATAGAATGTTGGGTTTTGTGGCAAGAAAGCCCCGCACTGCCTATGCACCTGTTACCTGCCCTTGCAAATAAAAATCCCAACAGATACTAGCTGTGCTAGTAGATGGGAAAGGGGTGTCCTTCCTCTGACTCATTCTGGTGCGTGTAACCGAATATCCTGCTTTTTTCGTTATATTCACAACACATCCTGTTCAGACTATTCAGAGTAGCCAATAAGCCTTCTAAAACCTGATTTAGTACCTGCGTTATACTTGCCAACTGCTGACTGCAAGACATAAATATGAAGTATTACATTCATGTGCAATATCTCATATTTATCTGCATAAAAATACATAACATGTCTTTTTAAGTCCTGAGCATAATAAATAATTTAAAGCAAAAACAGCATACAGTACATACTTCTTATGTGGGATATTACATATTCACAAGGACACTAGTGAAAGCAGTGAAAAATAATCTCTATCTATAAATATAATACTCAAAATTTGAGATAGTAAGGAATAATTTAGAAATCACTTTCATGTACAGTGAATGTCACAGTCATAACACAAAATGACTGAAGATACACTATGATCTCTTTAAAGCTAGCCATACATGAATAACAAATTTTGATCCATGTATGGACAGGCGATCTACCGTTCAACTTTCGTACAACTGCTCTGACTTTTTTTGCTGCTCGATCAACACCGCCAGCTATAGCCAGCATTGCTGATCAGTGTATTGTGATGGCGGGGAAGTCTCCCTGCCATCAGAATACTATAGCTCAGCAGGGAGGATTCCCCCATCCACACTGAGTGTGTGGATAGGGGAATTGATCAGATTTTTCATTCAACCCGCTAGTCGAATGAAAAAAATATGACCCATTTATGATCTGTCTAAAATCAGAATAAGGCACATGAAGCAAATTGATTTTATTTTTTCTTGGTTTAACCACTTCAGCCCCTGAAGGATTTCCCACGTTAGGACCAGAGCACTTTTTGCGATTCAGCACTGCGACGCTTTAACTGACAATTGCGCGGTCATGCGACATTGTACCCAAACAAAATTTGCGTTCTTTTTTTCTCACAAATAGAACTTTCTTTTGGTGGTATTTGATCACCTCTGCGTCATTTCTGATCACCACTATAAACAAAAAAGGAGCAACCATTTCGCAAAAAAAAACCCCAATATTTCTTACTTTTTGCTAAAATACAAAAGAATTAATCGGTTTTGGCCGATTTATATTCTTCCTCATATCTTTGGTAAAAAAAAAAAAAAAATAGCAATTGGCATTTATTGATTGGTTTGTGCAAAAGTTGCCATGTTTACAAACCATGAGAATTAATTTCTGGCGTTTTTACATTTTTTTTTTACTAGTATTGGCGGCTAGCTGTGATTTTTATCGTGACTGTTATATTGCAGTGGACATGTCGGACATTTTTGACACTTTTTTGGGACCAATGAGATTTATACAGAGATCAGAAATTTAAATATCCACTAATTTCTGTATAGATGTCAATGGCAGTGAAGGGGTTAACCTGTAGGGGGAGATCTAGGGGTTAACTGTGTTCCCTAGGTGTGTTCTAACTGTGAGGGGGCTGGGCTGCCAGGGGCATAAGAGTTCTAACTGATATCAGTGACAGGGATCAGTAGACCTCTCATATGCTGCCTGACAGAGCAGGGAACCTCCATGTTTACATTTTTCTTCTCTGCTAGGCAATCGCAGCTCGCGCACGAGCGAGCCGCCGTTTATAGATGGCGATTCACGGGACAGAGTCACTCTGCAACAGTAAATGTACGCGGTTGGAAAGCAGTTAATGAAGTGATAAATCCTGTCTTGTTATTGTAGGTCATCAAATATCATAGCTCAAAACTCAGTATTTAAAATATAAATGTAATAGTTTATATAGCAAGGATGTATATTTTGCATTATAATACTTGTTTTTGTAAATCGTTTTTATTTTTGGATGTGGTCACTGTACCACCAAATCTACTATTTTGCCATTTTATTATGTGTTATGTGCATATAATTTGAAGTGCATTTAAACACGTGATTTTTGTCTGCACCTCCTCCTGAAATATAGCAGTTCACTTCCTGGTACTCGTGCCTAGGCACTACTGCGCCTACAGCCTCATAGCTGTATGTCTACAGTGTGAGATCTAAGATGCTGCTGCTTCTGATTGCTACTCACAGGAGATTTGGAGTGATATTTGGTAATGTCAATACTGTGCTGCTCACTTGTCTCTTAGCTGGAGACTCTGACATGAGGAAGCAAAGCCTCTTCCAAGATTGCTGCCTTCACACAGAGACACAGTGTAGAACAAGACATGACAACTCAATAATGGGGAAAGATCAGCCACAGGAAGACCACCAACCTAACTGGTGACAAATCCATATCCCATTTGCCTGCTTGTTTTGGGGCACAGCTTACAAATTTTAATTTCTCTTGAGGCTCCATGCACACTGGGCTTAAAAAAAATCTGTTCTCTTGGGAGTAAAAAACACTCATATAGAGCATTTTTTGTATAAAGTTTAGAGGAGTTTAGAAGAATTTTCCTTTTTTTCTGCCAGTAAGCTTCGATCAAAAACGCGATCCACAAGGGTTCCTCTAAACGTTGAGCTTAAAATTTGCCTCTAAATATCCTAATGTGCATGGACACATAGGATTAACATTTGTAGCTTCTACAGGCAGAACATAAAACTTCTGTAGAAGCAGCGTTTTTTACGCCAGTGTGCATGGAGCCTTAATATTCAATTTAACTTGACTCTGTACATACCCTAATGTTAAACTCTGGATGAATAAACTTGTGCAGAGCTGAAGATTAGGTCCAAACACACCCACCTTTAAAAATTACATTGTGGGCAGATACAAGGCCATAAGTAGATATTTGCCAGCACACCAAGGATCATCAATTTCGTCCAAATGGATTTTATTCAAGAAAGATCACATCACAAAATAGTATAGTGTGATGGGATGGACTGCAGATACAAGGCCAGAAACAAGGTAGATACAAAGCCAGTCACCCTTCACTGGAGAGAGAGTAGCGGTGACCGGTCTATTTACAGAGGAAAAGTGCAGACGTTTCTGAATTACTGTACAGATTTAGATGGAATACAAAGTAATATACATTGCTGAAACAAATTCAAACTATTTTGATTCACCTGACTAAGCAGTGCTCCAAGAAGCAAAATAATAATAATAAAAAAAAGTTGAAACTTTTTCGCATTGGGGTTGATTTACCAAAACTGGAAAGTGCAAAATCTGGTGCAGCTGTGCATGGTAGCCAATTAGCTTCTAACTTCAGCTTGTTCAATTAAACTTTGACAAAGAAAAAAAAACCTGGAAGATGATTGGTTTCTATGCAGAGCTACAACAGATTTTGCCCTCTTCAGTTTTAGTAAATCAACTCCAAAGGGGTTGCCTTTACTCTGCAAGTGCAAGGGAAAAATAAAAACAAACAGCATTTTTGTTTGCACATGATTGGATGATGGAGGCCAACATAGCTTCCCCTCATTTGCTAAGCTTTGGAGCAACTGCACATGCAAAGTACACAGTCGGTTTGCCTTTGGTAAATACACCCTATTGATGGTAGCTTGTAAATGTGCTTCTTTTCATATTTATTTAAGCACATTTTATTTTGTGAGTTGTCATTATTGAAAATGTAAAAATGTTTTAAATGCCCAAAAAATGTTGAAATGTTTTAAATGCCCAGCCTTCTTGCTACACAGATTGAAGTTGTAATGTAACAAGATGCTATAATGATACATGCAGGGATGGGCACCAGAACTTTCGAACACTGTGAAAGTTCGGACCCGAATAAAAAACCTCATTAAAGTCAATGGGACCCGAACATCAAAAATCAAAAGTGCCCATTTTGAAGGCTTATATGCAAGTAATTTGGCATACATTGTTTATAGGGGTCCAGGTCCTGCCCTGGAGGACATGTATCAAAGAAAAAAAAGTTTGTGAAAAACATCACTTTTAAATGAGCAGTGATTTTTTGATTTTTAAAATGAAAGCATAAGAATGAAAAATTCCTTCCAATATAGTGCCTGGGGGGTCCCCTTAGTTTACCTGTAAAGTGGCAGATCTGTGCCATGTCTAGAATCTGCTGCAGCAATAATTGCATTTATAAAGCCAAAAAAATGACATTTTCCCTGCAAGCTGCTTTTATTTTGCTCAGCAACAGCTGGGGAGCCAGTGTGTATGATGAGGCCACAATGCAGTGCACTGGGAACAAAATTAGAGATTATTTGGATAAATTCTGGTGTCACTTTGCTTTTGGATAGAAGTAATGGGTGCGGAAAATGGGCTTTGAGTGTCGGTGGTGCCTTCACACCATAACCTTATAGAGGTGCTCTTCATGAAGGCAAGAACTGGCCTTTCTGTAAAAAAAATTGCAATCATATGCAGGTGCCAAAAAAGTGGTCTTTGGGTGACGGTGTGCCTCGTTGGTGTGGCTTTTAGGTGCTCTTGCCAAACTGCTGAGTGGTTGGACCTTAAATGCCTTGTTAAGTATCTGGTACCCAATTGGCTGGTGTTTTTGCCACATTTGATGTGCCTGAGACACAGTTTGCAGATAGCAACAGTGCAATCTGCTGCAGATATGCTTAAAAAGGCCCAGACAGCTGAGTTTTGTTAAGTGGGCCAGGAGATAACAGCTACAGAATGTGACGGAATAGGATGGCTGCTCTCTGCTCTTTCTTGATGTCGGCCTCCTTGGGGTTGTGCCGCCTCACCTTCAGTTTCCTCCTCTGCTCTATCTGGCACCCAAGTCGCATCAGTGACCTCATCATCATCTCCATCTCCTCCATCTTCATCATTATCATTACCACTGGAGACAACTTGGCAATACGCTGTGGCTGGGGGAACATGAATGCCAATTTGTCTACCAGTGTTCTCCCCTCTCTCTAGGCTCATGTTCCTGTCATCCTCAATGTCAGAACCAACATCTGAATCCAGTAATGGCTGGGCATCATCAAGGAGCAAGTGGTTGATGCTGTGGTCAAATAACTCAGCTGACTCCTCCATGGCTGATGTTGGGGCTATGGCAGGAATAGATGTGGACAAGGAGGCAGTTTTTTTTTTCCAATTTTGAAAGAGTTTTATTGGCATTTTACAAATACAAATACAACAGCAAACATCAACAGAAGGTAAGAGAAGGCCTTACCCCGAGTACATACACATATACACTTAAATGCTGTATGGACAGGTGCATGAGTAACAATACAAACAGTCAGCCTACCGAGGGCGAGACTGTCGGACCGTCCCCAGACCCATCGCCCGGTACCCCAATTGGGAACAAACTGTGCCCGGGCAAGGACCAGGGCCGAGCCAAGAAGACCGACCGCCGAGTTGGCATTGATGTGACCTTCAAGAGCTATTCCAAATTAGTATGCAGATATACCGCGCTATAAAAATAATAAACAAATGAAAATAAAAATAAAAATAAAAACAGTGCAGCTGCAATAATAATAGTGCGATAATCCACCATATGAAAAGTTATGTAAAAAAAAGTCGCGCTCACACATAAATTACACAATCATCTCCTAATGTGCATAAATGCTAATAACTCAAATAACAAATATTAAAGTGTATAATCAGATATTAGCAAAAAGTTAAAGTGAAGAAAAAGTGCTTAAAGTGAAAAAAGTGAAAAAAATGAAAAAAGGGGCTGCCACAGCCACAGTGCAGTCCAAAGTAAATTTTACAGTCTTTGATTCCAGAGGCCACAATGCATAACCCAGAAGGACATGAATCTGTGATGATTCACACAAAGGGAGTGTGGAATAGAGACACCCGGGATCACACTTTCAGCTCCGCCACCGCTAATGAAAACACACCTCCAGTGAAGAGGTTACACTATGTGGCCTCTATCTTTTATATGACCTGCGACCCCGCTAGCTGATCCCTTATTGAATATGGAATCCAGCTGATCCAAGGAGAGTTGTGTCGCTTATCCTGGATGGAGCCCCGCTGTCATCAGGAGAGTCGCCCTACTGCTGTTCATACCCCGCAGAGGGTTATTTCTGCTGCTGTGTTTGACCCTTGCTAGAAATAGTGGGTCTTATTCTCTGGTAAGAGTCCAGCTTATCCCCCCTCTTCACTGGAGGTGTGTTTTCATTAGCGGTGGCGGAGCTGAAAGTGTGATCCCATCTGTCTCTATTCTGGGTTATGCATTGTGGCCTCTGGAATCAAAGACTGTAAAATTTACTTTGGACTGCACTGTGGCTGTGGCAGCCCCTTTTTTTATTTTTTTCACTTTTTTCACTTTAAGCACTTTTTCTTCACTTGAACTTTTTGCTAATATCTGATTATACACTTTAATATTTGTTATTTGAGTTATTAGCATTTATGCACATTAGGAGATGATTGTGTAATTTATGTGTGAGTGTGACTTTTTTTGACATCAAGAGCTATGTTAACACCGAAGCGTACTCCTGGGTTCGGCTGGCCCCTCAACACCATTGGGTTGTGACCATTCGTTGAAGACAACCTAGTTATAGCGAAAAAAACAAGAAAAGAAGAAGAAACAAAAAAGGGAAGAGAGAAAGGGGAAGGAAGCAAGGTGAGTTAAAGGAGGGAAAGAAGGTGGGTACCAGGGAGACGTTATCTTGAGAGGCGTGATGCAGTGTCAAGGGGGCAAGTTGAGGTATGATCGCCAGGGGTCCCACACAATATCAAATTTGGCTGAAGAGTGAAGGGGAATATTAGCATATTTTTCTCTTAGCTGTGTTGAAGGAAACCAAGGGTTTTTTTCCAGGTCTTTGCTAAGGTGAGCTTAGCTCCCAAAAGAATAAAATGAGTTCGTTTGTACAAAGACTTTGAGTCCAACCGGTCTGTGATTTAGTAACGCCACTTCCGAGCTTTGTGGTATAGGCTGGCCTGTGACCTTCCACAGCAAAGAGAAGATTCTATTCCAGAAGCCCCTGATCCTGGGGCATTCCCACCAGGTGTGAAAGTAAGATCCCTGGAGGTGGCAGCCTCTAAAACATAGTGGAGAGCAGTTCGGGAACATGGACGTGAGTCGGGCAGGGACTAGGTACCAGCGAGAAATCACCTTCACGCTAGCTTCCATCAGTGTAACATTTACTATACCTTTGAAGGATTTCAAAAAGTGGGAAAACCACATGTCCGCTTCCCAACTCAAGCCCAGGTCCCCCTCCCAACTCTTGGCATACGGGGGTTTATCGGTATGATCAACCAGTGATGCATATATTATAGAGACACCCCCTTTTTGAGAGGAAAATTCAGAGCACCACCTCTCAAAAGGAGAAACTCCTCCTGAAGCCTGAAGATCGATACTATAAAGTGGTGAATTTGTTGGAAATGGAACCTTTCCGATGGGGGCATATCCAGTCTTCAAACAATGTTCCAGGGAGATGGGGTCGGACGAGGAAATAAAATGGCCTATTTTGTAGAGGCCTTTGTTGGCCCACCATCTGAATGCGCAGATATCCTGGCCCCTAGGGAAACGGGGGTTATTAAAGACATGCTGCAGGGGGTGGAAGGTGGAGGCCAGCTTTGTGGCATTAAATAGGTGGTTGCAGAGGGCTAATGAGTGAGAAAGCGTAGGGGACAGGATAGAAGGTCTAGATTTGGGAAGAGTCCACACCAAATAATCTAAGGTAATAAGAGGGACCGCCTGTCTCTCAATTCCCACCCAATCTGGTCTATTTGTCTGTGCATAGATAGTAGAGAATTGTGCCAGTTGGGCAGCCTGATAGTACCTCCAAAGGTTAGGGAGTCCAAGGCCCCCTTGGCTATGATGTCTCCAGAGGACCTCAGCCGGACAGTGGATGCCCTTATTACACAAAAAACAAGGTCACTGTCCCCCATCTATAAATGGCCACTATAGCAAGGAGCTCTGGAAAGGCGAATACAGACAAAAGCAAAAAAACAAAAAAAGGTTCCAAGCTCAACTTGCGGACCAGTCTGCCACCAAGCCAAATTCACCTGTCTAACAGTCCAGCGTTTAAAAGACAGGGGATTGGTTACACACATTTGCAAGTGTATGTGTAAGCTGCAGGCCACGACAAGGCTCCCTGTATACTGCAGACCTAACTCTATATAAGAGGCTTCACAGTGGAAGCACATACAATTGAAGGGATAGATAAAGGACAGGTGACTGGAGGAGCCCAACCCTCCTTAAAGGTACATGACCAGACACCCAGCTGTGACCCCATGGCGGCTGCGGCGCTGGTATGGTACCAAAAGTGGTAACTACACAAAAAACAAGGTCACTGTCCCCCATCTATAACTGGCCACTACAGCAAGGAGCTCTGGAAAGGCGGATACAGACAAAAGCAAAAAAAACAAAAAATAGGTTCCGAGCTCAACTTGCGGACCAGTCTGCCACCAAGCCAAATTCACCTGTCTAACAGTCCAGCATTTAAAAGACAGGGGATTGGTTACACACATTTGCAAGTGTATGTACAGGAAGTAGATAGGTAAGTTAACATACACGAAGGTGACACTTCGGAGAATATATCTCAATCCAGACGTCATATGTCCCTCGGAACAGCACCGGACGTCGAATGTGTATGTGAACGTTTACACACATTGGTTAGGGGACAGAAAATTTACGACCTGACAATCTGTCCACTTAAACCGAACCACCGTCTGACCAGGCGTTCAACTCGAGCCTTGGATAAAAAACAAAAAAAACGAAAACAGACATAGGCGGAAAGGTCTCGAGGAACGACATCACCGGTCAATATCTACCCCCTGT
>BLSH010012343.1:983456-1000141 GCA_018402905.1 Glandirana rugosa
TGTTGAACACCTGCTGAATCGGTCTACCCCCTTCTACCCAGAGAGGACCGACCCGTCTCACTTACGCCAGTTCTACTGGGAGGATGGTTCCTAAAATATAAAGAAATCCCGGGATGGGTAGGGTTAATCTTTCAGTGTAGACGAGTTTGAGGTTAGGGTCTAATTTTTTACATAAACCCCATTATTCCCGTACACATTGGTTAGGGGACAGAAAATTTGCGACCTGACAATCTGTCCACCTAAACCGAACCACCGTCTGACCAGGCGTTCAACTCGAGCCTTGGAAAAAATGTCCCCCATCTATAACTGGCCACTACAGCAAGGAGCTCTGGAAAGGCGGATACAGACAAAAGCAAAAAAACAAAAAAAGGTTCCGAGCTCAACTTGCGGACCAGTCTGCCACCAAGCCAAATCCACCTGTCTAACAGTCCAGCGTTTAAAAGACAGGGGATTGGTTACACATGCCCTTATTACCCCAAATACATTTTTTAATCTGGGATTGGAGTTTGAGCAGATGTGACTTTCTAATTGGGATGGGTAGGGCCCTAAAGAAATATAAAATCCTTGGTAGGAGGGTCATCTTGACCGCATTCACTCTGCCCAGCCAGGAGAGACCCATCTTCCCCCATCTGGCTAAGTCGTCCACAAGTTGTTTATATAATGGGGATAGTTAATTGAGTATAGGTGATCAATACTGGCCGCCAATTTTTTTTTTCCAAATAGTTTTTATTAGTTATTAAGCAGATTTAAACATTGGTCAATACACAGAACAAGACACAAGTACATATCTCTGATACTATAGTAGTTGTAGCGTACATTAGCACTGCAGAAAGAGCTAATCATATCTCCAAGAAAACAGTAACAAAAACATGTAGAGCTAGTGTAGTATGAGGAAAGGTAAGCTGTTGTGCTATTTCATTATAGAGGTATGTACCCATATAGGGATAGTTGTAGGGCAGGTGGAGAGGGGGGGGGGGTTGATGTGACATTATAGGTAAATATAGGAGATAGGGTGCCGTGGTAGCACTTGTTGGTGGTATGAAGTATGTTAGTAAGGGGTTATAGATTTAGGGCTTTGGATCCATAGAGTCCATTTTT
Source organism: Glandirana rugosa (assembly GCA_018402905.1). Lineage (NCBI taxonomy): Eukaryota > Metazoa > Chordata > Amphibia > Anura > Ranidae > Glandirana > Glandirana rugosa. The sequence goes on from BLSH010012343.1 coordinate 984,555, forward strand.
GGAGGAACTTCTTAAATGTTAAGTTAATTAGCGCAAATCTTCTTTCCATGTCATATTGATGGTTGAGTTCTGCAACAGTTTCTGTTATGCTAGGAGTCCTATTGGATTTCCATTTTCTAGTTATGTTTAGTTTTGCTGCGTATAAGATGTGTATGATTATGTGTCTGGATTGTGGTGGGAAAATTTCTAAGCCTATGTGCAGAAGAGCCATTTTGGGGTCAGGTTTAATAATATGGCCTGTTGTTTCAGCTATGAGTTTAAAGATCTCATTCCAATATGAGGTGATGGATTTACATGACCACATTATATGAAGAAGTGAACCTTGGTCTCCACAATTGCGCCAGCATTGTGGAGAGGTACTGGGGTAGAATTTTGAGAGTTTTAATGGTGTGAGGTACCACATGTAGAGTATTTTTAAGTAGGATTCCCAGTGGTTCGCGCAACGAGAGGTTTTGGCAGAGAGAGATAGCGTTTTTTGCCAGGTGTGATCTGGTACTTTGTGATTTAATAATGTCTCCCACTTTTCTATCGATGGAGATCGAGTCAGGAATAATTTTCCACTCAAGAGGGAGTAGAAATATGAGATTCCATGACCTTTGTAGTGTGGGGATGTGTAAAAATGGAGTGCTCTAGTTGGGATGAGTGTTTCAGTTTGGACCGTACTAGATTGCAAATAATGAGATAATCTTATATAGTTGAAGAATTCGGATGATGGTAGGTTGTAGTCTTTTTGTAGGTCGCGGAAGGGGATTAATCTTCCCTTTCTATATATCTGTTGGAGAGAGTAAATCTTAGAGTTTGTCCATGGGATGATATTTAGATCTGGTATGATCCCCGTAAGGATTTCTAACGGGAGCTTTACAGATTCTAAGGGTTCTGCCTTTTGAGAGAGAAGGTAGGACCACGCATCCCGGGTGGCTTTAATTGTTGGAAGATTGGGGCTAGAGTGTTTGAGGGTGCTAGCGGTTAGCAGTAATTGGGTGCATGGGTCTAGAGGGTATAGGGCAGCTGATTCCATCTTGGACCATGTTTTCTCTTTGGAGGGGTGCCACCAGTAGTAGGTTTGATCTAAAAGAGCTGCAATATAGTATGTGTGCATATGTGTATATATACCTCCACTTAACGGTCTATGAAGTAGGTGGGAGGCACATCTCGGATGTTTCGACTCCCATATATATTGGTTTATATATTTTTGGGTGGCCTGAAATAATTTTTTGGGGATAGGTATGGGGAGGGTCCTGAACAGATACAATAATTTGGGGAGTATGAACATTTTCAGAGAAGCTATTCGATCTAGTTTTGAAATGCCTTTAGTACGAAGCGCATCTAATTCTTTGGGGAGGGATTGTAGAAATAATTTGTGGTTATGATCATAGAGTAGTGTCGTGCTCGGAGTAAGGTTGATGCCTAAATACGGGAGCGCTTTTTGGGACCATGAGAAAGTGTACGTTTTCTTTAGAATTGATTGGGTGTGGGGGGGTATGTGTAGATTGAGGATTAAGGATTTGGTGACATTTAATTTATAGTAGGATACTTGAGAGTTTTGTTCTAGTAAATGGTGGATATGTTGAAGGGATTGAGTCGGATTGGTGACTAGCAGGATTATATCGTCGGCAAATAGGCTCATTTTTTGTTCTGTGCGGTGGAATGGGATGCCAGATATGTTGGGGTTTGCTCTAATTCTGGAAGCCAAGGGTTCTATTAATAGGGCGAATATTATGGGGGACAACGGGCAGCCCTGGCGAGTTCCATTTGAGATATTAAAGGGTTTCGATAGCATGCCGTCTGTTAGTACTCTTGCTGAGGGGGATGAGTAGAGGGCCATAATGGCGTCTTTTATCCAGCCTGTAAATCCAAATTTATGAAGAGTTTCTCGTAAAAATCCCCAGTGTATTCTATAAAATGCCTTCTCTGTGTCCAAGGATAGGAGCAGAGAAGGCGTTTTTTTTGTGCTCTAGTTCAGATATAAGAGAAAGTAGTTTCCTTGTGGCATCTGGAGCTTGTCAGCCAGGGACAAAGCCCACTTGGTCTGGATGAATCAAGGTTGGGATCAGGGGGATGAGTCTTCTAGCTAGGGTTTTGGCATATATTTTGATATCCGTGTTAATGAGGGAGATAGGTCTATAATTTTGAACTTCCTGGGGATTCTTACCCGGTTTAGGAATCATTGTGATAACTGATTGTAACATTTCTGCGGGGAAGGAGCCAGAGGATGCAGCAAAGTTGAAGAGATCGGCTAGATGCGGAGCTATGTTAGATGCAAATTCTTTGTAGAATTCATTAGTGTAACCATCTCCTCATGGGGATTTGTGGAGTGGAAGAGTTTTTATAGTATCTTCAATTTCCTGGGGGGTGAAGGGTTTGGATATCGCTTGGGCTTGGGTTATGGTTAGAGAAGGCAGATTGGTTTTACTCAAAAAATCTTGTACAGCTGAGAGAGAGGGTTGGGGTGTAGACTTATTGTCTTTGAGATTATAAAGGTCTTTGTAGAAATCCCCAAATGAGTCAGCTATATCTGCTGGATTTGTATGAAGTTTTTTGGAAATGGGGTGGAGGATTGAATGTATTTTCGTTTTTTGGCGTTGTTGTTTAACTGATTTAGCAAGTAGAGAATTTGCCTTGTTGCCTAGGGAGTAATAGACGGATTTAGTTTTTTTCAGGTGGTATTCAACCTGGGAAGTCAGGAGGGAGTGGAGTTTATGTCTGTCATGTTGTAATGATTCCGCTTGCGCTTGGGAGGGATTTTGTTTGTTTTGGAGTTCTTTTTGTTTAATTGAGTCTAGAATCTCTTCAATTTGCTTTCTCCTCTGGCTTTTCAGTTTGGATTGTAATTTAATAAATATCCCCTCATGTAGGCTTTATAAGTGGCCCACAAGGTTGGGATTGGAATGTCCGGGGTAGAGTTCGTTTGGAAAAATAGAGAGTGAGCTTGAGAGATTATTTGGCGATCATCAGGTTGAGATAGTAGAGATGAGTCTAGTCTCCAGAGTCTAAGCGGGGTAGACTGGCGTGGTTTTCCAATTTGTATCGTAACTGGGGCATGGTCCGACCATGTTATTGTCCCGATCTGTGATGAGGTTATTGCTTGTAAGGTCCACTTGTCCGTAATAAAGAAATCTATTCGGGAGTATGAAAGATGAGGTGGGGAAAAGTAGGAGTAGTCTCTCTCGGTGCTATGTTGGCATCGCCAGACATCATAGAGGTCAAGGTAGTGGAGTAGTCGGTTTAGAGTTTGGTGGGGTGCTCTTTTAGTGTTCGAGGTATCTAATGTGCTATCATTGACGATGTTGAAGTCCCCGCCAATAGTAAGTCTGCCTCTCTTGAGGTCTATTACTTTCTTGAGTAGTTTCCTACAAAATTTCAGTTGTTTGGAGTTGGGGGCGTAGATATTGACAATGGTGTACGTGATCATGTTTATATCACAGATGAGGATATGATATCTGCCCATGGGATCAGCTGTCGCCGAGTGGAGATGAAAGGTGGTGGAGTTTTTAATTGCCGTCATAACACCATTTTTTTCCGGGGATTGGATGCGTAGAAGATGTGTGGGTAGTGTTTCATATACATGGAAGGTGATTTTTCAGCAGCAAAGTGGGTTTCTTGGATCAAGAAAATGTCCGGTTTGAGGGAGTTAGCCTCTTTGGCTCGTTTGAATGGCGAGTTTAAACCTCGTACGTTAAGAGATGAGATCTTAAGTGCCATCTTTATATCTTGGGGAAGAGTTGGAGGGTAGATTTGTAACATTATTGAGAATTGCTGGATTCCATCTGTTGTTCACTCGAGAGGTTTGTGTCCCTGGAAAGGTTAGAAATGTCCTAAGAGAACAGTTGAGGGATGTGTTCAAAGGTGGAGAGGTCTGGAGGAAAAGTCCTTTTAAATGGCTGCTACCACGCGAGTTATCGAGCATGGAGAGAAAATATATTGGATTTTGTAGGAACTGGGAGAGCTGGGGGAGGGGTAAGAAAAACTTGCTAAAAAAGCAAGGAACATGGGTAGCACATCTTGCTACTTCTTCAAACATGGGGGGTAGGAGCACCCGAGTCATTAACATAATGACCGGGATCAAGGTAGAACTGAACATAATGTATCAGGGAGGCTATAAAGGACCCAGCATCTGATGGTTTAGACTGAAGTATCCTTGTGGTGGTCTTGGGTTAGGACCATTCTGAATCCATGCGTTGAGGCGGACTCGGAGAAGGGGAGGGATCCATTGGTGGTATGATTCCCCATTCCTTCAGAAGTGCTAAGCCGGAGTCTAAGCTCCTGATAGTATGGGACTTCCCTTGTCGTTTGATCGTGATCTTGGTGGGGAAACCCCACTGGTAGGCTATATTGTGATTATGGAGCGCCTTGGTTATGGTAGAGAGATTTTTCCTGTTTTGGAGGGTTGCTTTTGACAGGTCAGCATATATTTTATTCCCCGAGTAGGGTTCGGATAATGGGGGATTGTTTCTTGCAGCTGACATGACCTTCTCCTTGGCATGGTAGAAGTGGATCCTTGCGAGGATGTCCCTCGGCACGGAAGGAGGAAGGAAGTCTGGCTTGGGTAGTCTGTGCGCTCTATCAATTGCCAATTCCAGATCGGAAAGGTGAGGGCATAGGGACTTCATTATGTGTTGCATGGAAGGGACGAGCGCGTCAGAGGGTTACCGACTCTGGTATAACGCAAAATTTTAAGTTATTGCGCCTTGATCGATCCTCTAGGTCGGCAATCTTGAGGCGTAGCTGTTGAATTTCCGCTTCCTGGTCATTGTGGGCATCCACATTGCTGTTGTGAGCTTTACGCATTTCACTAATTTTTGACTCCATGTGGGCAATTCTTGATTCATGTTCACGTACGGTTTTCTTAATTGGAGCTAAAGTTGTGGAGATATCCGAGTGGAGGGAGTGTCGTAGTGATAGTAGCATATTTTTCATTGCTACTTCTGTAATGGGTTGGTCTGTAGCAGGTAGATCCTCTAGTGGGGAGGAAACGAATGGTGCTCCTGAAGCCTTCGGATCAGATATGTTCGTAGAGTATTGTGTGATCGGATCTAAGATCGGATCTGCGATCGTGTCTTCGAACAGTACCTTGGATGAATGTTCGGTCTGGTCACGATCCGCGGCTTCCATACGGGGCTTAGACATCGGACTGCGCGTCGTAGGAGAGAGTGGAGGAGATAAGTCGCCAGGATCCCCCCCGTACAGGGGGAAGGACAGCCGTCGGTCGCTACTTGTTCCAGCTACATCTTGATTGTGATGTGGTGAGTTCCGTGTCGGGCCAGCGCCATCTTGAGTCCGGGCCATGTGCAGGGAAGAAATCTGTTAATTTGTGCAGTCTCTCTGTGTTTTTCCTGCGGCGGGACATCTTTCTTTGTGAAGGATAACAGTAGGAAGTTTTTAGTGGCGGATGGCTTCAGTTAGGTCGCTTTGGACGTCTGCTTTTGCTGGGGTTGTCAGGAGCCTCAGTGAAGAGCGGCCATCAAGGTTTCCGGCTGGACACGCCCCCTACTGGCCACCAATTTAATAGCTAAGTACGGGATCTATGCTGGGCTCCAGGGTAAATTATAACGGTCCTTGAGCCTCTGAACTATTGTCTCTGGAACATTTACGTTAAGAGCAACGGACTTAGCCATATTAATCTTTAAACCCGAGGCCCTACCAAAATCTTGCAACAGCTTAATGATGTTTGGGACAGAGACGAGAGGGGAAGAGATAAATAATAAAAGGTCATCTGCAAAAAGGGCACATTTATGGGTGTGTGGACCACATCTCACCCCCCAATGTCCTGGTGTTCCCTAATAGCTATAGCCAGGGGTTCAATGGCGATTGCAAAGATCAATGGGGAGAGTGGGCAGCCCTGCCTGGTGCCCCTATGGATGCTGAATGGGTCGGAGAGGTAGTTTTGCAGTCTTATGCTAGCTCTAGGGTTGGAATACAGTGCTTTAAGGATTTGCAAGAAACGAGGGCCTAAGCCCCAACGACCCAGGACCTCAAATAGGTAGGGCCATTCCACCTTGTCAAAGGCCTTTTGGAGGTGGACTGATAGCACAAACCCCTCCTGAGCTGGGCCACCATCCCACCCCATCTGAGAAGTGAGATAAAGTCCACAGCCCTGCGAATCTGGTCGGGACCCCGTCTGCCAGGAATGAATCCCACTTGATCCTTGTGTATATACTCCCCTATAAAGGCTGACATTCTATTAGACAGGATTTTGGTTAAGATTTTAAAATCATTGTTGACTAAGGATATGGGCCTATAGTTACCAACTTCGGAGGGGTCCTTGCCTGGTTTCGGGATTACCGAGATATTGGCCGAGTTGAGGTCCTCACTAACTATAGTTTCCCCATACAGTGAGTTAAAAAAGTTTGCTAGATGAGGGGCTAGGATAGGCCCAAATTGCTTATAATAACCCGTCGACAGCCCATCGGGACCAGGAGCGGAGCCCCTTTTGAGATGTTTAATTACATCTAGAATCTCCGTTTCCAAAATTAGTGATTCTAATGAGAGACTATGATCTTTGTTAAGAGTAGGTAGGGGGATGCTATCAAGAAAATTGGACGGAGAGGTGGAGGGGTCCGAGATCTCCGGCTTATACAGCTTAGCGTAGAAATCTTGGAATGTGGCCAAGATCCTATGAGAGTTTTGAGTGAGGGTCCCTGAAGGGTCTCTCCCCTTAGGAACGGTGAATGATCTAAGTTTTGGGGATAATCTGGCTGCTAAACTGGGGTCTACATGGTCTTTCCGGAGGTAAAATTGGGCGTTTGCCCACTGCACCTGCTTCTCAGCCTGTGCGGTCAAAGCCAGATTCAGGACTGCTCTTCCCGTCTCCAGCATGGCTTGAGACTGGGGGGAAGGATTTTTCTTGTGAGTCCTAGCAAGTTTGTGAAAGTCCTGCTCTAATTTAACTAAATCGCTCTTCCTGTCTTTTTTAAGTTTAGCAGAAAGGTGAATAATCTTACCCCAAATAACTGCTTTGTGGGCAGCCGAAAGAGTCATATAAGAGACCTCCTTACCTGAGTTAAGACTGAAGTATTCTTTAAGGTCTTCACCTAGCAAAGTGCAGTGGACTGGGTTGTTTAAAATAGTCTCCTTCAGTCTCCATTGGGGTCGAGGTCCTGCGTCCGCCTGGGACCTAAAGTAGAGAACTACCATCGAATGGTCTGAGAGTGGGGAATCCCTTATGAAGGATTTAGAAACCAAAGGGATAGAAGGGGCCCCCAGGATAATATGGTCGATCCTGGCCAGGGACTTGTGTGGGGAAGAGTAATGGGTATAGTCCTTCGTATTAGGTTTTAATTCCCTCCATACATTTACCAGACCTAATGAATTAAGAAACTTAGCAATCTTCAGACTCCTTTTTGGGGGTTGTAGGAGATGAGTTCGGACCGGCCCTGACTTGTCCAACATGAGGTCAAAAGCAGTGTTGGAGTCCCCACCCAGAATCACAGTACCCTCAAAGTGGGGGGAAAGGGAGCCAAGCATGGTTAGAAAAAATTGTACCTGTCCCTTATTTGGAGTATAATAGGAGACAAATGTGAAAATGCGACCCCCAAGGTCTCCTGTCAGGAGAATATATCTACCTTCCGGGTCCCGAATTTCATTACGGGTGTGAAACCCGAGGCCTTTTGCAAAAAAGACTCCTACCCCTCTCGTTTTATCCGGAGCATTCGGCAGGAATAATTGTGGGAAGCCTGCATGGACAAAGCTAGGATTGAATTGAATGGGGAAATGGGTTTCTTGAAGAAGTAGGACCTCCAGGTTCTGCGAGCGAGCCGCCTGGAAGTACTTCTTACACTTTATACGGAAGTTGAGGCCCTGAACATTATGAGAAGCTACTTTTAAGATTCCTGAAGGATTAGGAGAGGGTGGCATGTTGTAGATCAAGGAAAGCACATGCGCCTCTGATGATTGACTCACCCGACCCCGCAGAAGCAGAAATTATGGTGTTACGTCTCTCAATGGAGGTCTGTAACTCTTCATGCCCTTCGGTGGGGTACCACCCTGGTGCCTGGAGAGGAACAAAAAGAAGGAGGAGAAGAAGAAAGAGAAAGAGAGAAAAGAGAATGGATGAAAAGGGAAGTAGAAAGGAGGGGGAATGGCCCAAAACCACCATTCCCCTCTGAAATCGGGGGATGGGAGCCGGAAGACCAGCTCCCATGTCCCGAAACTGATGTTGTAACATCTGCCTAATCGGCAGCTTCACATCTTCTCCCTGGCAAACCATATGATAGAGCCCAAAAGCAGAGGAAGGAGCATGCTTACCTCCCCGCCCCCAAAGCAACACATAACGTGTGATACTACCGGGAGTGACCCCATAAGAGAAACACAACCACAATACTAAGATGACCCCCCTAGGCCCCCCTCCGCATGAAGGAGCGCCAGGCGGGAGGGAGGCGGGGAGGAGGGGCATGCCCCGAAGAGGCCACCTCCCCTGGCCCCCCCACCAGGAGATCACCCGTCAACCCATCCCAAAACTATAGTTAACATACCAACATTTCACCAAAGACCCAATAGGCTCAGTCAACAGAGATAGGAAACAAGGAGTCAGGTTTATCCACTCTGGCAACTGCAGGGGACTGCACACTTGTCTCTGCTTGCGTGACAGAGGATGAGGAGGATGAGGAAGGTTTAGTAAGCCAGTCCACCACCTCCTCTGCATGTTGTGGCTGGATAACACGGGCAAACTCACTAAATAGAGGAAATGATGCCCTGCCTGAGGGCTGACCACCACGCCCACCTTTGCCTGTGGACACATTTGTTGCTGGCCCCTTACAGTGCCAAGGGAACGTCTGCCTCTCCTTGTCATCCTCCCAGACATTATTGGGAGAGAGGGGGTGGTGCTTATTAGCAAATGTAAAGAAGAAGTGGAAATCTGTACATAGATGCACTTTAACCCCCCTGGCGGTATTCCTGAGTGTGTCTCGGGGTGAATTTTCTGTACCAAGAGCGGTAACCCCGAGCCACACTCGAGATTGCATTGCTGGATCAGGGCAGCGCTACTTACCTTGTCCCCTGGATCCAGCGATGTCCCCCCACTGTGTCAGCGGACTGTCTTCTGCCTGATTCACTGTGTGATGCCGGGCTCCGTTCCCTGCGAGTGTCGAGTCACACGGGAGCAGAGACCGGCAGGAAATTGAAATTGTGAAACACACAGTAAACATACAGTACACTGTCATCTATAAGATTACATTACTGTATGAAATCATTTCACATCCCCTTTGTCACTAGTGGTTTGCCCAGTGCCCTGCATGCACTTTTATATTATATATGTCATTCTTTCTGCCTGGAAACTTGAGAATGTCCATGGCAACCAAAAAGTGTCCCTTTACGTCAAAAGTGGTTTTTGATCAGCTAGAAAACAGCGATAGCAAATAAGAATCATTTGCAGAATTGAGTGATACTGATTTGTGGGGAAATTCGCCATCAGACACTGAAAGTGACGACAGCGACCATTCTGCAAATTATCAAATTTCAGTGTTTTTGATTTGATTACATGAATAATATTGATTTACTATTATGTTTTTTTGGTAATTATTTATAGTTATTTATTATATTATAATTTATGATTTTGTGTTTCAAACTTTATCATACCTGGGATGTCTACTAGACTCTTGTTTTTACAGATTTAAGTAAGTTATTCCTAATAATTACAGGCCTACAATATAAAATGCCACATTTCTATGCAAAACAATGTACCACTTTTAAAATCTGACATAGTCATACAGCCAGGGAGGTTAATCAATGTAAAGTGGTGTTTGGTGCACTTTAACTTGAGTACTCACACTCCACGGATACACTATAATATACTGCAATATAATGCCTCAAGCGTATAGTGACGCTATATGGCGTTAAACTGGCAGTAACGCACACAGAACTATATGGCATTAAACTGGCAGTAATGCACACAGAACTATATGGCATTAAACTGGCAGTAATGCACACAGAACTATATGGCGCTAAACAGGCAGTAACGCACACAGAAGTAAATGGCGTTAAACTGGCAGTAATGTACAAAACTATATGGCGTTAAACTGGCAGTAACGCACACAGAACTATATGATGTTAAACTGGCAGTAACGCACACAGAACTATATGATGGTAAGCTGGCAGTAACGCGCACAGAAGTAAATGGCATTAAACTAGCAGTAACGCACATAACTATATGGCGTTAAATTGACAGTAACGCACACAGAAGTAAATGGCATTAAACTGACAGTAACAACATAGAACTATATGGTGTTAAACTGGCAGTAACGTACACAGAACTATATGGCGTTAAACTGGCAGTAACGCACACAGAAGTAAATGGCATTAAACTGGCAGTAATGCACAAAACTTTATGGCGTTAAACTATGAGTAACGCACAAAACTATATGGCGTACTACATGTGCGGCCAGTGGTGCATTTCTTGCACAAAAATAAAAAGTGCGTCTACATTTTTTTTCAAATATGTCTCAATATTATGGGGGCTACCCCAATTAGAAAAAAAAAAACAAACAAACAAAAAACAGTGCTGGCTACCCCCTCCTCCTCCACCGCCACTTCCACCTACACCGCCACAGTCACCGCCTCCTCAACCTCCTACTCCACATCCACCTCCTCCTCCATTTTTTATTTTTTTATATGATTTTAAGTTATTTCCCTATCCACATTTGTTTGCAGGGCACTTGTTCTACTCTTACCCCCATTTGCTTCCTTTTGCAGCCCTCTAGCCCTTTCCAGGACTTTTTTAGAGCAATTTTAGTGCCCAAAAGTTCGGGTCACCATTGACTTCATTGGGGTTCGTGGTGAAGTTCGGGGCCGAACTCAAACTTTTTCGCGAAGTTCGGCCGAACCCACCGAACCCGAACATCCAGGTGTCTGCTCAACTCTAATGGGCACTGATGGGAGGCATTGACTGGAATCACTTATGGGCACTGATTGGTGGCAATTACGGGTACTGATTGGTGGCGATTATGGGCACTGATTGGTGGCACTGATGTGCAAGGCTTGGTGGCACTGCTGGCACTGCTAGGGCTTTGCGGTAATCAGGGCACATTTTGTCAGTGTGAGGCGAGGAGAGCCGATTACTGGCACTTCCTTGTTTACATGTGAGTGGCTGTGACTGGACATAGCCGATCACATGGTTAAAGAGCTGCGGCTCTTTACACAGATTAGGATCGCGTCCCTTCCTAGCAAGGCGGCGCAGCCAAGATTGCCGCGCTGCGTGCTCCCGCAATAGCGTGCGTTCTGGGAGACTTCATATGACGTCTTCCCAAAATGAGAGCTGCACCACCGGCAGCAAGTGGTTGAATGTAGCCATTGCAGAGTGTCAACATTAGGGAGATGTTTCTATTATGATCTATCAAGGTGAAATGCCAGGGAGTTTTCTCATGGCAATGGTCTGTTAAGCCGTAAAGTTACAATCAAAATTTGCCAAAATTACTTTTATTGAGTTTAGAATTTTAAACATTTAGGCACATTTTGTTTTTCATCCCTATATGTACAGCCAATTAGATTTCCAAAGAAGCAGGTTGTAAATATCTACCCTGCCTGCTTTTTATTTTTGGATGCATTGGTTTGGAACTATTATTTTTTTTTGCTTAAGATAATGTTTTTACTGATGCATTTGAAGCATATAATATAGTACACAGATTATTTCCGCTATTTTTGTGCTTTACTCATATCTAAAACCTATGTACAGAGTTCTGTGAAAAAACTTTTAATCAAAACAATCCACTTTTTTGGATAGATATTTCTGTAATTAATTTCTCAATAGCTGTCATTCAGCAATAAGAATGAGCTAAGGTTCGGCACAAAGTTGCAGAATCTGTCACATGATAGCATGCCACTGGCCCAATCAGCTGCAGCATTAGAATTCCCCACCCCGCAAACACACATAACAAAGGGGTGAGGATGCTGGTGGCATAACTGACTTAATATGGCTACTTTATGGTCATAGTCAATGACATAGACCAACTATAGCTATGTGGAAAAATTAGGTCAATGATGTCACCAACATCCCTGTCCATTTGTTACATGTTGATGTTAGGTGGGGAATTTCAGCTGATGAGGCTAGCAGTATGTTATTGTGTGGCAGTTTCCTGTGGATTTGGGCCAAACTCCTTAGCACATACCTATTGAGCAAGAATTCTGATTGCACTCACCAAAATAGACTCCAATTAGTGTTCTCTCACATTGGGGAAGCATGGTACTGTTGGTTGGGTTCTCTCGGGTATGGTTTAGATTTTCCAGAGACAGGGGGGAAGAAAGAACAAAAAAAGAGTATCAATGGATTCAGATGAAGAATTTAATCAATAAACAATGCTCACCTTTACAGGTGGCAAGGAAAACACAATAGAATGTATCTTGGAAAATAAACCTGGATATCAAGATTCCACAGTATATTCACAGTAATCTTTGAGTGCTAATGGGTAAACCATCTAAGTGTAAATGTAACCAACAGTAAAACATACCAACAGAAATACACACTCTACATATATTTGTCATCATGTATATATATACACATGTACATATTATTTAGATATATGTTTGTATGTTGCTTTTGACATGTATGTACTGTATTTATTTCCACTAGATGATTATACTCGGCTCCAGATGAAGCACAGAAATTTGAAGCGCGGAACTAGTTGAGCTCCTTTCATGTATCTACTTCTGGGACCTATAAGTGGAGTAAACCCTGTATCTACACTTTGAAACCCGCATTGTATTTCTTACTGTTACTCTTTATTACAATAACAGGGTTTTACAACACCACTTTAATTCCCAAGAGTTATATGCTAGTATGTAAAGGGTCCCCCCAGGTTCAGGATCACCCACTTAGTGACCTGAATCTGTGGTGACCTTTGGCAGCACTCCAGATGCTTGTATTACATGTTACTTTTGACATACATTTTAAGGTTTTATGCATATTATGTGTTGTAGGCAATTTTCTGCCTTGGTGTAACAAATAAAGTTTATGCAATTTTTATCCAGCATGCCTAAAAAGTCCATTCTTCCGGCAATTTTCTAAATGTACATTTAACACTTAGGATGTGGCATGTTTGTACATTTTAAGCCCCCACAGTTCCACACCTTGGTGGGCATTCTCCCCCCCCCCCCAGTTTCTTATACAATGATCTGTGATCACAAATAGGTAAAGAGCTTTTCCCCGGTTTTTGTAACCCCAGTGGTGTTACTATTTACATAAACTCCTTTGCATGCATGGCAGCAGTTTGAATATTAACACCAGCGCATTGGTTTAATTCACGGAGGTAGCGCCATTGATATTAGAGAACAATGAACTTTGTAGAGGCTGCATGGTCTGGCTACATGGCGGAGTTCCAACCCACAGGTGCCCCTCCCTAATCAGGATGAAATAAATGTTAACCAATATTTTACCAAAATGAGGAAATTACTCAAGAAAAATCCAATCTGCACTGGCATATCAAATTTTTTAGGTATTACATTGCAGATAATATTAACCCTTATGGATTGCGAATACAGGTTTTCCCAACCATTAAACAGATTTCACCAGAGTTCAGGTCAATCTGGGAGTCTGTGCTCACTAAATGTAGTGCTGATCTGATGACCCACCTCATTAAATACTATGAGGGGGAGATGGAATCATTGGATCAGGATATAATCAACTTGGGTAGTACCCACCAGACTGCAAACACACAAACAATTCGAAGCCAGATGGCTACAATTAAAGAATTATTTAGCCAAATTAAATAAGCATATCATTCAAAAGAAACAGAACAAGTTCACAAAAGATAAAAATGCTTTCTCCGGAGGTTTTGCCTATCATTGGTCCTCCCCAACATGGGGTAGGGGTCCGGTGCGAGGTGGTACACGTTATCCTAGAGATCAGAGAAATGCAGTTTCCTCAGATAATGGTGTTGAATCTGACTCTTCTTTGTCCTCAGCAGCTTCTCATTCCTTTCGCGGACAACCTTCCTCGCAAGGGTCGTCATCGGGTGGTGCACATAAGAGAAATTTGAATGATAGAGGGTATATTTCTCCTCAAGCGTCCAAACGATGCCCTGATCAGTTTCCTTCACTTAACCACAACACCGATCATCCACAAAATTCTGGCCGTTCTACTGTTGACACACATTTGGTACAAAAACCAAAAGATAAAATAGTTCCCCCGTTGGGGTCAGACTAGTACTATATAGGTCGTACAAATGTAAAATCACGTTTGGCCGATCAAGCCACACATCCAAATATAGGATGGGGTCCCTAGGGCTGTGAATCAAGGCAAAACAAGTGTGAGAGAACACAAAGAAGCCCATATCGGGGACACTCCGGGCATATAGTAATTAAAATTAGAAATGAGGACTGATTCTGCATGATCTGAAGTGCCTGTGCCGTAGTTGGACCCAAATGTGTGTCAAGGCAAAACAAGTGTGAGAGAACACAAAGAAGCCCATATAGGGGACACTCCGGGCATATAGTAATTAAAATTAGAAATTTTATTAAATGCCAATAATGAAAAGGAAAAAGGTGAACCATTTACCATTGAGACACACAGATTAAAAATGACAACGTTGTCATTTTTAATCTGTGTGTCTCAATGGTAAATGGTTCACCTTTTTCCTTTTAATTATTGGCATTTAATAACATTTCTAATTTTAATTACTATATGCCCGGAGTGTCCCCTATATGGGCTTCTTTGTGTTCTCTCACACTTGGTTTGCCTTGACACACATTTGGGTCCAACTACGGCACAGGCACTTCAGATCATGCAGAATCAGCCCTCTGCTAGATCTAAAACACAGAAACCTAAAACCAATTCTAAATCACATACAAAGAATGCTACCTCCCCTTTAACACATCACATCCAACCACAAGGGCCAACATATCCACAAGGCGGTCTTTTATTGAAAGCCCATCAGGTGGAAGGAGCCACTCAAACCACTTTGAACCCCCACCTCACGCGTCCTCCACCTTTAACACATCACATCCAACCACAAGGGCCGACATATCCACAAGGCGGTCTTTTATTGAAAGCCCATCAGGTGGAAGGAGCCACTCAAACCACTTTGAACCCCCCACCTCATGCATCTCACAATCACATTATCACCATCCCCTTTGGACCCACCCAACCCTGTCCTGGACCCCAGTCTTACTCCAGCACAGAGTTGAGTGTTATCAATTTAACTTCATACAAATTCACAGATGACCAAATTGAGGTCCTCAAGTTGCGACTTGACTTTTGCCCCTCAGCTACTATGGACAGGTATGAGATTATTAAAGATCTATACTTGTTCTTACGCAATCTTACATTTAAGTTTCTAGTTGATGAGGAGCTAGTGAGAGCTGCGAGGGATAGAGAGATTACGGAACAGACCAAGCATTTTTCAATGGCTGCAGGGCCCTGAGAGACCTTGTCCTCTTGCTTGAGGAGAATGCCTCTCAGGTACCCATAGATAACTCCCAAGAGACCACATCAGGACCTGCATGTGCTCCTATGTATCCATTTCAGTTTAACCGCTTGCCGACGGCTGATCGGCAATTGACGGCGACAATGTGGCTCTGTAACGCAAATCGCCGTCATACGACGGCGGCCGCGATACAGAGCCACTGTGAGCGCGCGTTCAATTTAACTATTGTGAGTTGAG
>BLSH010012343.1:1000317-1023162 GCA_018402905.1 Glandirana rugosa
CGCAAATGCCTACTACTCTTAAGTAAAAACCCCAAAAATAAAAAAAAAATAAAAAATGATTTTTACCGCCGCTAGACGCTAAAAATCGCCATGACGCTATAACCCCGCCTGTACAGCCTTACAAAACTGTGAAAAAATAAAAAAAAAATAAAAACCCCAAAAATGAATTCTCATCATCCGTAAACGCGACCACTTTTGCGCAAACCAATCAATAAACGCCGATTGCGATTTTTTTTATCGCAAATATGATGAAGAATATAAATCGGCCAAAAACTGTGAAAAAAAATGTTTTTTTATATTTTTTTTTTGGATTTGTATTTTAGCAAAAAGTAAGAAATTTGGGTTTTTTTGCAAAATTGTCGCTCTTCTTTTGTTTATAGCGGCGATCAGAAATGACGCAGAGGTGATCAAATACCACCAAAAGAAAGCTCTGTTTGTGGGAAAAAAAGGACGCAAATTTCGTTTGGGTACAACGTCGCACGACCGCGCAATTGTCAGTTAAAGCGACGCAGCGCCGAATCGCAAAAAGGGCTCCGGTCCTAAAGCTGGAAATCCTTCCGGGGCTGAAGTGGTTAAGAATAAGTCCAATAAATTTCCTGATCTCTCCACTAACTCTAATATATGGACGTTCCTCACCGTTATGGTGAGTGACATTAAAAGACTTAAAATTTCACATACACCGCACAATCTGGCACCTCCCTTATTACAAGCTTTACAATCCCTTAAGAGAATCCCCGACATTGTTATTAAAAACTCAGATAAAGGAGGAAATGTAGTAATCATGACCCAATTTCAATATGAACAAATGTGCATGGATATTTTGCAGAATAGGAGTTGGTATCATCCTTTACCTGCATCAAAGATTACAGGATTCATAGCGGAATACAAAACCCTTATCCTGGATGCTTATCATAAGGGCTTGATTGATCAAGACACTTATAATTTCCTAAATGTTAGAGACCACAAGGAGGCGACTTTTTACGTGCTACCCAAAGTTCACAAAAGATTTGATAAGCCCTCGGGTAGGCCCATCATCTCCGGGGTGGGTTCTCTGTTGCTGCACATACTTACGTTACTGTCCTATATCAGGGATACGATGGATCTCCTCACTCATATTGAGGGAATGTCTGTGCCGCCGGGTGCCCTTTTGGTGACCTTAGATGTGGAGGCACTATACTCCAGCATCCCCCACTAGAGGGGAGTCAAGGTGGCTCACACCTTTCTAAGAGAGGTGGATCACAATCTATGGAAGTATGGCAATTTTGCCATACAGTTGCTGAAATTTATCTTCACGCACAATTGGTTTTGTTTCCTCGGTACCCACTACCTCCAGATACAGAGGGCTGCAATGGGGATCCGTTGCGCACCCTCATATGCTAACCTGTATCTGGGTGGAGGGGGGAGATCTTTGGGGACAAGAGCCTCGGACCATTCACGGACCGGGTCCTCTGCTGGTACCGGTTCATAGATGACATCTTTGTGGTCTGGACCGGTTCAGCCGAGGACCTGGTCAAGTTTGTTGACCGTTTAAACATTAATATGTATAATTTAAAATTCACTCTAAACTTTCATACCCATACTATCACATTTTTAGATTTATCCATCTTTATAGATAAAAATCATTGCTTGGCCACGGGTCTCTACCGTAAGGAGACAGCAGGTAACACCATCCTGCACGCACGTAGTGCACATCCCCTGCACCTCAAACGGAGCATACCTTATGCTCAATATCTGCGCATTCGACGTAACTGTACTAGGTTAGAAGACTTTTTGTCACAGGCCGCCTCCCTACATGATAGACCTTTAAACCGTGGCTATAGCAAATCTCTGTTGAAGAAGGCCTTTCATAAGGCACTCACAATTAATATACAAAATGAATGTTGTTCAACGATCAAAACTTCAATCCACTGTACTATTTATCACTAAATATTGCTCACAACATTTTTAGATACTCCAACTCCTAGATAGGCATTGGCATCTTCTCACTGAAGACCCTATTTTGATCAAATATGTGAGACCTAGACCAGAGATTGTTTATTGCAGGAATAATTCTTTGAGGGATCAGCTCACGCAAAGCCACTACAATCCCAGGTGCCACCTTGAAGCCCTGCCAAGGGGAATTACTCAATGCGGTGCCTGTGATAGGTGCCCTTGGATTTTGGAAGGTAACTATTTTAGATTGCCCAATGGTGAAATCTTCCGTCCCAGATTTTTGGCCAACTGTAATACACAGGGGCTAGTCTACTTAATGCTCTGCAGATGTGGAGCATTCTATGTCGGTAAAATGATACGAAAGTTACGTCAACGTATAGGGGATCACATTTATTATTCAGGGAATGGCAAAATGGTTACACCAGTAAGTCGCCATCTAGACCTATACCATAGGTTTGATACACAGGTGGTCAAATTTCTGGTATTGGAAACGGTTCCAGTAAACCAAAGGGGAGGCCCCTGGGGTTAAATCATCCTCCAAAGGGAAACATTATGGATAGAGCGCCTTGAGGCCACTAAGGCCCCAGGCCTCAATGAGGTCCTCACAAGCCTTTTCTGTGAAAACCAGGGGTTGATTCCACTCCGCTTACGTGCTCCCACCCCTGGTCTAATTATATATGTTTTGTTGATACCCTTTTTGATACACATGGGTGAAGGGATGTTGTTATATTATACACCTTTTCCCATGTGTGCATGCATTTATATGGATGCACTAGTATCCACTCCATTTATTGCTTCACGGTTTTTGGTCTGATTTCTAACACTATTCCAGTATTTCATCAGTTTGTTTGTAGTTGATGGGTCATCCCTGAGCTTGGAGATCGGGGGTGCCTGTGAGTATGGTTGCCATGTAGCCCAGTGCGTCTGTGTTATGTTTTTATATACTCATGGATTATACACATATTATATATTCCCTTTGCGTTTGTGGCTCTTGTTGGCATGTAAGCATTATGCTTTGCCTCTTTTTCATGAAACATGTTTTGTATTGTATTATATACTTCCATGCTTGGTGTGTTTGCATATACATATATACTTATTTTGATTTGGGGTTTTAAATATATATTTTCCCATTCTTAGCAGCTATCTGTGTCCCCAGGTTGGGTTCACCCATTAGCGGTGGCCCTTGCGGGTGGCGCCCCCTCGACCCTGCTCCGAACCCCTGGAATGGACGATGTCATTGGGTAGGTATGCGGCTGAAGGTGCCGCTAATCACCTGCCCCAATTGGTCCCTTTCTTGGTTCCACCTGGGGTATAGATGCTGCGGTGTGGGAGTTGTCCACCAGAGGCAGTCCTCTGGGGACTCTCCCTGTCTCTGCTGCAGTGGCACGCTTTCCCCCACTCGCTGATGCCTGGTGGCGTAGGCTCCTGCGACGTCGCCGCTCATTACGTGGGTGCGGGATCTCGTGCGCGCATGCGCGAAGGCAGCCAGCTGGGTTGGTGGCGTCACATGCCGCTTCTTGCGGTGTGTTTTTGGCGCGGATGCCGCTGATTGGGGCGGTGGTGCATCTAAGGCTAGGTAGCCTCCTGGGAAATGCTAGGGCAGTAGCACACGGGATGTCATCTGTACATACTAAAGGTAAGCAGCAATCCATGGCCGAAATGGGGGGGTGTCCTTACATACAGCCCATTTTGAGAGACACTAACTCTGGATTTAACCCAAATTTATATCTATTTACCTTTAGTACCCTTGTCCTATTCGGATATTGTTGGATTTTCTGTCTAGCCTTCATGTATGCCATTGTGCAGTATTACCTCGGACAATTGTACCAATACGATTCCCTGGCCCAGGAGGCTAGTGCGTCCATAATCCACCACCCTGTTACTTTGACAAAGTAAGATCTCTCACCCGCACTTACTTAAGGTATTTATTCAGTATTATTTTATATCATAGTTGTGCTATTAATGTATATATTTACTGGCCTGGCGGGCCCTTATGTGGGGGCGTGTTCGCCCTTACGGGCCCACTACGGTTTCAGCCTACTTAGTCATTTAATTCATATATTGACCATTGGGGCTAGTTCTATACACTACTGTTTTACATGCCTTTAGTACAATATAATGGCCTACCTCTTTCTTTGTTTTGCACACAGGCCCCCATATCTACCTCAAGTAGTGTTAGGGGACATGTGTGCCTTTTGTGGTCTTCCGTGGTGGTGCGCGTGCCTGTGCGACGGAGAAGAGGAATTTGAGGTGAGACTATCCTCGACTGCAGGAGAAGAGGGGGCATCATCCAATTCCTGGTAAAGTGGAAAGGCTATGGACCTGAAGAAAGCTCCTGGGAACCGAAGAACCACCTGCATGCTAGAGAGCTAATCAGGGCATTTTGGAGATGACACCCGACCAAGAGGTCCCAGTTGGGCATCCGGAGGCTGCCCCTTGGGGGGAGGCAATGTTAGGGGACATGGGTGCCTCTTGCGGTCTTCCGCGGTGGTGCGCGCGTGTGTGAGCGTTCGCACGCTCTCGTGCGCGCGCACACGCCGGAAGTGGTGCCAGACGACCCTATTTGAAGCATGGGAGAACCTGCAATGGATGCTGTCCATTCTACAGCATTCCAGTATCCTGTGACCCGTGTGCTACTCTGAAGAGACTTCTTGTATCTGTGACCCCGGCTCCCCTTGGACTTTGATTCCTGTCTGCCCGCCCTGACCCCTGGCCTGCCTAAGACTACTCTTTGCCTGCTCCTTGTACCTTTGTTGCCCGTTCATTGCCAATCCTGCCTGAACTAGACCACCCGCCTGCCTGATCCTTCTGTACTTCACCGCCAGCCTGTTAACGACGTGGCCTGCATCACTACCCTTCTGTTGCATGAGCTCCAGCGGATTCTCAGCTGCCACCAGAGATATCCAGCCCTCATGCCCCCCTCTGCTCCAGGATTCCCTGTCTCCACTACCAGGGGTCCTTGAACCAGGGCCACAAGAGAGGTTGTCCCCTGCACAAGTCAGACTCGACCACCAGGTACGTGACAGTAACGGACAGCCATGCCCGAGTCTGCGCAGGGGACCTCTCCCATGAACGATCTAAGTGTGCACCTGGCTGGCCTCACTCACACCATAAAGACTCTCCAAGAGGGGTACACCTATCTGGAAGGGAGTATCCGGGAACTCTCTACGTCAGTTTCAGCTAATCCCCCTCAGTCTTCTCCATGCACCATTGTGGCTCTGCCCACGGAGCCCGATGTGGTTTGCGGAGGACCGCCGGAAGTTCGGAGCTACCGTACCTCATGCGAGTTGTATCTCGCTCTTCAGCCCCGGACTTTCTCAGTGGAGGCGACTAAGGTGGGGCTGGTGATTTCACTGCTCTTGGAAGAACCGCAAGCATGGGCCCATCGCCTATTGGAACAGAAAGCCCCGGAGACTTCCAGTTTGGACTGGCTTTTTCAAGTGATGACTCAACTCATGAAGATCCCCACTTAGTGGCCACAGTGGAAGCAGCTCTTCACTCCCTTCAGCAAGGCACAGCGGAGGAATACTTTTCCGAGTTTTGGCGCTAGAGCACGGACACATCCTGGAACGAGGCGGCCCTCCATCATCAATTCAGGCTGGGCCTCTCAGAGCCGCTCAAGGACGAGCTGGCTCGCATTGGTGTGCCTCCTACCCTTGACACCCTGGTCGATCTGTCCATACAGATTGATCGGCGCCTGCGGAAACGCAGGGTTGAGAGGTACACGGGGGCTGCACGCCTTACCGGGATGATGCCCAGAAACTCAAGCTGTCCTGATTTCAGTCCGGCTGCCTCCTCCGTTCCACCAGACCCGTCCGAACTCATACAAACCAGGTTCCTCCACCCACCATTGACCTCAGAAGAGCACCAGAGACGCATGGTCCTCTGCCTATACTATGGAGGGCCTGGGCATCTGGTAAAGAATTGCCCTGCTAAGGCTGGCAAACGGGCCACTCCGACTCAGGAAAGCCTGATGCACATACCAAGCAACAAAGCTCATCTTGTCATCTGTCACTACAGCTTCCCAGTGGGGATACCCGGGTGCAGGCAATTATCGATTCAGGAGCTTGCAGTTGCTTTGTTGATGTTACTTTTGCAGCCAGCCACCAGATCCCACTTCAACCAAAGGACCATCCCATGGTCACCCAGCTGGCCGATGGAACCACTATTAAATCCAGCCACCTCACCCAGGAGACCATTCCTATACACACCAAGATGGAAGGGGGACACTTAGAATGTCTACTGCTGGACGCCATTGCGTCCCCTCTATTCCCAGTCATTTTGGGCCTCCCCTGGCTCCGGATGCACAACCCCCACATTGACTGGGCCACGGGGGAAGTGCAGTTCAGTTCACCCTACTGCCTTCAGCAGTCTGCCATCACCTTCTGAAACCCCATCACCTATACTCTGTCTGGACACTGAACACGACCAGGACACCTGCCTGACTGTACCCGTACCTTATCATGACTTACTGGACGTGTTCAGTAAGAAGGAAGCTGATGACCTCCCACCGCATAGGGCATATGACTGTCCAATTGACCTCCTGCCCGGAGCCGTGGTCCCTTTCGGTTGGATCTTCCCCTTGTCTGAGGTAGAGCTAGGGGCCCTCAAGGCCTACCATGACGAGAACCTAGAAAAGGGGTTCATCAGACCATTTACTTCACCCGCCAGAGCTGTATAGACTACCAGGATCTTAACAGGATCACCATCAAGAACCGGTACCCCCTGCCTCTGGTCCCCAAACTTTTCCGGAGGCTAGGAACTGCAGCCGTGCTCACAAAGTTGGACCTCCGCGGGGCATACAATCTCATCCACATACGGGAAGGGGATGAGTGGAAGACGGCCTTCCGAACCAGGTTTGGTCACTACGAATACCTAGTTATGCCGTTTGGACTTTGCAATGTCCCCACTACGTTCCAACACCTGCTGAACGTTATCTTCAGAGACTATCTTGACCAATTCGTAGTGATTTATCTGGACGATATCTTAATCTTCTCCCCTTCCCCAGAGGAACATCGCAGGCACGTGAGATGTGTGCTTGCCCGCCTTCGGCAACATGGCCTATACGCCAAGGCGGAGAAATGCGCCTTTGAACGCACCAGCATCTCCTTTCTCGGCTTCGACATTTCCGTCACAGGGATAACACAGGGATAAGGTCTCAGCCATCTTAGACTGGCCTGCGCCAGTCGACAGAAAGGGTGTCCAATGGTTCGTAGGATTCGCAAACTTCTACAGAAAGTTCATTAAGGGATTCTCGGCGGTCATTGCGCCCATCACCCAGCTCACGAAACAGGGTTCGCATTTCCGTTGGACTCCTGAAGCTCACGAGGCTTTCACAAGACTTAAGGAACTGTTCACCTCTGCTCCCGCCCTCAAACACCCAGAATTCAGCTCTGCCCTATGTCCTTGAGGTGAACGCATCAGAGACAGCAGTGGGAGCAGTTCTCTTTCAGAGACAAGGCCCAAAGGCCGTGCTCCATCCCATTGCCTTCTTCTCCCGGAAGCTCTCACCCCCCGAAAGGAATTACGACGTTGGTGACCGAGAGCTGCTGGCAATCAAATCCACCTGCCCTGTCTGTGCCAAGAGTAAGACTGAGAGTTGTAAAGCTTGGAGTCTGCTGACTCCATTACCCATCCCAGAGCGACCTTGGTCCCAGATCTCGATGGACTATATAGCGGAGTTGCCTCCATCTGCAGGCTTCAGTACCATCCTTGTGGTGGTAGACCGCCTCACAAAAATGGCTCACTTCATACCCATGAAGGGCACCCCGACAGCAGCTGAAACAGCTGACATCTTCATCAAAGAGGTGGTCCACCTTCATGGCATTCCCAGCAACATAGTCTCGGACCGAGGCGTACAGTTTACGTCCCGCTTCTAGAGGTCTCTGTGCTCTTCCTTAGGAATTCATCTTGCTTTCTCCTCCGCATATCACCTGCAGTCAAATGATCAAACAGAGAGAACTAATCAAACCCTAGAGCAGTATCTCCGCTGCTACTCTGCCTACTCTAAGGATGATTGGATTTCCCTGCTGCCCATTGCCGAGTTCGCATACAACAACTCCATTCATTCTGCTACCAAGCAAACCCCATTCTGGGCGAGCTTTGGCTACTCCCCTACCTTCTTACCTGGTCTGCCAACAGAGAGCTCTGTAACTGCCGTACTGGAAGTCACCCAGTTCCTGGAGGAAAACAGTAAACGGTTACAAGAAACTCTTTCCCAGACCCAAGCACTCAGTAAGAAGAGTTTCGACAAGGGAAGATGAGGAGTATTGGTCACTTAGTGACCTGAATTTGTGGTGACCATTGGCGGCACTCCAGCTGCTTGTATTACATGTTACTTTTGATATACATTTTAAGGTTTTATGCATATTATGTATTGTAGGCAATTTTCTGCCTTGGTGTAACAAATAAAGTTTATGCAATTTTTATCCAGCATGCCTAAAAAGTTAATTCTCCCCACAATTTTCTAAATGTACATACCCACAGAAATGACTCACCAAATCCCAATACCGAGTCTAAATAAATTCGGCACAAGCGTGGTTTGATAATGTGTATCTACAGGGAATAGAACAATCAAGGTCAATCTCAGTAAAATTCATAAATATAAAACTCAAAATTTATTAAAATCAGGTAAAAACGGAAGCGTCTCGGAACATATTGTACATTGCTTCCTCTTCAGGAGTTAATAGATATTAAATGAAACATAAAATTATACATCTATATCCATCAAAAAGAAGAAGAAACTCCCCAATGTGATAAGCTATCTGATGATCATAGAATGCAGAATACAGAATACTTTATTAATCCCAAAGGGAAATTGGGGGAAAATTGTTATGACACAGACACAGTTAAAGTGTTACTAAACCCAGCAATATAAAAACAATTCATCCACCCCCACAGTGCACACAGCTTCTAAATCTTCTTTTTATATCAAAATACTGCTGCTATATACCGTTTTTTTTCATCTTTATATTGCAGTCAGGTGATAAACTGCAAGTAGCCAGGACTTCCCCAGTTTGCATGTGGGAGGAGATTTCACTCTCTGATGATGCAACTTCCTTTGCATCAGTGACCCTTCACCCACAATCCGGCCAGAGCTTATTGGTGCTTTGCCAATGTCTTGCTCAATTCACAAATAAACAATCACTGCCTCTAAAAATCCACTGTATTCGGTGTCCATGTGAAACAGGAAGATCGAACAGAGCATGTGCAAATTTTCCACTGCCTGCATGTAGTATAGTATAGTATAGAGTCTAATATAGTAGACAGGGCAAGAAGGAGGTATCTGGCCATACAAGATCAAACAGCCTTTTTACACAATACAGAGGATTAACCCCTTAAGATACGCAGTGAGTATAGCAAGCATGCTATTCTGCATATACAGACAGATTTTACTGTTGTGGGTTTAGTAACACTTTAACAAAGACAACACAAGATCCCAACAATAAACTGAACAAGATGCAAAAACACAACAAAATTACCAATAACAGCCATTTGCACAAAATAAACAAAATTAAAACTACACTACAAATAAAACATCCATACAATTAAAATACGACATATAACAAATAACACAAATTAAAAAATAAATTAACCTAGACTCTAGTCTCTATTAAAGTGTACATAGATACTCGGCTGCCAATTAAACACTGGCTGGACTCTATATCAGCCGTAGCTTAAACCAGGAATGTTCTATTGATATTCTATATTTCACCCAGAGGGGGGACACTTTATCTAAAAAAGCCACTGGCTGTTGCCTTTTACTGAACAAGAAGAAAACACAGCTCCAGGTCCCACCAGCCACACACTGCCATGATAGCACTGAACAGGTGCTGGCCCAGCTCACAGCTCCTGATGAGCTGGGCCAGCATATCTCAGAATCTGCTATGAGTAAGCGCTAGTGCAGCCCAACTCAAAACATCTCTGTGAGTTATCCTGCTCCTCTGTTGCTATTTTCCTTGAAGTTTTTACCCTTTTTGGGGATTTTCTAAATAAAGGTGAATTCTACAGTTGTGTGGCCATCGGGGCTTCCTTAACTTTGCTATACCAATTTTGGAAAAGCCCAACTGCCAATCGAACACTGAACCCAC
This sequence comes from Glandirana rugosa, assembly GCA_018402905.1. Classification (NCBI taxonomy): domain Eukaryota; kingdom Metazoa; phylum Chordata; class Amphibia; order Anura; family Ranidae; genus Glandirana; species Glandirana rugosa. Next base: position 1,010,340 of record BLSH010012343.1, read on the forward strand.
ATTGTGTCAGAATGCCAAGCAAAAACTTGCAGCAGAGATGTAAAAAAATGGAAAAACTAATAAGTCATATATACCAGCTGCCAAACAATGGCTGGAACAAAGTAGACAAGATAGAGGGAGAGGCAGAGGCATCCCATGATAGGGGGTATGCCCATTTCTTATCCCTGCTGGCATAATCCATAAAGTCTAATGGCAGCCAGACAATCAACACCAAATGGAGGAGGCAGACAGATAAATGGTAGAGCAGAGTTAAGATAATACCTATCCTTAGTCACAGAATACAATGAAACTAGAAGTCTACACAACCAATCCACATTCTACAGGGTGGGCCATTTATATGGATACACCCTAATAAAATGGGAATGGTTGGTGATATTAACTTCCTGTTTGTGGCACATTAGTATATGTGAGGGGGGAAACTTTTCAAGATGGGTGGTGACCATGGCGGCCATTATGAAGTTGGCCATTTTGAATCCAACTTATGTTTTTTCAATAGGAAGAGGGTCCTGTGACACATCAAACTTATTGGGAATTTCACAAGAAAAACAATGGTGTGCTTGGTTTTAACGTAACTTTATTCTTTCATGAGTTATTTACAAGTTTCTGACCACTTATAAAATGTGTTCAATGTGCTGCCCATTGTGTTGGATTGTCAATGCAACCCTCTTCTCCCACTCTTCACACACTGATAGCAACACCGAAGGAGAAATGCTAGCACAGGCTTTCAGTATCCGTAGTTTCGACCGACTTCAAAATGGCAACCATGGTCACCACCCATCTTGAAAAGTTTCCCCCTCACATATACTAATGTGCCACAAACAGGAAGTTAATATCACCAACCATTCCCATTTTATTAAGGCGTATCCATATAAATGGCCCACCCTGTATAATAAATTATTAATAACAATAAAAAAATGAAGTAATACCTACAATGTGAACTTTTAACAATTCAATCTTCATAATTAAATCTATTTCAGAGTGGAAAAGATGCTATAACCAGCTCTCCATTGAGTACTGTATCTGGATACAGAGTACTGGAAATGTCTGCCAAGTTCTGTGGGTTTACCATATTACTTTTGCAGATTGGCTATGGAAGTTATTGCTACACATCCAAGTTAAAATGTCCTGTTTATTTGCCAAGCCTGAGAGCTTTATCTGGGGATCATGAGTCCTGTTATGTTGATGCATTACAAGAGTTCCAGTAAAAGGTTTATTTCATCCAGACTCGTGTGTTCATTACTGTCAGATAAGAACCTAAGCAATGACAGCAGAATTGTTGTTGACAGACCAAGCTAGGGTATGAAACAACTACCTTGCAGTAGTCACACCAAGAAAGGTTGATGCCTCTTTCCACCCTTGGCTCTGGCACGTTGTTTAGGGATTTCAGGGGCCTGGCTCTCTGAGGGGGATGTGAGTGGGTCTGGAGGCTAAAGGGTAAATGCTGGTTCATCATGCAGGTGGAAGGTGTCTTTTGGAGGAGTTGAAGCTTCAAGAACCTCACTCAGAGAGTCCTCTGAGTGCTACATGGAAGCTTGGACACACTGAGGAATCTGACCCAGGAGGCTTCTGGTGATGGTAAGTGTCTTGGCTATGAAGTTAAACCAAGAATTGTTCTATGACCAAAAGAGAAATCATAGTCACCTCCACTTACATGCCCACTTGTATTTCCTATCAGACAACTCAGAATCGCTGTTGGGAGGCAGGGATAGAGTTGAACAAGTACTTCATGGCTGGGTCAAATGTTATTATTTTAATGAAAGCTGCAGATTTAGAAATATTGTAAATTCATTTTGACATTACTTTGACATGCTTAAACTTATTTTAGTGACAAGGTTAAGATCTAATTTAATAATTAGTTAGGTCATTGACTTTTCTTTTATGAATGATTGTTGCACTGTATAAAGATATATATCCATTCTCTTGTGCCAGACTGCATGTATTTGTGGGGGATGCCTCGTTAGCATGAGGGAATGCTGGATCCCAGACCAATTTTGTCATGGCAAAGCCCAGGTAGTTCCTAGCTAAATGCTTGTGTGTAATGAGTCATACCTCTGAATACATGTCTCATACACAAGGGGCCAGGGAACATTCAGAGCTCATTAAGTAGACATCATGTCAAGCTTTTCCTTTTGGCACTCAGGCACAGGAGCTCTTATTCTGCAATATAAACAACAAATGTTGAACCGTTCACATGAAGCCTTGTCTTTCAGCTCCCAAAAGAACAGGTGTTGGCAACGGTTTGTATAGCATGTCTTCAAATGGGCACCTTTGAAAATGGTCCTATTTTTTCCTCATATTGGAAGGTTATGTTATAAACAAAGTCGCAATCGCTCCTAGGGAAGCTTACATGTGGATACGTATTGAGTTGGGTGTGCCTCTTTGGGACATTGTGGACTTTGTCATGCTAGACCTGCCTGTCATTAGTTGTTTCTATGATATCTTGCAGGTCTATATTCAGTACCAAGGCAATGTTTCCATCCATGTAAAGGCCTCTTGCTCCCTTTCTGCTTTTTACTTTCCCAGAGTCACCAGTAAGAGCCGTCTTTACATTTCTATTTCTAAAATATTTGTGCTTTGGCTTCAGTGTCAGTCTGTCCAGCGAGTAGTCAGTTTTTATTTCCTTGAGTAATGACTGATTTGTTCTCCTTTCATTCCAAGGAACTTTCAACACTTTTTTCCAACAGAGCAGTTCAAAAGAGTTGATTTTCCAATGTTTGGCCTCTGATAATCCAGCTCTCTCTGGCATATGTTACTGCTGGTATGTCTAGATTTCTTATTACAATATATGTAAACACAGTCTCTGAGATCTCATATAAGCTTTAACATTTTAATGTAATTTCAATGTTTGCAATATTTTAAAATCTACAGCTTTTGTTAAAATGATACCTGGTGTCCCTGCCTTAATGATTCAATCTGTTCCAGTTGTGTTTTTACATTGTCACATTGTGGCATGGACTACAAGTGACCATTTCAACACACATTACAAAGACATGGTCCACTGTTGTCACCATTAAAGTATAAGTCCACCCTAAAACGAACGTCCCTGCATCTACAGACATGCACATTCTAACACCAACCTATCTAGCCTTGTAAAGAAAAAATGAGTATACATACCTTTTTTGAAGCCGATCCGATCTCCAGCGACGGAAGCTCTGTAGAGGACACAGCCGACAACGGCTGTGAAATGAATTGGGAGTGATGTCATCCATAGACTCACTAGGCTTCCATTGTCGTTCATGTTCTATGCATACACCTCCACATTGAAGCCACCTATGACAGCTCAGCATGGGATCGGGTCAGATCGCCTGCAGAAAAGGTATGTATACTAATTTTTTCTTCACAGGGTTAGATAGGTTAGTGTTAGATTGCTGATGTCTGTGGATGCAGGGATTTTAGTTTTAGGGTGGATTTCTACTTTAAGAATCCCAACCTGAGAAATGCCATGCAGCCATTGCATGTAGACAGGAAGTGGCTGCACCGAGGACCTCCAAGACAAAACCCTGTGTGTGCGGCAAAACACATAAGGAGCGTGGTGGTGTGGAGGGAGCTGGGCTGCTCTCACTACTGTGGCTATTGAGCTCTAATGGTGTGCAGCATTTTAAGTTATTTTCTTTCTCTACAATTTATATGAGCCAGGACAGGCTTTTCCTCAGACTGAACCCCTAGCTTAAGTCACTGGACTTGGGATATACTGGAACCTGGAGCAGCACCCCTAATCTAACATTTTTTCCTAGGCTCTTAATGTAACGAAGCAATGTACTTTCTTAGTGAATGTGTAATTGTAGTCTCAATAGCATGGGTTAATTGGGGATCCAAATATAGCGCACGTGGAATGGAATGAACAGATACCATATCATAGTGACATTGATTTACATGCATTTGCATTGAGCTCAGAGAGATATCTTGGCTATTGCCTAGCACAGTATTTTACAAAAGGGGGTTCTTCTACTGTCAGTGAACATGTTTGGCTACATTACAGGCCATGTCTACAGCACTATGGAGCTGATCTATGACAGTTATCACAATAGTTGCTGCTATCAATAACAGCCAACAGTTTTTCTTTTGCATTCTCTTTTCAGTAACTTTACAAGTCTACATTAATAAATTGTTAATATGCTATGATATACAGCAACAATATACCCTTTCAAGCAAGCTGTAATGTTAATAATAAGCAGACCTTTCCTGGGATGGTGTCAATAGTCTTTAGCAGGCAAAAGTAAGAATTTCTTCATTCTTCTCTTCCCCGGTGATCAGACTGCAAAATTATATTTGTATAAAGCCACAAATATCTGTGAAAAGGCAGGCACCATGATTTACATGATTGTGTTATCTATGAGCCAGTTATCTAAGTCCAGAAAGTAGATGATTACCCTGGATAATAACATAGATGGCATCATCATTCTGGTAAGAAAAATAATGTCAGTGGGAACACTGTGCTAGGTCCACCTTAACAGGTATAGGAAACCCTTACAATTATATATCATTCAATTTAATGAGTCAGCCATAATTGGGTACTGTACACACTTGTCAAAATAGTGAATAAGATCTACATTTGGTGGCGCTTGATGTTAACTTAATAGATTAACTTTCTGCTAGTAGATCTGCTGCCTTATATTCATGCTTAATTTGTAATCATCATTTAAAAATTTCACTGACAATAATTAGTGTTTAATTATATTCATCAGCAACATTCCTAGTAAGGAAACAAGCTGCCATTTGACCCTAATGCAGAACAAGTGTATGATTTGGCTTATGTGTGGTGTAATAATAGCCATTTAATATTTTCTGTTAATTGTTTTATTACCAAAGGTCTTCTTTAGATGAGAAATTTCTCAGATTACAATTATTGATATCAAAAAGCATATTATCTGCTGTACCCAAAGTTAAATTAAGGAAACAAAAATAAAAACTAACAAACAACTGTAATTAGTAACCTTCAATGATAAAATGGGGGCGGGCCAACTCTTAACTGTACCAAGAAGCTGCAGAACCTGGATAATAGAGCAACCCACTTACCCCAGATGATCTCCAGCTGCCAAAGCTATCTTTACATTTATTGCAAGTGTCTGTGGACTTTAGGGTCACTTCGGTCTCTCAACCTGTGGGTCTTTTTGTTCACTGGGGTAACATAAATTAAAAATGAAGATACCTGGGGCTCTTAAAGCTACCCAAAAAACTTTAGGCTGGATTCACACTATTGCGAATTGAATGCAGATTTCTCCGCATCCAATTCACATGTCAGGAGATTGTCACACATCTCCGGAGCGGCTCCGGTGTGAAGTGCGTCTTCTGGTCCATTTCAGGTCTGAATTCAGCCAAAAATTCGGGCTGATATTGGTCCTGAAATAGTGAATGGGGACACACTAGACCCCTGATGTGATCCGCTCCATGCTGTGGTGTGAACCCAGCCTAAGATTTTCATCTGGATTATTTTATTTATCTGTGTAGCTAGGCCAAATGCTGGAATGCATACAGAAATGCATGTCCCTGCCCCAGAATCACCGCTAACTGATGGTACAGCTAAGGTGGCCTATGAGAGAAAAACTATGATCCCTTTGGAACTGGGTAAAAATAAACTTAAAGCTTAACGTCAGGCAACTAAAAAATGATCCCCTGCAGTGGGCTATGTCCACAGTGCAAGGATTTACTGCCTGTTTAGGTGTAGGGGAACAAGAAAAGATTTATTTACCCAATCTTTGGCTCCCACCTGCTGCTAGTGTAAGGAATCGTCCTTGGTCACTGGCATGCCCATGCGTGGGCGCGTGAGCACGCATGTGTGCCGGCAATGATGCCAAAGCGGCCATTTAAGCATACAGCACCCTGCAGCCAGTGCTGTCCATTCTACAGTGTTCCTGCACCTGTAACCCCCAGCGTTTGTTTCTGAGAGACTTCCTGTTCCTGTGACCCGGCTACCCTTTGGACATTGCTGTTATCTGCCTGCCCTGACCCTGGCCTGTTTACGACTATTCTTCTGCCTGACCCCTTTGTACTTCAGCCGCCAGCATGTTGCCGACCCAGCTTGTACCCAACTACCCTTTTGCCTGATACCTCTGTACTGCACCGCTTGCCAGTTACCGACCTGGACTGCATCACTATCCTTCAGCCTGCACGAGCTCCAGTGGACTTATACCTGCCATCAGAGACTTGTCCAGCCCTCGTGCTCCCTTGTGCTCCAGAGCTCCCTGTCTGCACTATCAGGGGTTCTTGAACCAGGGCTGTAAGAGAGGTTGCCCCCCTCATAAGCCAGACTCAACCACCAGGTATGTGACAGCAACGGACAGCCATGTCTGAGTCTGCATCGGGACCCTCTTCCATGGAGAAATCATATGCTCATGTTGCTGGCTTAACCCAAGCTGTGAAAAACCTGCAGGAGGGATATACCCACTTGGAGAATCAAGTCCAGGACCTGGCGTCTCCAAGCCCCGCCAGTGCCGGCCAAACACCCCCTCGCACTATAGTGACTCTGCCTATGGAGCCTAAGGTGCCCATGCCCGAGAGGTTTGCAGGGGACTGCAGGAGTTTTATTTCGCTCTCCAGCCCCACACATTCTCATTGGAAATCACCAAAGTGGGCTTGGTGATCTCTCTTCTCCTGGATGAACCTCAGGCCTGGGCTCACCACCGCTGGAGCAGAAAGCCCCTGAGACCACCACTTTGGATCGGTTCTTTCACACCATGGCCCAGTTATATGAGGACCCCCACCAGGCCGCCACTGCAGAAGCCACACTTCACGCTCTCCAACAAGGTCGCCGCACTGCGGAGGAATATGTGTCAGAATTCAGGAGCTGGAGTGTTGGCACCTTATGTTATGATGCCACCCTCTGCTACCAATTTAGGCTGGGGCTCTCTGAGCCACACCTCATACCCTGGATGGACGCCTTAATCAACTTGGTGATTCAAATCGATCGCCGCCTGCAGGAACACAGGACAGAGAGGGCCACGGGGTCCCTGCAACCCATCCGGGTTGCTCCCCCGGGTGCCCAGTTACCCGGGACCAAGCCCGGCTGCAACAACCTTTCCACAAGACCACCCCGAGCCAATGCAGATTTGGCTTCTTCTGCCATCTCTCTCTTCTGAGGAAAGACAGAGACGCATGGCTCTCAACTTGTGCCTCTACTGTGGGGGTTCAGGGCATCTAGTAAGGAACTGCCCTGCTAAAGCTGGTAAGTGTTCAACTCCAGCTTTAGGGGACGTGTTATCCCTGCTGAGCCTTAAGTCTCACCTTAATCTCTCCATTCCTCTGCAGCTTCCTGGCGGTAGTATTCAAGTTCCAGCCATCCTGGACTTGGGGGCTTGTAGTTGTTTTATCGACCTTTCCTTTGCCACCCAGCACCGGATTCCTCTTTGGCCCAAGGAACATCAGATGGTCATTCAATTGGCTGATGGGTCAATTATCCAGTCCAGCACAGGGACCCATGAGACCTTCCCCCTGACTGCCCGGACGGCTGAAGGCCATATGAAATTCCTACTGCTGGACGCTATTTCATCTCCATTGTTTCCAGTTATCCTTGGCCTTCCCTGGCTCCGAATCCACAGTCATCACATTAACTGGAACACCGGGGAAGTTCAGTTCCTGTCCCCTTATTGTCTGAATCACTGTTTCCAGTTGCCCCAAGGGGCATCACCAGCTGTGCTCTGTCTCAACCCTGATCCGGACCAGGAAAGCCGTCTTGCAGTCCCTTAAGTATACCACAATGTCCTGGATGTCTTTAGTAAGAAGGAGGCAGACACCAGAATATTCCCTCTTTCAGAAGCACAAAAAGAGGAGAGAGTTTAGGACTTTAAATGAGACCATGTGGACCATGCGTCTCCATCCCTAATGTATACATACATGAAAAAAGGGGGGGTGGGACTTTAAATGAGGTATACATTGATGCGATTTCAAACAAGGATACCAAATAATGCTGCTCTGCTCCAGGTGTCTCCCCTTTATGGCAGTCTGTGTGGCGTTGGTGTGTTCGGTTGGTTCTGCTGCAAGCACATTACTTTTCCTACGCTGTAAGTCTCACTGGCACTGTTGCAACCTTGATCTTGTTCACCCATTTTGTTGGTGGGGGTTTCACCCTCTCAGCTTCACACTGGTTCATAATACATCCACTCATTTTGCTGCAATATCTGTGTCCACCTGGCTTCACAGCCTATCCTCACAACTATAACTTACACAGTTGCTGTCTCTTATCCCTATCACCTTTCCTTGGTGTATGGGTCTTTTGCTTTTACTCCCTTGGACTAGACCTCTGTCAATTCAATTTTCCTTTACACTTTACATCCACCACAGATTGGAGCCTCTGCGTTCCTGTCGTTAGGACAATCTGACACCAATTATCACTTCTCTGTGCTTCCCCATACCACGAACAACACCTTAGCTCCCGGTATGGGCGTCTATGTCAGCCCGCCTATCTCAGCCCACTGTCATGCGCATGCTGGTTTGTGTAAGTAGCCAATTATGTATTCAATCTACAGCTATTAATCATTTTTTATTTATCATTTTTTGGCTTCCCCAGCAGGGTCGCTTTTCTTGTGCCTTAGTGACATGCCCATGTCTTTTTCAGATTCTATTAATTTCGCATCAGCCCCTGAAGAGTGGCCCTACTACCATGAAACGTCATCGGGCATATTCTAGATGCAAATGTCTTTACCCAGGTTACTGTATGTGCTGTCAGCACTCCACCATTGGGAGCTTGTCTTTTATCAACCTATTTTTTAATCATGTGCAATAAGTCTGCTATATATTGTTCACATGTCTATTATGTCCATTATGTATTATATACCCATCATTGCATGGTATTGTTGCCAATGTTCAACAATAAATATTTACATTATTTGGTATCCTTGTTTGAAATCGCATCAATGTATACCTCATTTAAAGTCCCACCCCCCCCCCCCTTTTTATGTACTCTTTCAGAAGTAGAGCTAGTGGTTCTCAAAGCCTACCTTGAGGAAAATCTGCACAAGGGCTTCATCCGGCCCTCTACATCCCCTGCAGGAGCCGAGATCTTTTTCATAGAAAAAAAGGACCATACCCTCCAGCCGTGTATCGATTAAGAACCGGTATCCTCTGCCCCTGGTTCCTGAGTTGTTCCAACATCTCGGCTCTGCAGTGGTGTTCACCAAATTGGATCTTCGTGGTTCCTACAATTTGATCCGTATACGGGAGGGGGGTGAATTGAAAACGGCCTTTCGGACTCGGTTTGGCCATTTTGAATATTTGGTCATGCCTTTTGGGCTCTGCAACACCACGGCCACTTTTCAGCACCTGGTCAATGATGCTTTCAGGGACTATCTTGATTTATTCGTAGTGGTCTATCTGGATGACATCCTCATTTTCTCCCCCTCCTTGGAGGAACATCGCAGGCATGTTAAGTGTGTACTTAGCCGCCTTTGGCAACATGGCCTGTATGCGAAGGCTGAAAAGTGTGTTTTTGAATGTGCAGACATTTCCTTCCTGGGATTCCACATCTCTACTTCGGGCACTACCATAGACCCCCAGAAGGTTTCAGCCATCATTGACTGGCCAACGCCAGCGGATAAGAAAGCAGTGCAGCAATTTGTAGGCTTTGCCAATTTCTATAGAAAATTTATCCGAGAAATTTCTGCAGCCATCTCTCCTATAACCCAACTGACCAAACAGAACTCCCGTTTTGTCTGGACCACGGAAGAGCAAGCAGCCTTCCAAACTCTGAAAAAGCTGTTCACTTCAGGGCCTGTTCTAAAGCACCCTGATTCCACGTTGCCATATATCCTGGAAGTGGATGCCTCTGAGACCGCAGTTGGGGTGGTCTTGTCCCAAAGACAGGGGCCCAAAGCTTTATTACACCCCTTCATCTTCATCTTGTGGAAGCTGACTCCCCCTGAGAGAAATTCCGATGAGGAGAACAGAGAACTCTTAGCTATCAAGTCCTTGGTCACTGGCATGCATAGTGTGTGCGCGCACCTGTGAACGTTTGCGCGCGTTTGTGCGTGCCTGTGCGTGCGCATGTGCACATGAGCGTGCACGTGTGCGTTGGCAATGGAGCCAAAGTGGCCAATTAAGCGGACAGCACCCTGCAACCAGTGCTGTCCATTCTACAGCGTTCCTGCACCTGTGACCCCCAGCGTTTGTTTTTGAGAGACGTCCTGTTCCTGTGACCCCGGCTACCTTTTGACATTGCTGTTATCTGCCTGCCCTGACCCCGGCCTGTTTACGACTATTCTTCTGCCTGATCCCTTTGTACTTTAGCCACCAGCATGTTGTTGACCCAGCTTGTACCTGACTACCCGTTAGCATGATCCCTCTGTACTGCACTGCCTGCCAGTTACGGACCCGGACTGCATCATTATCCTTCAGCCTGCAGGAGCTCTAGTGGACTTATACATGCCATCAGAGACTTGTCCAGCCCTCGTGCTCCCCTCTGCTCCAGAGCTCCCTGTCTGCACTATCAGGGGTTCTCGAATCAGGGCCGTAAGAGAGGTTGCCCCCCACATAAGCCAGACTCAACCACCAGGTATGTGACAGCTAGACTGGATCCTGCAGCATCTTCTCCCCCATGCTCCAATGGTCTAGCTCGTGATGTAATCAATAACAATGAAGGGTCCATAGCCCTGCATTGGACACATGCTGAGGGAAAATCCATTGCTGGAGAATGGAGGAGGGCCATCTGCCAGGGGAGCACAAGATTAGTTAAGTAAAATGTTTTCTCTTCTTCCCTAGACAAAATGAGCAATTAACCCTTTCAGTGCAGCTGCAACCCCACTGCAAGGGATACTATTACATTTTTCCAGACATGGACTTTAAAGAGTATCTAAACCCAAGATTAAAGATGTATCATACAGTTGTATGCAAAGGTTTAGGAACCCCTGACAATTTCCATGATTGTCATTTATAAATATTTGGGTGTTTGGATCAGCAATTTCATTTTGATCTATCAAATAACTGAAGGACAGAGTAATATTTCAGTAGTGAAATGAGGTTTATTGGATTAACAGAAAATGTGCAATATGCATCAAAACAAAATTAGACCGTTGCATAAATGTGGGCACCCTTGTCATTTTGTTGATTTGAATACCTGTAACTACTTAGCTCTGATTCATTGGAACACACAATTGGTTTGGCGAGCTCATTAAGCCTTGAACTTCATAGACAGGTGCATCCAATCATGAGAAAAGGTATTTAAGGTGGCCAATTGCAAGTTGTTGTTCTCTTTGACTCTCCTCTGAAGAGGGGCAACATGGGGGCCTCAAAACAACTCTCAAATGACCTGAAATAAAACATTGTTCTACATTATGGTTCAGGGGAAGGCTACAAATAGTTATTGCAGAGATATAAGCTGTCAGTGTCCTCTGTGAGGAACATAGTGAGGAAATGGAAGACCACAGGCACAGTTCTTGTTAAGGCCAGAAGTGGCAGCCACATAAAATATTGGAGAGGCAAAGGCGAAGGATGGTGAGAATGGTCAAAAACAGCCCACAGACCACCTCCAAAGACCTACAACATCAACTTGCTGCAGATGGTGTCACTGTGCATCGTTCAACAATTCAGCGCACTTTGCACAGGGAGAAGCTGTATGGGAGAGTGGTGTGAAAGAAGCCTTTTCTGCACACACGCCACAAACGGAGTCGCTTGAGGTATGCAAATATACATTTGGACAAGCCAGCTTCACTGTTGAAACAAAAGTTGAGTTATTTGGTCATAACAAGGGGCGTTATACATGGCGGCAAAAGAACACAGAGTTCTAAGAAAAACACTTGCTACCCACAGTAAAATTTTGTGGAGGTTCCATCATGCTGTGGGGCTGTGTGGCCAGTGCCGGTACTGGGATTCTGATTACAGTTGAGGGTCACATGGATTCCACTCAATATCATCAGATTCTTGAGAATAATATTGAGGAATGAGCCACAAAGTTGAAGTTACGCCGGGGCTGGATATTTCAACAAGACAGCAACCCAAAACACTGCTCAAAATCTACTCGGGCATTTATGCAGAGGAATGGCCATCCCTGGAATGGCCATCCCTGTCCCCAGACCTGAATATCATTTAACATATGTGGGGTGATTTGAAGCGGGCTGTCCATGCTCGGCAACCATCAAACCTAACTTGGAGATGTTTTGTAAGCAGGAATGGTCCAAAATACATTCATCCAGAATCCAGACACTCATTACAGGCTATAGGAAGCATCTAGAGGCTGTTATTTCTACTAAAGGAGGCTCTGCTAAATATTGATATGATTTTTCTGTTGGGGTGCCCAAATTTATGCACTTGTCTAATTTTGTTTTGATGCATATTGCGCATTTTCTGTTAGTCCAATAAACCTCATTTCACTACTGAAATATTACTGCATCCTTCAGTTATTTGATAGATCAAAATGAAATTGCTGATCCAAACACCCAAATATTTATAAATGACAATCATGTAAATTGTCAGGGGTTCCTAAACTTTTGCATACAACTGCATTGCAGCTTACCAATCCTTAGACGAAGTGACTGAATTTAGATGTATTTTTCTTGCCTTTTTTTCCTTCATATTCACCTAGTGATCCTGCCAGTAACACACATGCCCTAGGGTGGCTACACTCACTCCTCCACAGTATCTATGAAAGAGCAACATAGCCACCCTTGGGCAGCAGCATTGTCAACCTGTGGAAAGGGTAGTGTTAAATGATACATTTTACATCATACTCCAACCTTTTTTAAATGGTAAAGAGGAACACAGAAAGTAGAGAATTGACACATTCCTACCAAAGCTCCAGTTACATGAACTACAAATATGTAATATGCTACATTTATTATGTATAGGGGATTGACTAAATTGCACAAGTGTTTTTTTTTAAATCTATTATTTCTTAAAG
>BLSH010012343.1:1023172-1040124 GCA_018402905.1 Glandirana rugosa
AATGGCCATCCCTGGAATGGCCATCCCTGTCCCCAGACCTGAATATCATTTAACATATGTGGGGTGATTTGAAGCGGGCTGTCCATGCTCGGCAACCATCAAACCTAACTTGGAGATGTTTTGTAAGCAGGAATGGTCCAAAATACATTCATCCAGAATCCAGACACTCATTACAGGCTATAGGAAGCATCTAGAGGCTGTTATTTCTACTAAAGGAGGCTCTGCTAAATATTGATATGATTTTTCTGTTGGGGTGCCCAAATTTATGCACTTGTCTAATTTTGTTTTGATGCATATTGCGCATTTTCTGTTAGTCCAATAAACCTCATTTCACTACTGAAATATTACTGCATCCTTCAGTTATTTGATAGATCAAAATGAAATTGCTGATCCAAACACCCAAATATTTATAAATGACAATCATGTAAATTGTCAGGGGTTCCTAAACATTTGCATACAACTGCATTGCAGCTTACCAATCCTTAGACGAAGTGACTGAATTTAGATGTATTTTTCTTGCCTTTTTTTCCTTCATATTCACCTAGTGATCCTGCCAGTAACACACATGCCCTAGGGTGGCTACACTCACTCCTCCACAGTATCTATGAAAGAGCAACATAGCCACCCTTGGGCAGCAGCATTGTCAACCTGTGGAAAGGGTAGTGTTAAATGATACATTTTACATCATACTCCAACCTTTTTTAAATGGTAAAGAGGAACACAGAAAGTAGAGAATTGACACATTCCTACCAAAGCTCCAGTTACATGAACTACAAATATGTAATATGCTACATTTATTTTGTATAGGGGATTGACTAAATTGCACAAGTGTTTTTTTTTAAATCTATTATTTCTTAAAGTGGAACTTCACCCAAAATGGGAAGTTCACTTGTTTGCATTCTCCCACCACTCCACTGCCACATTTGACACTTTTTGGGTTTTTGACAGTATTTGTATTACAGTATTTGTAGCTGCTGACTTTTATTTTTTGGCGGGAGCCTGGAGCTCCTCTTGGCTTTTCAATATAACAAATGAAGTAATATAAAGGTTGGATGAAAAGTTTATAACAGCATAACACTTTTGGTAGGAAAATAGTGCATTTTGTATAGAGATATACACATCAGACCAAAAAGAGGGACAACTGAGGCTGTGCAAGGGACAAAGGGATTTGGTCTCCAAATGAGGAACAGTTGGGAGTTATGCTTTACAAATTTAAGCCTGACTTCAGAAGCAGTTTTTCCCTTTTGAAATAAAGGCTTTTTTAATGTAAACTAAATAAATACAGGCTGACAATTGTAAGTATTAAATCTTGTCAGCATTAAATGGTTTGTCTCAACCCTCTACTACCACTTTTGCTGGACATGATGTTCTGGATGTTGAAAAATAATAGACTTACTGGCAAGATCAACAGTTTGTAAAAATATGTATAGAAGATCAAGTGCTCGGTATAAATGGGTATTATAATCGGTATAAACGTATCTACTGTACATCTTAAATCATGATATAATTAGACAAGAAGTGGGAGGGGAAGCAGGATTTTTCTTGGTACCATCAAGGACATTACACTGGATTAAAATCACATCATTTAATTATTACAAATAACATCAGAAAAAATAGATTTTTCATTAAGATAAAAATAAAAATCCCTCTTGTATGGCTGTACTACGCCCACAGTATAGTGCCACTCGCACCATAATGATATTAGTCCATAGCAGAAGTGTACATGAAGTTAGCCAAACTCAACATGTTTCGTGGGGACCCACTTCTTCAGAAGTAAAATGAGGGATACAGTCTCTACAACAGAAAAGCAGAGAATATACAACATAATTCAGTATTAATAATAATTATTCTAAGTTATTTAAAAAGGCAAACAAGGTTATACAAGTAAATAGTTGCTAGAGCTGGAGGCCAATTCAGTACCTACCCCCAGGGGCCAGATGAAGTCAGCAAACAAACACCACATGGGTGTTAACGCAATCCTCACAGGGTGAGCAAGGGAGCAGATTTTCAATCCACAAGGCACCTATGCATATACAGCATTAAACAGTTAAAAAGATCCATACCAAAGTATCTAGAAGAACTCACCCAAAATTATATTAAATTATAGTAGTACTAATGTATGTATGTATAATGTATCATACATTAGTACTACTATTATTTAGTATTTAGTTGACGCCCATGTGGTGTTTGTTTGCTGACTTCATTTGGCCCCGGGGGTAGGTACTGAATTGGCCTCCAGCTCTAGCAACTATTTACTTGTATAACTTTGTTTGTCTTTTTAAAATAACTTAGAACATTTTTTATTGGTATTGTGTTGTACAGTCTTTGCTTTTTGTGTTCTAGAGAGTTTATTCCTCATTTTACTCCTGAAGAACTGGGTCACCGCGAAACATGTCAAGTTCAGCTGACTACATGTACACTTCCGCTATGGACTAACATCATTATGGTGTGAGGGGCACTATACTGTGGGTATAGTACACCCATACAAGAGGGATTTTTATTCTTATGCTTCTTATTTTTATTCTTATGCTTTGTCCTATCTAAAATGTATTTTTTTCTGATGTTATTTGTAATAATAAAATTATGTGATTTTAATCCAGTGCAATGTCCTTGATGGTTCCAAAAAAACATCCTGTTGCCCCTCCCACTTCTTGTCCAATTATAGTTTGTAAAACTATGTTAAAAACAGATGGTTGTGTTGGTGCTATTGATAGACCACATCATATACTATATGTCATTTCGATTTTGCCAATAGTTCCACCTTAATTGGATTATAATTAATGATAAATGATCAACTATATTATAAAAAACAAGATAGACATGGAGCCCATGGATATACCACGGCAAAAGACCTCCATGGAGTACCTCATCCATTGTTCTTTTTTTCTTTTATCCTGTTCTTTTTTCTCCAATAAAGGTTAAATTATGCAAGCTTTTCCTGCTATGTGGCTCATGCTATTTATAAAGTGTTTTTGTTCTGACCCGCGAGCACCATTGATATAACTAACATCTGAAAAGAGTTCAGAATTGTGGGGCTCTGTTTGAATATAAAGTGATGTAACGTATGGTTTTGGGATAAAATTACTCACATCAGCATAGAAAAGAGAAGAATGTACCAGTATTCCTATGATACAATCTAGATTTATATAATGCTTTGTTTCTTATTCAAGCCTTGTAACTTTTATTAAAACTCCAATAAAATATTGAACCAGGACACAAAGCTTCTGCCTAAAATAATTTCAGACAGACTAGCCAAGTTCCTTCTTAGTTTAATTTCACCTGCACATATGGGTTTTGTGTCGGGGTGTTTGGCATTGATAACTGTCAAAAAATTATGACAGCAATGGAACATTTACATCTTTCTAATCCTCCTCCAGGTCTATTGGCATTATTGGCCTTGGATGCAGAGAAGGCTTTTGGCAATGTAAATTGGGGTTGGCTGAAGAAAGTGATGGCTCATATGGGCTATGTGTTTTTGAGCCTTATTTCTGCATTCTACTCCTCCCTAAAGTCCCAGATCTCTTTCTTTACCATTCCTTACCATGCCCATTACAGAAAGGGACCTGCCCCCTCTTGCCTCCACTGTTTAATACATCCATGGAATTGCTTGCTAGATCTCTTTACTTTTTACACTACTTTCAATAAACGCCTTTTGAATTAAGTCTGCTATGTTTGCAGATACTACTATTCTTTTCAGATCCTTTTCATATTCCTGATGCGAGGCCTGGTACCCAGAATGAACCAATGTCCAGTCAAGATACTTTTTTAACTGCTTTACTGCAAAAGTTCTCTCTAGCACATCTTTCGTGGTTACAGGCACTTTGCAGTACAATTAACAGTTCACGACCCACTGACAGAATTTCACAGTGAAAAACACTCTCCTCCTTTTCATAATGTTCCTTGCAGAGGTCACACATGTACAGGACACTTCAGAGTCCCTGAAAAAGTTGAAGCAATGTTCCCCACATAGATGAGTTTTTGATAGAACAAAAATATCGTAAGCAACAGACAGCATGGTTTCACAAAAAAGAAAGAAGTTGTCAAAGAAAATCAGATTTCTTTTTATGAGAAGGTAAGCAAAAACTTAGACAAAGGAGTGGCTGTGGATATAGTATATTTGGATTTTGCAAAAGCATTTGTCACTGTTCCCCACATGCTATGTCATTTGTAGCCGACACCAAGCTATGCAGAGGAATTACATCCTTACAGGATGTCTCCAACGTACAAGCTGACATCAATGCACTGTTCACCTGAGCAACTATATGGCAAATGAAGTTTAACCACCTGCCTACCGCCCACGGTCATATGATGGCGGAGCGGTAAGCCTCTTGTTCTGGGATGACGTCATATGACGTTGTCCCTTTAAGCCGGGATTGCACGCGATCGGGCGCGCGCTTCCCGGCTCCGTCGGTGGCGGCGTGTCCCCAGAACACAGCTCGTCACTGACTGGGGTGAACAGCCATTGGGCGCGGCTGTTTACCATGTGATTGGCCGTGACGAAGTCACGGCTGATCACTAAGTGGTATTCCCCCGTTTACACGGCGCACATGCGCAATTGGGTGCGTGTTCCCAGGGAACACTGCCTGCCACCCACAGTAAAGAACTGCCATTGGCCAGCAGCTGTTAGCATGTGATCGGTTGTGATCCATTCACAGCCGATCACAAATGTAAACGCAGGCTGGTAACTAGCTGTTACCAGCTCTTCTCTCCTCACACAACGTTTCCAGTGTGAGGAGAGGAGAGCCTGGATCAGTGAGTTACCAGTCTGTGTTTGTACTGTACAACACCTGCCACATCAATCCTGCCCCCCCATTGCACCTGTCACCCAATCAGTCACCACATCTGCCCCAATAAAGTGCACCTGTAAGTGACCGTGGTCTGTCACCTATCAGTGACCACCGCCTGTCACCCATCAGCGACTGTCACCCATCAGTGATCACCGCCTGTCACCCGTCACCCATCAGTGATCACCGCCTGTCACCCGTCACCCATCAGTGACCACCGCCTGTCACCCATCAGTGACCACCGCCAGTCACCCAGCAGTGACCACCACCTGTCACCCATCACACATCAGTGACCACCGCCTGTCACCCATCAGTGACCACCACCTGTCACCCACCACACATCAGTGACCATTGCCTGTCACCCGTCACCCATCAGTGACCACCGCCTGTCACTCATCACCCAGTGACCACCGCCTGTCACTCGTCACCCAGTGACCACCGCCTGTCACCCATCAGTGACCACCGCCTGTCACCCATCACTCATCAGTGACCACCGCCAGACACCGGCACACATCAGTGACCACCACCTGTCATCCGTCACCCATCAGTGACCACCGCCTGTCACCTGTCACCCAGTGACCACCGCCTGTCACCCGTCACCCAGTGACTACCGTCTTTTACCCGTCACTCAGTGACCACCGCCTGTCACCCGTCACCCAGTGACCACCGCCTGTCGACCATCAGTGACCACCACCTGTCACCCGTCACTCATCAGTGACCACGACAAGAGACCCATCACACATCAGTGACCACCACCTGTCATCCATCACCTATCAGTCACCACCACCTGTCACCCAGTGACCACCACCTGTCACCCATCACCCAGTGACTACCGCCTGTCACCCATCACCCAGTGACCACCACCTGTCACCCGTCACCCAGTGACCACTGCCTGTCGCCCATCAGTGACTACCACCTGTCACCCGTCACTCATCAGTGACCACCGCCAGACACCCATCACACATCAGTGACCACCACCTGTCATCTGTCACCCATCAGTGACCAGCCTGTCACCCGTCACCCAGTGACCACCGCCTGTCACCTATCACCCAGTGACCACCACCTGTCGCCCATCAGTGAACACTACCTGTCACCCGTCACTCATCAGTGACCACCGCCAGACACCCATCACACATCAGTGACCACCACCTGTCATCCGTCACCCATCAGTGACCACCACCTGTCACCCAGTGACCACCAACTGTCACCCATCAGTGACCCCCACGAGTTACCCGTCACCCATCAGTGACCACCGCCTGTCACCCATCAGTGACCACCACCTGTCACCCGTCACTCATTAGTGACCACCGTCAGACACCATCACACATCAGTGACCACCGCCTGTCACCCATCAGTGACCACCACCTGCCACCCATCAGTGACCACCACTCGTCACCCATCAGTGATCACAACCTGTCACCTGTCTGTGATCACCGCCAGACACCCGTCAGGCCAGGCCCAAGTACCAGCGCTGCTGCTAGCAACCGTGATCACATTCCAAGGCCCAGTACCAGTGCTGCTGCCAGCGATAGGCCCCGGGAACAGATGCCCAGTACCAGTGCTGCCACATCACGTTCCCCAAGAGCCAGGGCTGCTACACACCTCCCAGATGGTTTTGCCAACTAAACATGGCTGCCTTTCAGCTTGGAAGCAGCAGGAATTCCCCCTTTCACCGCACAGCCAGGTGTTCAGGTCAATGTCCAAAATTTAAAAGAAATTTATTTTTTTTCTCTATTTTTGCCCGACACTTTCTTCAGATGATCGTGGACAAGACCAATTTGTATGCCCAGCAATTTATTGTAAACAACCCCCAATCCACATATGCCTGTCCATTTGAATGGAAAGATGTCACCTTGCAAGAATTCAAATTGTTTATGGGCCTCACCAAAAAAATGAACTAAATGCCTACTGGTCCACCCACCCCATCCACCACATGGCCATGTATTCTTCTGTAATGCCCAGGTCCCGATACCAAATGATAATGAGATTCCTTAATTTCAGTGACAACACTCAGTGCCCTCCCCGTAATCATCCCAATTACGATAAATTCAATAAAATTCTCCCACTCATAAATTTCTTTACCCAGCAATTTTCAGAACTTTATGTCCCCGAGCAACATATTTGTGTTGATGAGTTCCTGGTACCCTTTTCAGGCCAGCTAGGAATAAAGCAGTATATTCCTAGCAAAAAAGCCAAATATGGCGTTAAATTATATAAACTTTGCGAGAGAGCCACGGGATATCTGTATGCATTCCGCATATATGAAGGAAGAGATTCCCAGCTCCAGCCCCCTGACTGCCCGACCTACGTAGGCACAGAAGGAAAAATCGTATGGGACCTGGCCTACCCACTGCTCAATAAAGGATACCATCTATATCTGGACAATTTTTATACCAGTTTGCCCCTTTTCAAACATCTGTACCTTGTTAATACCCTGGCCTGCGGAACCATAAGGAAGAATAGGAAGGGCTTCCCACAATCTATTGTGAACAAGAGATTGCAAAAGGGAGAAAAAGCAACGTTGTGATGCAACGAAGTGCTGGCCTTGAGGTGGAGGGATAACCGTGATGTTCACATGATGTCCTCCATCCATGACGACACCACTGTTGAGGTTCCGAGAAGAAGAGGCCCCGTTCAAAAGCCAACCTGCGTCCAGGAATATAATCTCTACATGGGGGGTGGATTTCAACAACCAAATGATCCAACCGTATTTGGCAATAAGGAGGTCCCAGTTCTGGTACAAGAAGATAGCCCTTTATCTAATTAATTTGGTCATGTATAATGCCTACATAATCTTTAGTAAATCCACAGAAAACCCTGCCCCCTTCCTAAAATTCATAGAAGAAACTGTCACGTCCCTCATTTATTCAGAAAGCCCCTCTCCAGAAAACCTTCGCTCTGATGAGCTTAGCTGAATTCATGAGTGCCACTTCCCGGACCCGATCCCCCCATCTGAAAAAGGCCGAAGATGCCAAAAAAGATGCAAGAGAGGATTCCGTAAAGATACCAGCTTCCATTGTCCCCAGTGTCCCTCCGAACCTGGCCTTTGCATTGGTGAATGCTTTAGAGTGTACCACACATATCTGTGCTGACCATTTTCATGCTTCCCCAAATAACCATGCCACTTCCTTCCATGTGAACTGACCCTGGCTTGTTTTTCGACTATACTTCTGCCTAACGTTTGGACTGCTTGCACGTGAACTGACCCTGGCTTGTTTTATCAACTACGCTTCTGCCCACTGTTTGGACTGCTTGCACGTGCACTGACCCTGGTCTGTTTTATCAACTACGCTTCTGCCTACCATTTGGACTGCTTGCACGTGAACTGACCCTGGCTTGTTATCGATTATTCTTTTGCCTACCACTTGGACGGATCTATTGCCCTGCTACAGTAGTACACAGGGGTCTCACATATGTGAGGGGCACCAGAATTAGTTTTTCCGGATGGATGGAGAAAACTATTTTTTTGTTTACTCCGGGTTTTGTAATTTCCGGATTAGGGATTGGTTGCCCGGAGGCTTCAAAGCGAAGGGTGGGAGAAGCCTCTACCCCTGTGCCCCTGTGCACAGGTCTTACCCGAATGAGGCCCTCAGCCTGCTGCTGACTTACTGCCATCATGCCTCTGCTTGCTGCATGACCTGACCACACCTCTGCCTGCTACCTGGACTATGGAAGAAATTAGCTGTAGCAAGAGGCAGCATGTTTATGAAGGACTGGAGAGCTGTACAGTGAGTGACTGCAGGTGACAATGTACCAGGACCAATATTATGGCTGTGCTGGCTGTCTGGACAATTTCTATGGACAAATGCTTTGGCTGTGCTGACAATGTCCTTGTACTAACTATAGATAATATTCCTGCCTGCTGTCTGGATAACTACTATTGCAGTCACTAAGCACATCCCTGCCTGGACCAATGCTCTCCTCGGTGGACACTACTAAAACCACAGGTAATACTTCTTTTTTACCCTTTCCTCAATAGAACTTATTTTAGAGTGTCATTCTTGGTATGTACATGCTATTTGAAGATGTGTGGTTCTCAGGAATTTATGTGTAATTTATGCTCCTAGGACGCCTGATGGTACTATTTGGATGTTGGGCCTCTGTATGTGCCCAGGTTGTGTAAAAGTCTTACACATGTGGTATTGCCATACTCGGGAGGAGTAGCAGAATGTATTTTGGGATGTCAGTTATGCTATGTACATGCTATGTGTTGGAAATATGTTATAAATGGACGACTTTGTGTAAAAAAAATGTGTTTTCGTTTTTTTTCCACGTTTTCGAAAAACTTCTGGAAAAAAAATGACATGTTCAAAAGACTCATTATGCCTCATATATTATACGTTGGGGTGTTTGCTTTTCAAAATGGGGTAATTTTATGGGCAATTCCATTGTCCTGGTGCTCAAGGACCTTCAAAAGTGTAATAGGTGGTTGAGAAATGAGATGTGCAAATAATGCTCGTAGAACGTCTGAAGGTGCTAGTTCAATGTTATGCCTCTGTATGTGGCCAGGCTGTGTAAAAGTCTCACACATGTGGTATCGCCATACTCAGGAGGAGTAGCAGAATGTATTTTGGGGTGTCATTTTTGCTATGTACATGCTATGTGTTGGAAATATCTTGTAAATGGACGACTTTGTGTAAAAAAATGCGTTTTCATTTTTTTCCCACAGTTTCCAAAAACCTTTGGAAAAAAATGACATGTTCAAAAGACTCATTATGCCTCATATATTATACGTTGGGGTGTTTGCTTTCAAAAATGGGGTCATTTTGTGGTCAATTCTATTGTCCTGGTGCTACGGGGCCTTCAAAAGTGGTCGTCATGACATTAGATGGGTAATTTATGTCCCTAGAATACCTGATGGTGCTGCCTGCATGTTGGACCTCTGTATGTGGCCAGGCTGTGAAAAAGTCTGAGACATGTGATATTGCCATACTCGGGAGGAGTAGCAGAATGTGTTTTGGGGTGTAGTTGCAAGTATACATATGCCATGTGAGAGAAATAACGCATTAATATGATAATTTTGTAAAACAACAAAAAAAAAAATCTTCATTTTGCAAAGAATTGTGGGAAAAAATTACAACTTCAAAGAACTTGCCATGCAACTTACTAAATACTTTGGAATGTCTACTTTCCAAAAAGGGGTCATTTGGGTGGTATTTGTACTTTCTTGACTTGTTCGTGTCTCAAGAAATTAGATAGGCCTTCAGTACATCAGGTGTGATCAGGTGTGATCAATTTTCAATGATTGGCACCATAGTTTGTAGACTCTATAACTTTCACAAGGACCAAATAATATACACCGATTTGGGTTATTTTTACCAAAGATATGTAGTAGTATAAATTTTGCCCAAAATTTATGAAGAAAAATCAGAAATTTGCTAAATTTTTTGACAGAAACAAAGAAAAAACTTTTTTCACAAAATTTTCAGTTATTTTTTATTTATAGCACAAAAAATAAAAAACCCACTAGTGATTAAATACCACCAAAAGAAAGCTCTATTTGTGTGAAAAAAAGGACGCAAATTTCATATGGGTACAATGTTAAATGCCTGAGTAATTGTCATTTAAAATGTGATAGCGCTGAAAGCTGAAAAATAGCCTGGACAGGAAGGGGGTTTTCGTGCCCAGTATTGATGTGGTTAATGCTGATATATGCAAATGTAAAGTTATGCACTTATGGGGGCTAAAAACATGCATGCATTTCACACACTAGGAGGAGTACAATTGGGAGTCTCAATGGTGGGGAAGGATCTAGGTATTCTGGTAGATCATACGCTTAATCAGGGCATATAATGCCAAGCTGCAGTTTCTAAAGCAAGAGACGTAATTTTGCCCCTGTTCAAATCATTAGTAATGCCTCATTCAGAATATGCAGTTCAGTTTTGGATCTCAGTTCACACAAAGGATATTGGGGACCTGGAAAAAGTGCACCAAAATAATAAGAGGCATGGTGTAGCTCTTAGGAAATGGACTCTATTGGGGCCATGGTGCTCTTTGCGCGCTTCTGGTGCCAATGGTGCCAAAGCGACCATTTAAGCCAGCAACACCCTGCAGCAGATGCTGTCCATTCTACCGCGTTCCAGTGACCCTTGTGTCGGCTTTCAGAGACTTTCCTGCGCCTGTGACCCCAGTGTCTGCTTCTGAGTTACTTCCTTAGTGGTCCTATCCAACGAGCCCGAGGTGCCCATGCCCGAGCATTTTGCAGGAGACCGCAGGAAGTTCCGGGCCTTCTGCAATTCCTTACAAATTATACTTCACTCTCCAGCCCCGGATCTTCTCACTGGAAGCCACTAAAGTGGGGCTCATGATCTCTCTCCTCCGAGAGGTACCCCAAGCCTGGGCACACCACCTTCTGGAGCAAAAGACACCTGAGATCCCTAACTTGGATTGACTCTTCCAGGCGATGACCAGATTGTATGAAGACCCCCACCAGGCAGCCACAGCGGAAGCAGCCCTCCACGCTCTCCGACAAGGCTGCCGCCCGGCGGAGGGGTACGTGTCCGAATTCCGGCGATGGAGCACCGATACTGCCTGGAATGGAGCAGCTCCCAGCTATCAGTTCCGGCTGGGTCTCTCGGAGCCGCTCAAAGACAAGCTGGCTTGCGTTGGGGTCCCACATACCCTAGACGCCCTGATTGATCTGGCCATCCAGATCAATCGCTGACTGCAGGAACACAGGGCCGAGAGATCTGCCGGACCGGCACGTTTACCCTGGAGGATGTCCAGGGCTCCCAGTCCAGCTGACTCCTCCTCCGTTCCACCAGACCACCAGGAACCCACGCATATCGGGCACCTTCGCCCATCTTTAACCCCTGTGGAACACCAAAGACGCATCTCGCAGAACCTGCGTCTGTATTGTGGAGGTTCTGGGCATCTGGTGAGAGACTGTGCCTCCAAGGCCGGCAAGCTGCCCACCAGTAACTCGGACGGACTCCTGTATTTGCCTAGTGACATGGCTCATCTTGTGCTCCCTGTCACCCAGGGCTCCCAGCGGGATATATCACTGTTCTAAAATCATCTAAAAACTCTATGTGAAACTATAGCAGAGCGAAACCATAGCCCTGTTCTTCTCTATGCTGTAGTTTCACACACAGTTTCCAGATGTTTGCAGAACAGTTTGTCCCGGTTTTAGTTAAAGTGTCACACACAGTTTCCAGATGTTTGCAGAACAGTAGTTCAGTTTGTCCCGGTTTTAGTTAAAGTGTTACACACAGTTTCCAGATGTTTGCAGAACAGTAGTTCAGTTTGTCCCGGTTTTAGTTAAAGTGTCACACACAGTTTCCAGATGCTTGCAGAACAGTGATATGGGTTCGCCCGGTTTTTGTTAAAGTGTTACACACAGTTTCCAGATGATTGCAGAACAGTTTGTCCCGGTTTTAGTTAAAGTGTCACACACAGTTTCCAGATGTTTGCAGAACAGTGATATGGGTTCGCCCGATTTTAGTTAAAGTGTTACACATAGTTTCCAGATGTTTGCAGAACAGTGATATGGCTTTGTCCCGGTTTTAGTTAAAGTGTTACACACAGTTTCCAGATGTTTGCAGAACAGTAGTTCAGTTTGTCCCGGTTTTAGTTAAAGTGTTACACACAGTTTCCAGATGTTTGCAGAACAGTGATATGGGTTTGTCCCGTTTTTAGTTAAAGTGTTACAAACAGTTTCCAGATGTTTGCAGAACAGTAGTGTGGTTTCTCCCGGTTTTAGTTAAAGTGTTACACACAGTTTCCAGCTGTTTGCAGAACAGTGATATGGGTTCTCCCGGCTTAATTATACTTTTTTGACACAGTTTGAAGATGATTTTAGAACAGTTATATGGCTTCTACCGTTAATTAATACTTTTCAGACACAGTTTGAAGATGGTCCACATCCACCTCCATTTTTGATTTTTTTATGTTTTTATTTTTTTTTAAAATGCTTTTAGTAATTTCCCTGTCCCCATTTCTTAGTATGGCACTTGTCCCACCCTTACCCCCATTTCCTTCCTTTTGCAGACCTCTAGGACTTTCCAGGACTTTTTTACAGCCATTTTTGTGCCTAAAAGTTCGGGTCCCCATTGATTTCAATACGCTGGGGTGTTTGCTTTCCAAAATGGGGTCATTTTATGGGCAATTCCATTGTCCTGGTGCTCAAGGACCTTCAAAATTGTAATAGGTGGTTGAGAAATGAGATGTGCAATTTATGCTCGTAGAACGTCTGAAGGTGCTAGTTCAATGCTAGGCCTCTGTATGGGGCCAGGCTGTGTAAAAGTCTCACACATGTGGTATCGCCATACTCAGGAGGAGTAGCAGAATGTATTTTGGGGTGTCATTTTTGCTATGTACATGCTATGTGTTGGAAATATCTTGTAAATGGACGACTTTGTGTAAAAAAATGCATTTTCATTTTTTTCCACAGGTTCCAAAAACTTCTGGAAAAAAATGACATGTTCAAAAGACTCATCATGCCTCATATATTATACGTTAGGGTGTTTGCTTTCCAAAATGGGGTCATTTTATGGGCAATTCCATTGTTCTGGTGCTCAAGGACCTTCAAAAGTGTAATAGGTGGTTGAGAAATGAGATGTGCAATTTATGCTCGTAGAACGTCTGAAGGTGCTAGTTCAATGTTGGGCCTTTGTATGTGGCCAGGCTGTGTAAAAGTCTCACACATTTGGTATCGCCATACTCAGCAGGAGTAGCAGAATGTGTTTTGTAGTGTCATTTTTGCTATGTACATGCTATGTGTTGGAAATAGCTTTTAAATGCATGACTTTGTGTAAAAAAAATGTGTTTTCATTTTTTTTCTACAGTTTCCAAAAACTTCTGGAAAAAAATGACATGTTCAAAAGACTCATAATGCCTCATATATTATACGCTGGGGTGTTTGCTTTCCAAAATGGGGTAATTTTATGGGCAATTCCATTGTCCTGGTGCTCCAGGACCTTCAAAAGTGTAATAGGGGGTTGAGAAATGAGATGTGCAACTTATGCTCGTAGAACGTCTGAGGGTGCTAGTTCAATGTTGGGCCTCTGTATGTGGCCAGACTGTGTAAAAGTCTCACACATGTGGTATCCCC
The DNA here is from genome assembly GCA_018402905.1 of Glandirana rugosa. Lineage (NCBI taxonomy): Eukaryota > Metazoa > Chordata > Amphibia > Anura > Ranidae > Glandirana > Glandirana rugosa. The sequence goes on from BLSH010012343.1 coordinate 1,037,009, forward strand.
ATACTCAGGAGGAGTAGCAGAATGTATTTTGGGGTGTCATTTTTGCTATGTACATGCTATGTGTTGGAAATATCTTGTAAATGGACGACTTTGTGTAAAAAAATGCGTTTTCATTTTTTTCCACAGTTTCCAAAAACTTCTGGAAAAAAATGACATGTTCAAAAGACTCATCGTGCCTCATATATTATATGCTGGGGTGTTTGCTTTCCAAAATGGGGTCATTTTATGGGCAATTCCATTGTCCTGGTGCTCCAGGACCTTCAAAAGTGTAATAGGTGGTTGAGAAATGAGATGTGCAATTTATGCTCGTAGAACATCTGTAGGTGCTAGTTCAATGTTGGGCCTCTGTATGTGGCCAGGCTGTGTAAAAGTCTCACACATGTGGTATCGTCATACTCAGCAGGAGTAGCAGAATGTATTTTGGGGTGTCATCTTTGCTATGTACATGCTATGTGTTGGAAATATCTTGTAAATGGACGACATTGTGTAAAAAAAAAGCGTTTTCATTTTTTTTCCATAGTTTCCAAAAACTTCTGGAAAAAAATGAACCGTTCAAAAGACTCATTATGCCTCATATATTATACCTTGGGGTGTTTGCTTTCCAAAATGGGATCATTTTGTGGGCAATTCTATTGTCCTGGTGCTATGGGGCCTTCAAAAGTGTGATAGGTCGTCATGACATTAGATGTGTAATTTATGTCCCTAGAATACCTGATGGTGCTGCCTGCATGTTGGGCCTCTGTATGTGGCCAGGCTGTGAAAAAGTCTGAGACATGTGATATTGCCATACTCGGGAGGAGTAGCAGAATGTGTTTTGGGGTGTAGTTGCAAGTATACATATGCCATGTGAGAGAAATAACGCATTAATATGACAATTTTGTAAAAAAACAAAAACAAAAAAAAAATATTAATTTTGCAAAGAATTGTGGGAAAAAATTACAACTTCAAAGAACTTGCCATGCAACTTACTAAATACCTTGGAATGTCTACTTTCCAAAAAGGGGTCATTTGGGTGGTATTTGTACTTTCGTGACTTGTTAGTGTCTCAAGACATTAGACAGGCCTTCAGTACATCAGGTGTGATCAGGTGTGATCAATTTTCAATGATTGGCACCATAGTTTGTAGACCCTATAACTTTCACAAGGACCAAATAATATACACCGATTTGGGTTATTTTTACCAAAGATATGTAGTAGTATAAATTTTGGCCAAAATTTATGAAGAAAAATCACAAATTTGCTAAATTTTTTGACAGAAACAAAGAAAAAACTTTTTTTCACAAAATTTTCAGTCATTTTTTATTTATAGCACAAAAAATAAAAAACCCACTAGTGATTAAATACCACCAAAAGAAAGCTCTATTTGTGTGAAAAAAGGACGCAAATTTAATATGGGTACAATGTTAAATGCCTGAGTAATTGTCATTCAAAGTGTGATAGCGCTGAAAGCTGAAAAATAGCCTGGACAGGAAGGGGGTTTTCGTGCCCAGTATTGATGTGGTTAATGCTGATATATGCAAATGTAAAGTTATGCACTTGTGGGGGCTAAAAACATGCATGCATTTCATACACTAGGAAGAGTACAACTGGGAGTCTCAATGGTGGGGAAGGATCTTGGTATTCTGGTAGATCATACGCTTAATCATGGCATATAATGCCAAGCTGCAGTTTCTAAAGCAAGAGACGTAATTTTGCCCCTGTTCATATCATTAGTAATGCCTCATCCAGAATATGCAGTTCAGTTTTGGATCTCAGTTCACAAAAAGGATATTGGGGACCTGGAAAAAGTGCACCAAAATAATAAGAGGCATGGTGTAGCTGTTAGGAAATGGACTCTATTGGGGCCATGGTGCTCTTTGCGCGCTTCTGGTGCCAATGGTGCCAAAGCGACCATTTAAGCCAGCAACACCCTGCAGCAGATGCTGACCGTTCTACAGCATTCCAGTGACCCTTGTGCTGGCTTTCAGAGACTTTCCTGCACCTGTGACCCCAGTGTCTGCTTCTGAGTTACTTCCTTAGTGGTCCTACCCAACGAGCCCGAGGTGCCCATGCCCGAGCAGTTTGCAGGAGACCGCAGGAAGTTCCGGGCCTTCCGCAATTCCTGCAAACTATACTTCGCTCTCCAGCCTCGGATCTTCTCACTGGAAGTCACTAAAGTGGGGCTCGTGATCTCTCTCCTCCGAGAGGTACCCCAAGCCTGGGCACACCACCTTCTGGAGCAAAAGACACCTGAGATCCCTAACTTGGATCGACTCTTCCAGGCGATGGCCAGATTGTATGAAGACCCCCACCAGGCAGCCCTCCACGCTCTCTAACAAGGCTGCCACCCGGCGGAGGGGTACGTGTCCGAATTCCGGCGATGGAGCACCGATACTGCCTGGAATGGAGCAGCTCTCAGCTATCAGTTCCGGCTGGGTCTCTCGGAGCCGCTCAAAGACGAGCTGGCTTGCGTTGTGGTCCCACATACCCTAGACTCCCTGATTGATCTGGCCATCCAGATCGATCGCTGACTGCGGGAACACAGGGCCGAGAGATCTGCCGGACCGGCACGTTTACCCTGGAGGATGTCCAGGGCTCCCAGTCCAGCTGACTCCTCCTCCGTTCCACCAGACCACCAGGAACCCACGCATATCGGGCACCTTCGCCCGTCTTTAACCCCTGTGGAACGCCAAAGACGCATCTCGCAGAACCTGCGTTTGTATTGTGGAGGTTCTGGGCATCTGGTGAGAGACTGTGCCTCCAAGGCCGGCAAGCTGCCCACCAGTAACTCGGACGGACTCCTGTATTTGCCTAGTGACATGGCTCATCTTGTGCTCCCTGTCACCCGCCGTACGGGAAGGAACCGGACCCATTTGTGACCGCACCAGAGGACCCAATTACACGGACTAAAATACCACCTGGGTAGCCGGTCAGCTTGCTGGTATCCTACGAGGGATCCAGCTTCCCCATAGACCACCACGCGACGTTTCCACTACAGTTACTTTGTCGACGTACGTGGTCTCAGTTCCTACCGGACGTGACCTTTTTAGGGTGACCCATCGACGTCCCACTGTCCCTCGTGTTCTACTCGGTACAGTGATCCGTTTATGTCCTCAGGCAGGCTCAATGACCACCCG
>BLSH010012343.1:1136276-1154754 GCA_018402905.1 Glandirana rugosa
TGTATAAAAAGAAATGTATATAACATGTAAAAAACACACTTACTTATTATTCCCCTAAATGAGGATTTCATGTATCACCCACATATAGACCTCCACGGGAAAAATTCCCCGTGAAGGTCTAAGACTATTCAGAGAGGGTGTCTGGGGTTGTAGGTATCCTGTCTCCTACACCCCTACTCCGGGAACAGGAATAGTTGTACTCCCTTACCGTGGACAGGTCCTCCGATCCATGGGACGGTTATAACTCCCGTACATCGGACAATACGAAGTCCTGTCCCCCGTGTGAAAGGTAGGGAGAGAATGGACCATTCAGTCGACGTACAAAACCAATTAACCAAAACATGCAGCTGACTTACCAGGTAAGAGAGGGATGGAAAGTGTGCCCCCTGTCCTGAAGCATAACAGGCTACATGCCCTCAATATTGGCAGGGTACCTAGCCTCCTGGACAGGTGCCATTCCCTCATGTTGATAAGGACAAGGGCCTCATCCCCACATCCTCTGTCCTATGGATGTTGGGGTCTGTGGGAGAGACTTATCAGAATCTGGAAGTGCCCCTTAAAAAGGGCACCTCCAGATATACACCCACTATGTACTTTAGGAGTAAATCCCCTTATTATTCATTCACACAAAAAATGTACAATATATGTAAAGAAAAATATGTTGCATAATGTAAATCCACCCACAACATCCAGGGGTGTGGATCCATCATCAGTCATGATAAATAACATTGCAACTACCCAACAATGGAAAATAACAATCCTCTCACAACTGACAGTTGATGTTATTGACCAAGTAGGCATGGAGGTATATGGTCAAGCACATAATGCTTTACAAAAGTAGAAACTGATGACCATGCTCCTGCACTACTGGATTGTGTGGCCACTATGCCAATGATACTTTATTGGATGTAGTAGACTAATCCTACAGATGATAAGCATATGGTTACCACTATCCTTATAGACAAATAGGATGGCATTTTTCCAGCTGAACACAGTACTTATGTAACTTTTCCATTCCACTAAACTAAGACTTCAGGGTTTTGGTGAAATTTAAGTTATTGATTTTCTTCTGAAAATGATAGTTCTAGAAAGAATGTAGGCAATTTTCAGAGAAGGATCTTTAGGAGTGAAATATCGCATTGTTGTAAGACGTATGCTGTGTGATAAGACCTTCAGATATGGATCCTTTCGGGCTAAAGCCTGAAGCTTATTAATTTGGCTGCAGTTACTGCTCCCAAGGGATGCTTTTTCCCTGAAAGAGAATACAATGAAATATCTTGCAGAGTTTTAAAAATTCAGCCATTAAATCCCGATAAATCAAACAGAAATGTCAAGAGGTTTAATATTTTGAGTGTCTTCAGCAGCTAGGTAATTAGGTGGTCTTAGTTAAGGTTATGGTTATGTAAAGCCAAAAGGGCTGAAACTTGAACTATGAAAATATTTCATATCAGACTACTGTCAGCTCCTGTGTAATCTGTAAAATATGAGGTAAAGTAACTTGTATTAAACCCATTTTCTTTCATGAACACCCACAAGTAAAAGCTTCCATACTCCATATTACACTTCATATGTTGACATGAAGATTAAAGTCTGTAGATGACTGGAGAGTCCACATGGAACCAGAGCTGCTGGGATTACTGGAGGGCAGTCAGAATGGGGGCATGGATCCAGAAGAGCCTCCAGGAAGCCACCACGCGAGACCCAGGAGAGCTGTCAGTGGAGCTGTCAGAAGCCTGAAAACTGTGAACCGATTGGAATGCGTTTTGAAGGACATTCCAGGCTGGTTAAGCAGGCGTGGTGTGTCCTCTGAAATGCATTCCAATTGACTTATGTTGTTCATGCTTCTGACAGTTCCACTGACAGTTCTCCTGCGTCTCCCACGGTGGCTTCTTGGTGACTTTGGCTCTGGCTCCATATGGACTCTCCTGTTGGCTACAGGCTTTAACTTTCATGTCTTACTTATTGAGACACTTGTGAGTGCATACCTTTGCTTTTTATCATTGTTTGATGGAATAAAACTTTGCTGCACTATTAGTGGCTTGTCGCCTCTCCCCCCCCCCTCTTTTGTATGCAGAAAGACTGTTACTTGATGAGCAGGGGCAAAATGCTGCCACACTTAAAGGCCTAACTCCAGGCAAAAAAAAATATTATATGTATGTTTTAAGTATGCCTAAAGTTTCTAAAGTGCCATTCCAGTTTTCCTACTGAGCTTTGCAGGGCCCCCAAAAGAGAGTGGCGTTGTATGCAAATTTCATCCAGTTGCTTTAGTTGATTGACTGGGCCAATATCAAAGTTTGCACTCAACATGTGGACAGGTGCCTTCTGCATGCACTATTTTGTTGTTAAATTGTGTGTTGTGTTCAGTCACTTTTATACTGCAAGGGTTAAGAATATTTTTCTCGAGGGACATAAATACAGGGGAAGAGCTACCTTGTGGTCATTGTCAAGAATGGGAATGTAAGAGAGAGGACCCTTTATGCTCATGTCAATTCAGTCTGTGCAACACCCTCCAGTGGGACCCAATCCAGGGTCCCAAGACTATGGACTTATAATCTAAAATTAACTGCAATAAATAAATAAATAAATAATAAAATGACTTGGATTGAGATAGGCAGCTGTGCGCTGCTCATTGTAAAGACTGTAAATATGGACGGGTGACAGTCTAACAGCTGTTCTGATGAATTTAAAAATGAGGAAACCGTTGCTGCTGCTACCACTAATGTGTATCGCACATAAATAAATGGTGAATAGAAGTAAGTGTGGAAGCGCTGCCAAAGTATATCAATACAGATCTCTGTGTTAAAAAAAAATATGTATAGCCAACTAGCGTAAGTGCACTAGCTTAATAAAATCATTCAATAAAACTGGCAATGAAAAATTCCCAAAAGTCTTCTGATCTAATTAGATAAAAAAATATACTGTAAGTAACACTGCCAGCTTATGCAAAAAGTGCATAAAAAAACAGAAACCAACAATCATTCGAATCACCTTCATCTAGAGAGCTAGATGAAGGTGATTGCTCCAGACGAAGCCTTGTGGAAAGGGGGCGTAACATGTAGAGGTGAAGCCTGGCGGTGGTACCTTTGATGCACACGTGAGAAGTTGCCAATTCCTCTATGTTTTATATGCTGTTAATGTTTTAATAAAATGTGAGTATATTTTATATGGGGTAGAGTGGTCTTTACTCTGAGTATTGCTGGACGTACTGCACTATTGGAGCCTTTCTCTAGGGAAGCGACCTTAAAGGAGACACACTTATCAGAATGCGGAGGAATATTTGACATATATGTGTGGCTAGACTCAGTTTGGTCACTCATTGAGGTGAGCCTTCACTTCACCTGGTGGAAGGGAGCATGCTTGATAGTTTCTTTGGCACTTATGAAGGAGTTTAACAGTATAAGAAGAATCACCTTCATATAGCTCTCTTTGAAACTGACGTTATTTTATATTTTTTTAATTTTGTACACTTTTTTGTAGAGGTTCTTGATATTTTTTTCACAACTTGGCACAAGCACTTTTCTCTAACATTGCCACTGGCACTTCATGTAAAACTTGTATTAACATAAGAAGACTTATGCACCTTTTTTTCCGAACTTCGCATATTACTTATATTGGTCTGCCAATGAATGATTGCTGGTTTCTGTTTTTTATGCACTATTTGCACAAGCTGGCATTGTTACTTACAATATGTTTTTTATCTAATTAGATCAGAAGACTTTTGGGATTTTCTCATTGCCAGCTTTATTGGATGATTTTATTAAGCTAGTGCACTTACGCTAGTTGGCTATACATATTGTTTTTAACACAGGGATTTGCATTGATATACTTTGGCAGTGCTTCCACACTTACCTCCATTCACCAATAAAAGGACTTGGCATCTATTCAGGTGTGGGCAGGGAGAGAGTATACAGCCAATTGCCAATGTTCTAATTTTATTGCAGAGCCAGAAGGGACTCAAATGTTCTTGATATCAGAAGGGGATTTAAGTTACTTGAAGATATATACATATGCTTTGTGACTGTCATTTCATGTTGAAGAATTTATTAGTAAATTTTTTTTGTTGCAAAGAAGAGTTGCCTGGTTTAAATTGCTATACGGAAACAAGGGCATTTCTAAAGAAGTGTATTCATGGTATATCTAGAAGAATTTGAGAAGGGAAGCAAGTCATGTTTAACCCTCTTGGTTATGGAGGAGTAATTATCCAGCAACACGTGTAGCTAAGTTAACCTTTGAGGTTATGTGTCTGAAAGTGAACATTTTGGTCAACATTTATGGTTGGAGAGCAAGCAGAGGTGTAACGAGTAGGAGTAGTGATCAGCTGGCAGTGGTAGTGGGAGATGGAAGCACTGGTAGTAAGGGAACAGGTGTACTTCATGTGCCTCACTTTGTGGCTTGGTCTCTATACTGGAGCTTGCTGCAGAAGAGGGCCTTCCTAGGGACCAAGATAGGCTAGTGGAGTTATGGACATACTCAGTATTGCTTTATCAAAACATAGAAACATAGAACAGTAATGGCAGAAAAAAGACCAAATGGTCCTGCAAGTCTGCCCCTTTTCTTATTTTTTTAATTCATACATTTTTTTTTGTTTGAGTATATACATATGTTTGTCCCAAGCAGGTTTAAATCCACTTACTGTTGACTGACTCCCTATCTCTGCTGGAAAGCATTTGCAAACATCATCTACTCTTTCAGTAAAATATTACTTTCTAAGATTAGTTTTGTACTTTCCTCCTAGCTTCAGATCATATCCCTGTGCTATTGATCTTGGCTTTATATTGAAAATACTGCCCCCCCCTCCAAACCTCATTCACTCCCTTGATGTATTTAAAGGTTTCTGTCATGCCTCCCCTTTCCCTTCTTTTCTCCAGACTGTACATATTAAGTTCCTGAACTCTCACTTGATATGTTTTATCCCTCAGACCTTTTTACCATTTTTGTTGCCCGCCTCTGGATCCATTCTATTTTATCAATATCTTTTTGTAAGTGAGGTCTCCAGAACTGGACACAGTGTTCCAAATTAAGTCTAACTGAAGATCTATATAAAGGAATCAGGATCTCATTCCTTCTGCTGGTGACCCTTTGGGCAGGACTTAGGCACCCTACTGGGGACAAGTGGAACTGCATTCACTAATGCCTAATCCCAAGGCAGGGAGCTGTGGTCATGTGACAGTCAACATTGAGGCAGATCTCCCCAGTGATATGGGGAGGATCAGTGAACTGGGAGCTGGAACTACACTGTTAAAGTGGTTGTCAAGTCATGACAACCACTTTAAACCACAGGTAAGCCTACAATAAGGCTTACCTGTAGGTCCAGGAAATATCTCCTGCATCTGCATGTGCCGACGTCATCGGCACATACGCACTGAAGAATCGGCTCCCGGGGTAGCCGTTTCTTCTGTATTTGTGCCATAAATGACGGCTCCCATGCACATGCACGGGAGTGACGTCAGTGCGGCTCCGCAAATCACATCGCTGGAGCCCGCGCTGTGAATGGATTGAGCCGCAGGCCCGGAAGAACGATGTCACCGGTCACAGCAGTGTGCCGAGACTGCTGCAACAACTTCGTTCCAAGGTAAGTGTTTCATATGCGCTGCTCATTATGCCTTTGCTTTGCAGGTTTGTTTTTTTGTGGGGGGCGGCTTTACAACCACTTTAACTATTTGTAATCCATGATATTATTACACTGATGATACTTGGACTCTTCCGACACAGGCCTGTTAGGCCTGATTCACACCTATGCATTTTTAGTACTTTTTGCACTTTGCAGATTTGCACTACAATCCATTTAGCACAGTTTCCTATGGAACAAGTTCTGTAGTGAAAATCTGCAAAATGCAAAAAGCACTAAAAATTCATAGGTGTGAATCAGGCCTTAATGAACACCACTTCCTGGTGTGCAGCATTTAGGGACTGATACCGCTGAGCCTGTACCCATCTCCACCAATCCAGCATTACCATCCCAGTGAATAATCCCATGGTGGCTATGGGATACAGAAAATGCTCTCTCTCCTTTCCCAACCACAGTGCTTGCAATTGTTTTCCCGAGGTACATCATACATCCCACCCGTTACTCCAGGCTGCGTCCCTGAGCAGTCTGTGCATCTGGTCCAGTCCCAGTCCCACCACCAGAGTAACCTTCACCTTTGCCAAGTCACCCATCTTCTGGCTGAATCACTGCCTTGCATGTGACACTATAGTCCTTAGCAACAGTACATTAGCTTCCTCTGGATATCACTCTGTGTGTTAGACCCATGTATTGCATCTTCCTCTAACTCTAAGTCCTGTTGTTGTGCTGCAAGCCCTGTTATTTTGATACACTGTGCATGCACCACTTTAAGAGACTTCAGACCAGGAAAAGCAAGTAAACAAACAATATTCTTTACTGAGGTAATTGTTGATAACAGTACAGTTCTCAGGAAATATGCTCAACACATTTCATATACAGAGCTCTTCTAATATCCCATAAAGTGTGCATACCTTATACAGAAAGAAAGTGCCTAAAGCAATCCCTTTTTTTTTATTTTCAATAATTCTTTATTAGAGTTTCACATAGTGCTTACATGCAAGCTATAACAATAGATACAAACATTTGTTTTGTCTAACTGTACGACATTATAGAAGTTTTGAGCTATAGAAAACAGTCGAAATATTAAATCTGTGAAGATCTAGACAGGAAGGGGGTGGTACAGATATGGGGGGGAAAGGGAGGAGGGAGGGAGGGCACCAGCAAAGTGGAGTTAAATACATTAGAAAGTAGCAATCATTACATTCTTATGTTTTATATTTGGACCGTACATTTTGGATGCAGAAACCATTGTGACCATGAGGCTGTGAGCTTTCCTAAATGGAGGTTTTTCTTAGCTGCAAGTATTTCCATTTTGCATTGGAAATTAAGGTCGGCAATAGTAATAGTATGAGGCATATACATTCCAGAGATGGTAGAAATCAGGGTGAAGATTAGTTTCCAAAATGAACTGAGCAACTTACAAAACCATAAGGTATGGGCCAAGGAGCCTATACTACCGCAGTTTCTCCAGCAAGTAGGCGTGTGGCCGGAGTACATTTTGTACAGTCGGTAGGGTGTTAGGTACTACCTATGTGTAGTTTTTTGATCGGATTCCCAGTGATTGCTGCAATGGGATGCTTTAGAGGTTTCACTAAACGCTCGCAGCCACTTCTCTTGTGCGATAGAAGTGTTTAGTTCCTCTATCCATTTATTTAAGGTTGTTATCTGGGAACAGGGTCAGATTTCATTTAGGTTGGAGTACATCAGAGATATACCTTTCCTGGGGTAGAGGATGGTGGAGTAGTACTGCAAGACAGGTGCAGGGATATGTACCGTGGGGCGAATTTTAGTAGTATTGAGGAAATTAGAGATTCTTGTGTACATGTAGGCTTCTGAGCTTGGTAAGTTAAATTCATCTTGGAGGGCTTTAAGGGTTTTCATCTTGTGTTTAAATATTATATCCCCTATATTAATGATACCAGCCGTGTGCCATCTTGATATCTTTAGGTCAGGGATACAGGCGGAAAAGGCCCTGAGTGAAATCGGTAATAGATGAGTGGGTGAGTTGGGGGGATATGCAACTAGTAATTTTTTCCAAGCCAAGAGGGAGGCTGAGTGTGTAGGGTTGGGGGTTTGCAGGCGTGGAGGATGTCCTACTGTGCTTAGTAGGAGGTGGTCAGTTAAGGTAGCAGGGTGTGAGAAGGAGGCCACGGTTGACCAAAGTTTGTACAGGGTAGGGTCCCACCAGGAGTAGAGTTGATCTAGTATGGAGGCGTAATAGTAGTTTGTAATGCGGGGTAGGCCACCTCTACTATGGGGTCTGGTTTAAAATATTGTTGGCCCATTTGGGGGGTTTGGAGTCCCAGAAGAATTTGGTTAGTTGACTCTGAATTAATGTTAGGAGAGATTTGGGAATTGGAACCATAAGTGTGCAGAAAAGGTAGAGAAGTTTGGGCAGTACTATCATTTTGAGGGAGGTGAAGTGTCCTAGCTTGGAAAGGTCAGTGCAATGTAAGAATTTCAAAAGAGAGGGTAGGCTTTGAGAAAAGGTATAGTGGTTAAGGTCTCAACCAGGTGCCTCAGGTTGGGGGTGATCTGTATTTCCAAGTATGGGATAGAAGTACTAGCCCACGTGTAAGGCAGTCGAGATTTCAGTTAGGTTGAGAGTGTTGGTGGGAGTTGTATAGGAAGAATTCATGATTTTGTGGAATTAAGCTTATAGTAGGAAATAGAGCTGAAGTGGTGGATAATGTGTTTTATTGACCGTAGGGACTGAAGGGTTAGTGACCATTAAGATCACACCATCAGCAAACAAGCTGATTTTATGGCTTGATGATGTGTTAAAGGTGATACCTGATATATGCAGGTCTGATCTCATTTTGGAGGCCAGGGGTTCCATCAGTAAGGTGAAAATAATCGGGGAGAGGGGGCAACCCTGTCTCATTCCGTTGGTTATCTCAAATGAGATGGACATAGTTCCCCTTGAGATAACTCTGGCTGAGGGGTTGGAATATAGGGAGAGGATTGTGTTTTGGAACCAACCTTGTATGCCAAATTTGGTAAGCACCTCCTTTAGGAATTTCCAATGAACGCTATCAAACACCTTCTCTGCGTCCAGAGATAGGAGCAGAGAAGACGCTTGGGTGCAAGCAGCATGGTGGATAAGATTTAGTACTCATCTAGTTGCATCAGGGGCTTGCCTATCTGGGACAAACCCAACTTGATCAGGGTGTACTAGTTCAGGAAGAAATGTCATCAATCTGTTGGCAATTACTTTGGTCAACAGCTTGATGTCAGTATTTAAAAGAGAAATTGGCCAAAAGTTAGAGACAAGGGTGGGGTCCTTCCTAGGTTTGGGGATAGTAGATACAATAGAACACAGCATATCCATTGGTAAGGAGCCAGAGGAACCAGCAGCATTGAAGAGGTCTGTAAGTTTGGGGGCTAGTATGTCAGCAAAGTTTTTATAAAAAGGATTTGTGAACCCATCTTCTCCTTGGGACTTATGCAAGGGGAGGGTCTTGATTGCTCTGAGTATTTTGTCTGTTGCAAATGGTTGGGAGAGGGACTCTAATTGGTCCACTGAAATTGAAGGCAGGTTAACTGAAGCCAAGAAGTCCTGAATGCGTTCTTCAGTAGGTTGGGGAGTGGAGAGGTCAATCTTAAGATTATATAAGGACGTTTCACTAAACACATTGGCGACGTCTTGTGGGTTGGTTAAGAGTTGCTTAGAGGTGGGATGAAGTAGGGAGGAGATCTTAGTTTTTGAACATTGAGCTTTGACTTGCTTAGCTAAAAGTGTCCCTGCTTTGTTGCCTATAGAGTAAAAGTTGGCTTTGGAATGCTTAACATTGCATTTAAATTTGTGCAGCAGGAGGGATCTTAATTTATATCTGAGCTCAAGGAGTTCTGAGGTTTGTTTTTGGGTAGGGAATGCCTTGTTTAGTTTTTCCAGCTGGGCTATTTACTGTAAGACCTTGCCAATCTGCTGGGTCCTCTGGCATCTTATTCTCTTACCCATTTTTATAAAGAATTCATGTAAGTACTCTTTATAGGTTGACCAAATCCTAAATTTGTTTGTGTCCAGTGAGGTGTTAGTGTCAAAGAAAGAATGGTGTTCAGCCAAAATTTCTTGCTGAACTGTAATATCAGTTAACAAGGAAGGGTCCAATCTCAAGAGTCTAAGTGGTGTAGTTCTTAGGTCAGCCAGGGTGTAGCGATAGGGGCATGATCCAACCATGAGATGAGACCTATGTCGGATTGCGTGACCCTTTGAAGAGTCCATTTGCTGACTAAAAAGTGTCAATGCGTGAATAAGATAGCTGCGAGTGGGAGAAATAGGTGTACACCCTGTTCCAAATTATTATGCAAATTCTATTTCAGTGTCACAAAGATTAAATGTTTTGTTTTTCAGTTTAACTCATGGATGGCATTGTGTCTCAGGGCTCTTTTGATCCTGTGATAATAAGATTGCCAGGTGAGCCCAATTAAAGGAAAAACTACTAAAGGAGGGTGTTCCACATTATTAAGAGAGCACCATTTTCAAGCGATATGGGGATGAAAAAGCATCTCTATGCTGCTGAAAAGAGTGAAATAGTTCAATGCCTTGGACGAGGTATGAAAACATTAGATATTTCACAAAAACTTAAGCGTGATCATCGCACTATTAAGAGATTTGTGGCTGATTCAGAGCGCAGACGGGTTCGTGCAGATAAAGGTACATCGAGGAAGATTTCTGCCAGATCCATGCATCGGATCAAGAGAGCAGCTGCTAAAACACCATTACATAGCAGCAAACAGATATTTGAAGCTGCTGGTGCCTCTGGAGTCCCGGAGTCCCACGGACATCAAGGTGTAGAGTCCTCCAGAGTCTTGCAACTGTGCATAAACCTTCCATTTGGCCACCACTAACCAATGCTCACAAGCAGAAATGGCTGCACTGGACAGAAAAATACATGAAGACTAATTTTCAAACAGTCCTGCTCACTGATGAGTACCGTGCAACCCTGGATGGTCCAGATGGATGGAGTAGTGGATGGTTGGTGGAAGGCCATCCTGTTCCAACAAGGCTGCGATGTCAGCAAAGTGGAGTCATGTTTTGGGCCGGATTCATGGGAAGAGAGCTGGTCGGCCCCTTTAGGGTCTCCGAAGGTGTAAAGATGACCTCTGCAAAGTATGTGGAGTTTCTGACTGACCACTTCCTTCCCTGGTACAGAAGGAAGAACTATGCTTTCCGTAATAAAATCAAGAATACCTCTGCATCAATGGCTGCTATGGGGATAAAAGGAGAGAAAGTCATGGTGTGGCCTCCATCCTCCCCTGACCTCAATCCTATTGAGAACCTTTGGAGCATCCTCAAGCAAAAGATCTATGAGGGTGGGGGGCAGTTTACATCCAAACAGCAGCTCTAGAAGGCTATTGTGACATCTTGCAAACAAATTGAAGCAGAAACTGTCCAAAAACTCACAATTTCAATGGATGCAAGACTTGTGAAGCTGCTATCAAATAAGGGATCCTATGTTAAAATGTAACGTGACCTGTTAAAATGTTTAAAAAGTTAAAATGTTGTTCAAAGTTTGATTGAAATAGCTATGATTTCAGTAAATATGCTGCAAACACAACAAATGACAATTTTCAGTTTTTTACAACCTACAAAGTGTTTTGAAACTTACTGTGCATAATAATTTGGAAGAGTGCATTGTAAGTTTTTTATTTTGAAAAAAAAAAATACTGTTATCATTAGGAGGTTTTTCAAATAAAATTTGAATTGTACTCTTAATAGTTGATAACATGAGAATTATGCTGACTGTTGTTTACATCAATTATTTAGGTAATTGAGAAAAATATCATTGGCATAATAATTTGGAACAGGGTGTAGTCGCGTTCTGATCCATGTTGTGCTCTCCATACCTCAAATATATCTGATGCTTGAAGCAAGGAATTTAAAGCCGGGCGGTTGTGTTGTTTTCCAGAGGAAGTATCCATGGTGGGGTCACCAATGATATTTAGATCGACCGATCATTAGGTTGCCTCGCTTCAGGTTGTCAATTTTCTTGAGGAGTCTCTTGAAGAATCAAAGTTGCCAGGAGTTAGGGCCGTACACATTGAGCAAAGTGAAGGTGGTTTGGTCAATGGAATAGATGAGTATCTGGTAGCAGCCTAGTGGATCGGCATAGGTGAGGTGGTGTTGAAATTGTAGGGTATCTCGGATTGCAGTCAATACTCCATTTTTTTTATTTTGACCAGATGCCAGGAATAAAGTTCTGTAGCCTTTGAGCTTAAATGCCGGAGTTTTCATCATGGCGAAATATGTCTCATGTATAAATGCTATATCTGAGCCTTGTTTGGAGAGTTCCTTTTGGAGGTTGGCTCTTTCTGGGGGCTGTTTGTTTAAGCCCTTCACATTCAAAGACAATAATTTCAGTGGCATGGTGGAGTCGTAGAGTTAGTAAGGGATGGTGGTGGTGTTATATGTTTCAGGGAGTGTAATCTTTGAGGGTGGCTGCTTACTATGAAGTACAATCTAGAGTGAGCTTGTCAGGGTAGTTCAGTAAGTTTATGGTGTGAAGGTTTGGTTTGAGAGGTTTAAGCTGGTGAGGTGCGGGGAGAGTAGATAAAAAGAAGGAACCCAGTAACGGTATGAGTTCAATGTGCAGAGTGACTGCTAATGAAATCCAACGGGGGGTTTTACCCCATCAGTTTCTTATAAAAAAGAAACTGAAGCTCGTGGAGTAAGGTTAGGCTATACAGAGCATAATCCGATTCAACCAGGCAGGGTAGCTAGTCGAGGAGGCATTTGCGGACGAGGTATGTCAGGCATCCTGTAGGGACCAGTCAGCTTCCATTTCAAGGCAGAGAAGGTGGCCTTGGATTCTCTTCCGGAATTATTCTCCAGGACCTTAGTAGCTGAAGGCCAGCAGAGACTGTGCACACAGCAATGGTAGTACTTTCGTGGGTGATCAGCAATTTAGTGGGAAATCCCCACTTGTAGGGTATGTGAGGGTTTTGGAATGCCTTTGTGTTAGTGGATAGTTGTCTTCGGTTCTCCATGGTTGCCATGGGTAGGTCTGCATAGAGGGCAACTATGTTGAAAGGTTCGGGTAGGTTCTTGGCACGCTTCGCGGCGAGCATCACTTTCTCTTTTGTGTTACAAAAGCGGATGCATGCTAGCACATTGCGAGGTTTCTCTGTCGGGAGGTGAGAGGGTTTCAGCAGTCTATGCGCTCTATCAGTTTCCAGGTCTCTGTCAGGTCTGGTACTAATGTGTGCATCATGGTTTGAAGGAATCGCACCAGTTCAGATTGTTGTACTGACTCTAGTATGTTGCAGAATTTTATATTATTCCAACGAGACCGGTCCTCGAGGTCTGCCAGCTTGTGGTGAATTAATTGTAGTTTATCCTCATGTTCTGTGCATGTGTCCACCAATTCATTGTGGGCAGTGAGAAGGTCAGAGAGTTTGTTTTGAATATGGTGCAGACGTTGGTCTTGTTGTTGCACTACATTGGCCAAGGATGACAACGTAGCTGAGAGGTCTACATACAGAGTCTGTTTAAGGGATATCAGCATGCTCTTCATTGTCTGCTCTGAGATGGGCTAATCAGAAGGAGGGAAATTATCAATGGCTAGGGAGTGCTGTGTGTCAGGAGAAGGCAGAGTGAAGAAGAGGTTGTGAGTCTGCTCAGATATCCCCTTGTGGTAGGTGAGTAGGGAGGTGAGTACTCACAGTTTGTTGTTGATTGCAGGGAAGAATCCTCCTGTCATGAGGTGTACTGATCACCGTGAGGATTTAGCTGGGCAGCGTGCATGTGTGAGCTTCCGGTGCCATCTTGGCTGCTGTTTGTTCTCACTGGGGGAAATAAGTTTGTTAGCTTCTGGGGAAGCTTCAGCTGTTTCCTCCACTTGAACATTGTGCCCGCCAGGTATCCCATCCTTGAGAAGGAATTTTGGTTGTTTTGGGCCCTGTGGGATTATACTGCCATCAGTGTTGTCGGCAAGCCACGCTCCCCCAAAGCAATCCCAATTAGGCAATAGTAGACCAGAGGTAGTGTAAGTCCCTGAGAGTTCATGATTAGGGATGGGCGAACGGTTCGGCCCGAACATGAGTTCGGGCTGAACATTGGCTGTCCGCCTATTTACCGAACAACCAAATTTTTGGGTTGTTTGACCTTTTGTTCGGTCCACCGAATGACCACAATGAACTGCACCACTGCACTGTGCATTGAAAGCCCTGATTGGCTGAAGCAATGAAAGCTTTGCTCAATCAGGGCACAGAGCACTGTAAGAGCCATGATTGGATGCTGTCATGATGACCCTATCCAATAATGGTTCATTGCTCTTAGTCCCACCCCACGCTATAAAAGTATTCTTTCAATAGCAGCAATTTTTAGTGGGATATTGGCGGCGTGAAGAGAGATAGAACAGGGCTCTGTTCAGTGCTGCTAGACAGTTAGTGTGCTATATTGGGCTATTGTGATTCTATTGTCAGTGTAAAATATTATTTTAGTGTGAGTGTTGTGACCACCATTCATCTTTACATTAGTGTGAATCTAGGGATAGTCCAGTCAGTGTAGTGTGTGACCACCATTCATCTTTATATTAGTATGAGTCTAGGGACAGTTCAGTCAGTGTGAGTGTAGTATGACCACCATTCATCTTTACATTAGTGTGAATCTTGGGTGAGATCAGTCAGTGTGAATGTAGTGATCATTTAACACTGTATATTTCATTGCATTACTGCAAGTTTAATGCCATATAGTTCTCTGCATTTCTGCAAGTTTAACGCCATATAGTTCCATGCATTACTGCAAGTTTAACACTGTATATTTCATTGCGTTACTGCAAGTTTAACGCCATATATTTCTTTGCGTTACTGCAAGTTTAATGCCATATATTTCTGTGTGTTACTGCAAGTTTAACGCCATATAGTTCTGTGCCTTACTGCAAGTTTAACACCATATAGTTCTATGCGTTACTGCATGTTTAACACTGTATATTTCATTGCATTACTGCAAGCTTAACAACTTAGGATGAAGATCAGTGACAATTGAATCAAACAATTAAAAATGAAAGTAGTCCTAAAAAGTCCATGGATAAATAAAGTGCATGCAGATAGATCTTCAAGAAGTGCATATGGTCCACACAAGTAGTGAGCAATCCCTCCACCAGCTAGCGTGCTCGCTCACTTTACTGTATGACCTCAGTTCTACTAGAGGGTATAATGCACTTGCCCACAGAGGTGTGACAAATATGCTGTAATACTGCTTTTACAGGGATTGAGATAACTTGGAAACAATCAGAACACTCCTCCAACTTCCCCTTGTGCCTCAGTTTATCATTCAGCGGGATAGGATACACCATAAACAGCCATAGGAGAGAGGGAACAAATCTAAGTGCACACTGTGGGATTCCATACGAATTTATTGATAAAATACTACTTACAAAAGACGATCTTGTGCAATGCATAACACACGGAGACAGTATGTCTCGGAGAGCGGTAGCAGGTGACGGCACGGTAGGTACCTCCTCCCGCACGCGTTACGGCAATCGCGTGCCATCGTCAGTGGGACAGGGCCTACCATGTCACTCATCGTACTTATACCCATCAGTTACCAAGGGAACCAGAATGCTCCTCGTGACATATTACTCACCCGTAGTAGGTGTAAACCCGTCCCAAATACTCACTACCGAGTGAGCCATATGGTTTCATTACGTGGCCCTGCTCTTAACACACCAACTATTTTGAAAAACCCCACCAAGTTTAACCAATCAGGTGTGTATTAATTAATCTAAAAATTATAAAAAAAAGTTTTAAAAAGATCATTTATAAACCTTATCAATTAACATAAAGGCTAAAATCAACCCAAAAAGCAGAGGGGTTTAAAAAGGGGGGAAAGAAAGGGGAAGACTATAATAAAACTCTTTCTCACAAGGTCCCCATAACATCATACCTAGGGCCTATAGGAAAATCACCTGTCAGAGATGAAGCAAATGACATAGAATTCTACATTCAAACCCAAGGGCCTCGTCACTTGAGTCTCAAAAATCCAGATTGATTTCCTCTGGCTCAACCTTCTCATGTAATTGCCCCCTCTCCAATGTTTAGGGACCCTTTCGATATCCAAAAATTTTAATTGGCTCGGGTCACGGCTGTGGTGGTCCCTAAAATGTTGAGAAACATTATGGGATTTTCCCTTTTTAATAATGGTGACATGTTCACCTATCCTAAGTGATAACGCTCTGGAGATTCTTCCCACATATTGGACGCCACATCTGCACTCCAGCATGTATACTACCCCCTCAGTTTGACAGGTGATAAGATCTTTAATCCTATACCCCCTACTCGTAACACCAGCCATAAATTCCTTAAGTTTTTTTATTTCCCTTTGTAAGTCTACAGGCCTTACATCTACCACATGGGTAGAAACCAGAGAGAAGGGAGAAAATCTGATTCTCTTTGGTGGTAGGAGGGTATACCACCCCAGGAGCAATGACATCCCTAAGAGTGGGGGCACGTCTATAAATAAAACCAGGTCTAGTAGGTAAAATTGGTCCTAGGACCCTATCATTGAGTAAAATACTCCAATGTTTAGCAATAATACACTTAATTTTTTTTTTATGCTGAACATTATAATCTAAAATAATTTTAAACTGTTGTGCAGGATCCTTCTCTTTTTTCTTACCAGAGATAAGACTGGGCCTATCAATATCCTTAACTTTCTTCAATTCTTTCATCAGCACATCTTTTCTATAGCCCTTGGCCAAAAATCTGTCAGTCAGGATCTGTGATTGTGCCAGAAAGTCTGTTTCTGAAGTGCAATTTCTTTTTAACCTGACAAACTGGCCTTTTGGGATATTGCACAACCAGGTGCAGTGATGGCAGCTATCAAATGGGATATACCCATTTCGGTCAGCGGGTTTGAAAAAATTAACCAATTGTTATCTAAGGATCCCATTTTTGACTATCAGAAAGCCCTACATGTATTAATTGAAAAGGGGAGAGATATAGGGATCTTGAATAAGGAGTCCCTCTACTTAGACCCCTCTAATCAGTATTCATATCTTTGCGAGTGGTTCAGGCAGCTCTGATTGCTTAGTATTTTTGTGTTACTGCAAGCTTAACACTATTTATTTCTGTGCATTACTGCAAGTTTAACGCCGTATATTTAATTGCACATTTAACGGCATATATTTCTGTGAGTCACTGCAAGCTTAACTTCATAGAGTTCTGTACGTTACTGCAAGTTTCACCCCATATAGTTCTTTAGGTTACTGCAAGTTTAACACTGTATATGTCATTGCATTACTGAAAGTTTAACGACACATATTTCTGTGCATTACTGCAAGTTTTTGTTTTATAATATATATATTTTTTTAATTACAGAAATGAAAAAACATACAATAACATCAATCTTAGACTATACAAACAAACAAACAAACAAACAAATAGGTGCTGTTTATAAACAATTCCACCTAGCATCAAGCTGTTGAGGATGTTGATAACCAAGTTCGCCACACCTTCTCATATTTCGAAGGGCAACCTCTATTGATATAAGTGTCTTTATACATAGGCAGGGTACTGTTCACCAAGTTCTTCCATTGGGCCAGAAATGGAGGGGTAGATTTTTTCCATTGCATAGCAATGTTTTTCCTCGCATAGAACAGAAGAGTCCCTATCAAAGTTCTCCCTGCAACGGTCGGCATCAGTGTTCCAACTAATCCCAATAAGCATATCTGTATAGCGGGCTGAATCGTGACAGGAGAGATCACCTCGATTACGGTTAACACCTCTTCCCAATATTTCCTAATTCTAGGACAATACCAAAACATGTGTAAGAAGTCCCCCTGTAAAGTATGACACCACCAACAATTTGGAGGAACAGTTGTATATATTTTATGTAGTCTATAAGGCGTAAGATAAGATCTATGTACTATTTTAAACTGCACCAAACAATCCCGCATGGAAACAAGAGAGTTAAAAGGGAAATCCCAGACTTCATCCCAATCTTCATTGTTTAATGTAGAAATATCCTGTTGCCAATGGTTCCTAAGTGGGTGTAAAGATGTTGATAAAAGATGAAAATAGAGATGGGAAATTGATTTCTCCCTGCATTTTGTTTGAAGTATTCCTTCTGGTCCTGATTCAACTATCATACAGGGAGATTTAGAAAATTGTGCAGCGAAAGCATGAGAAAGCTGCCGATATTTAAGCAAATAATGTGTAGGGACTAGAGTTGAGCGAACCCGGACTGTAACCGAACTTTGGGGTGTCCGGGACCAGGACCCGAACCCGGACTTTTCAAAAAAAGTCCGGGTTCGGGACCAGGGTTATGGTAATTTTACTAAAAATTCTGAAAATTGCTGTAAAAAAGTCCAGGAAGGTCCTAGAGGTCTGCAAAAGGAAGGAAAATGGGGATAAGGGTGGGACAAGTGCCCTACAAAGAAATGGGGACAGGGAAATAACTTTAAATATTTTTAACCACTTCAGCCCCGGAAGGATTTCCTGCTTTAGGACCGGAGCCCTTTTTGCGATTCGGCACTGCGTCGCTTTAACTGACAATTGCGCGGTCGTGCGACGTTGTACCCAAACGAAATTTGCGTCCTTTTTTCCCCACAAACAGAGCTTTCTTTTGGTGGTATTTGATCCCCTCTGCATCATTTCTGATCGCCGCTATAAACAAAAGAAGAGCGACAATTTTGCAAAAAAACCCAAATTTCTTACTTTTTGCTAGAATACAAATCCAAAAAAAAAATATAAAAAAACATTTTTTTCACCGTTTTTGGCCAATTTATATTTTTCCTCATATTTGCGATAAAAAAAATCGCAATCGGCGTTTATTGATTGGTTTGCGCAAAAGTGGTCGCGTTTACAGATGATGAGAATTCATTTTTGGGGTTTTTTTTTTTTGTGCTGGCGCGTTAACAGTCAATTTCGCTGCGTCACGGCTTAGCGTTTTTCCCGAGGCCAGGATTT
>BLSH010012343.1:1177150-1191404 GCA_018402905.1 Glandirana rugosa
GAAAACTTGCCAAGTAAAAAAGGGTGGTCAAATTAGATTCTAAATGTATGCCCCTAGAATACCTGACGGTGCTCCCTGGATGTTGGGCCTCTGTATGTGGTCCCGCTGTGTAAAAGTGTCACACATGTGGTATCTCCATACTCGGGAGAAGTAGCAGAATATATTTTGGGGTGTCATTTTTGCGGGGTACATGCTGTGTGTTAGAAATATTGTATAAATTGACAACTTTGTGTAAAAAAAAATGCGTTTTCATTTTCTTTCCACATTTTCCAAAAACTTGTGGAAAAAATGAACCGTTCAAAAGACTCATTATGCCTCCTAGAATATACGTTGGGGTGTTTACTTTCCAAAATGGGGTGATTTTTTGGGCGTTTCCATTGTCCTGGTGCTCCAGGACCTTCAAAAGTGCAAGAGGTAGTCAAGAAAGTATGTGTGTAATTTATGCTCCTAGAACGCCTGACGTTGCTCCCTGCATGTTGGGCCTCTGTATGTGGCCAGGCTGTGTAAAAGTGTCACATATGTGGTATCGCCATACTTAGGAGGAGTAGTAGAATGTGTTTTGGGGTGTAATTTGTGGTATGCATATGCTGGGTGTGAGAAATAACCTGTTAACATATGACAATTTTGGGGAAAAAAATAAATAAATAAAAAATTAATTTTGCAAAGAATTGTGGGAAAAAATTACAACTTCAAAAAATTCACTACGCCTCTTACTAAATACCTTGGAATGTCTACTTTCCAAGAAGGGGTAATTTGGGGGGTATTTGTACTTTCCTGGCTTGTTAGGGTCTCGGGAAATGAGATAGGCCGTCAGTAAATCAAGTGTGATCAATATTCAGTGATTGGCACCATAGCTTGTAGACTTTATAACTTTCACGAAGACCAAATAATATACACTAATTTGTTTTTTTTTTTACCAAAGATAGGTAGCAGTATAAATTTTGGCCAAAATTTATGAAGAAAAATTACTAATTTGCAAAATTTTATAACAGAAACGAAGAAAAATTCATTTTTTTACAAAATTTTCGGTCTTTTTTTAATTATAGCGCAAAAAATAAAAAACCCAGCGATGATTAAATACCACCAAAAGAAAGCTCTATTTGTGTGAAAAAAAGGACGCACATTTCATATGGGTACAATGTTGCATGACTGAGTAATTGTCATTCAAAGTGTGAGAGCGCTGAAAGCTGAACATTGGTCCGGTTGTTAAGGGGGTTTAAGTGCCCAGTGGTCAAGTGGTTAATGCACATTTAACGTAGTGTATATCTGTGCGTTGCCGCATGTTTGATGCACTATATTGCAGTATATTATAGTGTATCCATGGAGTGTTTCTGTGTAGCAAGTACTCAAATTAAATTGCGCCAAACAACACTTTCCATTGATTATACACTTCAGCCCTGGAAAGATTTGCCCCCTTCCTGACCAGAGCAATTTTTGCGATACGACACAGCATCGCTTTAACTGACAATTGCGTGGTCGTGCGTCGTTGTACCCAAACAAAGTTTATGTCCTTTTTTCCCACAAATAGAGCTATCTTTTGGTGGTATATGATCACCTCTGCAGATTTTATTTTTTGCGCTATAAACAAAAAAAGCAACAATTTTGAAAAAACCCAATATTTTTTACATTTTGCTATAATACATATCCAAAAAAAATTTATAAAAAAAATGTATTCATATGTTTAGGCCAATATGTATTCTTCTACATATTTTTGGTAAAAAAATTGCAATAAACGTATATTGATTGGTTTGCGCAAAAAATATAGCATCTACAAACCATGAGAATTGATTTATAGTGTTTTTATTATTTTTTTTTTACTAGTAATGGCAGAGATCTGTGATCTTTAGAGGGACTGTGTAATTGCAGTAGACAGATCAAACACTTTTGACACTTATTTGGGACCTTTGGGACGTTTGACATTTATACAGCGATCTGTGCTATAAATAGCCACTGATTACTGTATAAATGTGACTGGCAGGGAAGGGGTTAACACTATGGGGTGATCAAAGGGTTAAATGTGTTCCCTGTCAGTGTGCTTTAACTGTGTGGGGGCTGGGATGACTGGGGGAGGAGAGAGATCACCGCTGCCATATACTGGGAACATAAGATCACTCTCCTCTCCCCTGTCAAAATGGAGATCTGCTTGTTTACATTCATGGATCCCTGTTCTGTTACTGTGGGTGAGCGAATGTGGGTTGCCAGTGGACACCGAGTCCGTCCCACCCGCTGATTGGCTCCCCCACTAGCCAATGAGCGAGCAAGCATGTTTCCCACAATGCACGCTCCCGAGCCCGCCATCAGGTGATGGCGATTCACGCAGGCGACCTATGTTGCTGCTGTCAATCCATGGTAGGCGGTCAGCAACTAGTTAAAGTGCATCCATGTACACATTTCCACATCTTTTTTGTTAACAAGCACCACCCCCTATCATGTCTGCGAGAACAAGGAGAGGCAAAGGTTCCCATGGCACTTTTAGGGGGCCAGCAGCTTATGTGTTCACAGACAGGGCATAATTTCCTCTGTTTAGTGATGCTCCCCATGTTATCTAGCCACAGCATGCAGAGGAGGTGATGGACTGGCTTACTAAACCATCCTCATCCTTCGTCACCCAAGCAGAGACTAGTGCGCAGTCCACTGCAGCTACCAGAGTGGCTAAACATGCCCCCTTATCCACAGCTATTCCTGCCATAGCCACAGCATCAGCCATGGAGGAGTCAGCTGAGTTATTTGAACACAGTGTCAGCCCCTTGCTCCTTGACAATGTACAGCCATTACTTTATTCAGATGTTGGTTCTGAGGTTGAGGAAAGCAGGAACATGAGCTTACAGAGAGGGGAGTGCACTGGTACACAAATAGGCAGTCATGTTCCCCCAGCTGCAGCGTATTGCCAAGTTGTCACCAGTGGTAATGAGGATGGAGGAGATGATGATGGTGATGAGGTCACTGACTCGACTTGGGTGCCAGATAGAGCAGAGGAGGAAAGTGAAGGTGAGGCACAACCCCAACGAGGCAGCCCTCATGGAAGAGTAGAGAGAAGCCACTCGAACAGCCAATTGCACTGTTGCTATTTGCAAACTTTGTCTCAAGTACAACAAGCGTGGCAAAAACACCAGCCATTTGGGTACCACATGCTTGACAAGGCATTTAACCTCCCAGCACTCATCCTGTTGGCAAGAGCACCTAAAAGCCACACAAAAGGGGCACAAATTTGTCCCTCCTCCTACTCACCTCAATCTGCCCCTGCTATACCTCACAACCTCTCAGCAGCCTCCACTGACAGGGATGATGGTATAACGCAGGGTGTCCCAGGTCCTTGCAGCACATCTGCCAGCAGCACAGCACCAGCTGTAGACTATAGCCGGCACATTTCTCTGCCCCATATGCTGCAGCAGAAGAAAAAATACAGTCACTGCCACCCATATGCCCAGTGTCTAAATGCAAGCTTGTCAAATCTGCTGGCTCTACAGCTTCTGCCTTTCCAATCTGGAGGATTCTGCCCCCTTCTGTGAATTTGCAGAATGTGCTG
This sequence comes from Glandirana rugosa, assembly GCA_018402905.1. Lineage (NCBI taxonomy): Eukaryota > Metazoa > Chordata > Amphibia > Anura > Ranidae > Glandirana > Glandirana rugosa. Next base: position 1,180,677 of record BLSH010012343.1, read on the forward strand.
TACCACAATGGCAGGTTCCCAGTCACTATTTCTTTTCACTTAAGGCTATTCCAGCTCTCTACTGCTGACACATGGTTCAGCAAGTATGGGCAGGGATGATATAGTTAATTCACAGCACACTGGATAACTCTGCTTGCAACTCGGAAGGATGCAGGACAGGGCTCAGTGCTGAAGCTTGTTGTGCCCCCATGTCTCCGTAAAGCTGGTGATGATGCAAGATTTGTCAGATCTTGCCCCTCCTCCTATTCCTCTATGCCCTCCTCTGCTGAGTTGTCCTATGAACCTCAAGTACCCCCTAAGCGTTCAAAGGGCTATTCAATGAGTTAGGCTAAAAGATGCCATGCAGTGCTTCAGCTGGTGTGTTTAGGGGACAGGAACCACACCAGAGCTGAGATTCTTGCAGCTCTGCAGAGACAGGCCCAGAGTTGGTTCACGCCACACCAGCTGGAGCCAGGAATGATTGGTGTGTGATAATGGCACAAACCTCCTGTCTGCCCTTAGACAGGGAAACTTGACACATGTGCCATGCCTGGCACATGACCTCAATTTGGTATTACAGCATTTCCTAAATAGGTATCCAGGGTTGGAAGATCTTCTCAAGCAGGCCAGAAGAGTCTGTAACCATTTTAAGTGGTCATACACAGCCAGTGCTCGGTTGGCTGGAATTCAGCGGGGATTCCACCTGCCCATAAACCGCCTGATTTAGGACATGCGCACCAGGTGAATTTCAACTTTGGCAATGCTGCAGCGGCTGCACATGCAGCAGAGGGCTGCCAACAAGTACCTGTGTAAATATGGCACAACGACAGGCTCAGGCCTGCTGGGCTTTTTTTCCCCCACGCAAATGGCTGCTCATAAAGGATGCATGCACTGTACTCTCACCATTTGAGGAGGCCACAAGGATTGTGAGCCGTGACAATGCATGCATCAGTGACACAATCCCTGTTGTGTTCCTGCTGGAGCAAACTCTGCGTGGCATTATGGACAGGGCACTTGAGAGCAGCGGGAGGAAGAGGAGGACTTCCTTTCCTCTCAAGGCCCACTTTATGCAGACACCATTGTTCCTATGCCACAGAACACACAAGAGAGAGAGGAGGAGGATTCTGGCAGTTTTGAGGCATTGAAGTAGAGGAAGACATACAGTATCTCACAAAAGTGATTACACCCCTCACATTTTGTAAATATTTTATTATATCTTTTCATGTGACAACACTGAAGAAATGACATTTTGACACATGTAAAGTCATGAGTGTACAGCTTTTATAACAGTGTAAATTTGATGTCCCCTTAAAATAACTCAACACACAGCTATTCTGGCTAAACCGCAGGCAACAAAAGTGAGTATGCCCTTAAGGGAAAATGTCCAAATTGGGCCCAATTAGCCATTTTCCCTCCCCAGTGTCATGTGACTCATTAGTGTTACAAGGTCTCAGGTGTGAATGGGGAGCAATTGTGTTAAATTTGGTGTTATCGCTCTCACTCTGTCATACTGGTCACTGGAAGTTCAACATGGCACCTCATGGCAAAGAACTCTCTGAGGATCTGAAATAAAGAATTGTTGCTCTACATAAAGATGGGTATATAATAATATAATATAATAATATTGCCAAGACCCTGAAAATGAGCTGCAGCATGGTGGTCAAGACCATACAGTGGTTTAATAGGACAGGTTCCACTCAGAACCATGCCTTGCCATGGTCCACCAAAGAAGTTGAGTGCACATGCTCAGCATCATATCCAGAGGTTGTCTTTGGGAGATAGAGTGCTGCCAGCATTGCTGCAGAGGTTGAAGGGGTGGGGGGTCAGCCTGTCAGTGCTCAGACCATACGCCGCACACTGTGTGCATGGCTGTCATCTCAGAAGGAAGCCTCTTCTAAAGATGATACACAAGAAAGGCCGCAAAGTCTGCTGAAGGCAAGCAGACTAAAGACATGGATCACTGGAACCATATCCGGTGGTCTGATAAGACCAAGATAAACTTATTTGGTTCAGATGGTGTCAAACGTGTGTGGCGGCAACCAGGTGAGGAGTACAAAGACAAGTGTGTCTTGCCTACGGTGAAGCATGGTGGTGGTAGTGTCATGGTCTCGGGCTGCATGAGTGATTCCTGCACTTGGGAGCTACAGTTCATTCAGGGAACCATGAATGTCAACATGTACTGTGACATTCTGAAGCAGAGCATGATGCTCTCCTTTCGGAGACTGGGCTGCAGGGCAGTATTCCAACAAGATAATAACCCCAAACACACCTCCAATATGTTTCAATGTTTTTATTTGGATTTTCTGAAGCATACATTGAATGGTAATAACATCATTACATGTGAATTAGAAAGTTTAAAGTCAAAACAAAACATCAGTTGAAAGCAACATTTTTACAGGTATTGGTATATATAGACAGGTGGTTTAGACTATTGGTGTTCACTAGAGTTGAGCGAACTTCTAGAAGTCCGGGTTCTGCTGGTTCGGCCGAACTTCGGGACAAAGTCCGGGTTCGGATCTGGACAGAACCCGAACTTTGTCCCGGACCCCGAACCCCATTGAAATCAATGGGGACCCGAACTTTTAGGCACAAAAATGGCTAATAACTGAACAAATGTTCAGTTATTAGCGGCTATATTAAAAGTGACACACAGACTTTACAGATGTGTGCAGAACAGATGTTCAGTTATTAGCGGCTATATTAAAAGTGACACACAGACTTTACAGATGTGTGCAGAACAGATGTTCAGTTATTCCCGGCTATATTTAAAGTGACACACAGACTTTACAGATGTGTGCAGAACAGATGTTTAGTTATTCCCGGTTATATTTAAAGTGACACACACAGTTTCCAGATGTTTGCAGAACAGTGATATGGGTTCTCCCGGCTTATTTATACTTTTTGGACACAGTTTGAAGATGATTTTAGAACAGTTATATGGCCTCTACCGTTAATTAATACTTTTCAGACCCAGTTTGAACATGATCCACATTCACCTCCATTTTTGCTTTTTTTATGTTTTTATTTTTGTAAAAATATTTAAAGTTATTTCCCTGTCCCCATTTCTTTGTAGGGCACTTGTCCCACCCTTACCCCCATTTTCCTTCCTTTTGCAGACCTCTAGGGCCTTCCTGGACTTTTTTACAGCAATTTTCAGAACTTTCATTAAAATTACCAGAACCCCGGACCCGAACCCGGACTTTTTTGAAAAGTCCGGGTTCAGGTCTGGGTCCCGGACACCCCAAAGTTCGCTACGGACCCAAACTTTACAGTCCGGGTTCGCTCAACTCTAGTGTTCACTTTCTGGTGGATGTTGCTATAAGTGATTAAGGAATATCGATCTTTAGTTTGTTACTAAAAACTACAGTATCTTGTGATATTCATTTACAATAGCAGTGAAGATCAGAAATCATGAGAGTACTACTGATATTGGAAACATAGCTTCACGTCCAATAGTGTTATACCTGTGAATATTCTCAAAGTAAATACATAACATCAAACACTGACCTGTTACTAGCAACAACATTTCTGTATAAGGAGTATTTAGCTAGTTAGGACTAGCTCCGTAACTTATCGTGCTTTTATTGGTGTGTAGTATTGTTATCTTTATATAGCTCATCATCATCAGCCTTCCATGTTTCTTAATTCTATATCTGAGCAGCCAGCTCTACAGGATACCCCACTTGGGAGCAAATTAGTGTCCTGGAGGGCTGGCCTCCCAGTCACACCTCCAATATGATCACTGCCTTGCTAAAGAAGCAGAAGGTAAAGGTGATGGACTGGCCAAGCATGTCTCCAGACCTAAACCCTATTGAGCATCTACGGGGCATCCTCAAACGCAAGGTGGAGGAGCCCAAGGTCTCTAACATCCACCAGCTCCGTGATGTCGTCATGGAGGAGTGGAAGATGACTCCAGTGGCAACCTGTAAAGCTCTGGTGAACTCTGTGCCCAAGAGAAAAAGGATAGCTTTCCTGAGCGTGCCACCGTCCTATACATAGAAAGAGGGAAATGGGGAGGAACCCAGCACAGGTGGATTTTAAGGGAACACCATGAGATTACACAAAATACATTTCATAAAATCACATATACTTATTGAAAATACATAAAAAGCCAAAGCTTGATAAAGTGAGTAATTGTTAGCACAAAGTTACCATATAAAAAAACAGCCTATACCTCTTTCTTGGCCAGCAGCACAAGATGGTGGACTCTAAGGCCAAGGCTAAGGCTCCACCAAAGGCCAAGGCCGCACCAAAGGGCACAGGAAAGGCCCCGGCACAGATCAAGAAGTTACCTTCAGAACTAACCATGGGAGGCCTTCCAGGATTCTACAAGAACTTTGGTGGTGGATTCAAAGCCTCAAGTCATGTTCTGATCCTAGATGGCAGAGGGCATCTTCTTGGTCGTCTCGCTGCCATTGTTGCTAAACAAGTTTTGCTTGGACGTAAAGTTGTTTTTGTTAGATGCGAAGGTATTGACATTTCTGGCAACTTTTACCGCAATAAATTGAAATATCTTGCTTTCCTGCGTAAACGTAACACAAACCCTTCCTGTGTGCCATAACCCTTCAGAGCACCTAGCCGAATCTTCTGGAGGACTGTAAGAGGTATGCTGCCACACAAGACTAACCGAGGACAGGCTGCTCTGGAGTGACTGAAGGTCTTTGATGGTATCCCACCTCCTTACGATAAGAGGAAACGTATGGTGCTCCCTGCTGCCCTGAAGATTGTGCGCTTGAAGCCAACATGCAAGTTTGCTCTCCTTGGCCGCCTCGCCCATGAGGTTGGCTGGAAGTACCAGGCAGTCACTGCCACTCTGGAGGAGAAGAGGAAGGCAAAGGCCAAGCTGTACTATAACAAAAAGAAGCACATCATGAAATTGAAGAAGCAGGCAGAGAAGAATGTTGAAAGTAAAATTGCAAAGTACACAGACGTCCTGAAGCAATACGGTGTCCTTGTTTAAACCTGCCCACAGACTTGGAATAAAATATTTGGAAAAAAAAAAAAAAAAAACAGCCTAAACAATAATCTCTGATCAGAGTATATTATAAGAGATACTTGATACCAAAGGAACCATAATGTTACGTGCAGAGCAGGTTGACGCGTTTCACTTTTAAGTAAGCTTCCTCAGGACCTCTCCCATGATGGGTTGAGATTACTTTGGTAAAAAGAGAACAATAATCATAAATGTGACGATACTATAACATACAATGTATATGGCAAATTTATTATATATATATATATATACTCTGATACAAAGTAGAGATTATTGTATAGGCTGTTTTTTATATGGTAACTTTGTGCTTACAATTATTCACTTTGTCAAGCTTTGGCTTTTTATGTATTTTCAATAAATATATGTGATTTTATGAAATTTATTTTGTGTTATCTCGTGGTGTGCCCTTAAAGTCCACCTGTGCTGGGGTCCTCCCAGCTTCTGCGCCCAAGAGGGTTAAGACAGTGCTGGAAAATAATGGTGGCCACACAAAATATTGATACTTTGAGTCCAATTTGGACATTTTCACTTAGGGGTGCACTCACTTTTGTTGCCAGTGGTGTAGAGCTTAATGGCTGTGTGTTGAGTTATTTTAAGGGAGAAACAAATTTACACTGTTATACAAGCTGTACACTCACTGCTTTACATTGTAGCAAAGTGTAATTTCTTCAGTGTTGTCACATAATATACACAAAGATACAAAGATATTTACAAAAATGTGAGTGGTGTACTCACTTTTGTGAGATACTGTACATCAAACAGTAAGAGATGGTTTTCCATCCCCAGAACCCTTGGTACATGGCTGGGAGAAGGCAGTTCCAGATACTGTAATCCTGAGTAACCCCCGAAGAGTCTGCTTCTCATGTCTCCGCAAATGTTTGGTGCATGGGCTCCCTCCTGCTTCAAAGCCTGCTAAAGGACCCAAGAATACGTGGTGTAAAGGAGAAGGATCACTATTGGTTGGCAACCCTCCTTGACCACCGTTACAAGGGAAAAGTCTCAGAACTCATCCCGTCCCCATAGAGAGTGCAGAAGATGAAATCTCTTGAAGACACCTTAAAGAGAAGTTTATCAAGTGCTTTTTCCAAGTCTGGTAAGTTACAGTGTAGTGGCAAACTTAGTTTTGAGGCTTCTGTTGGTCAAGAGAGGAGCGGTGGAGGATGAGGCCACCTAAGTGATGCATTTCTCAATTTTTTTGGTCCTCGCCGCCCAGGGCTCTCAGCTTCCACATCCCATCGTCAACGTCTGCATCACATGGTGGACAATTATCTAGGGGTGAAAACAGAGATGGAGAGCTTTCCAGTTGATGATCCACTGGCTTACTGGGTCATGAGAATAGACCACTGGCCAGAACTTGCCCAGTATGCAAGTGAGCTGCTGGGCTGCCCTACATCCAGCATGCCTTCCAAACGGGCATTCAGTGCTGCTGGAGATTTTGTTACTGATAACAGAACACGTCTGTCCACTGACTTCGTGGACTGTCTGACTTTTATCAAAATTAATCAGTCCTGCATTACCAGCAGCTATGAAGCACCTGATGTCAATGTCGCCGATTAAGCTTTTTTCGGATGTGGAATCTATGCAGGACTTCTAGGCTACCTAGCATTGTGGGTGTTGATTTCATCTAGAAGAATGTTTTTGGCGTAGGGTTCATGGGCACAATTAACACCCAAAGACCAATTTTTCCACACCTATTTGACAGGGGCATATCATTTAAATTTTTTACAGCAAGGCCAATTCTTGCTTTCATCAAAACTAGACTATCTCAATAGAGTTAAGGTGTGAAGGTGCCACCGACACCCAAAGGCCAATTTTTCCACACCTGTTTGACAGGTATATATCATTTAAATTATTTACAAAGCCAATTCTTGCTTTCATCAAGAGTACCTCAATAGGATTACCGTGTGAAGGCAACACCGACGCCCAAAGACCACCCCTTGCTTCTTTACAAAGTCTGTGGAAGAGATGCCAGAAAGTATCCAAAAAATCTCTAATCTTGTTCCCCGTGCACTACATTGTGGCTTCATCATACAGACTGTCTCACCAAGCCATTGTTTACAAAATGCAATTTTTTTGTCTTTATAAATACAATTATTGCTGCAGCAGTTTCTGTAGACCGTACAGATGTGCAGCTTTACAGGTAGACTAAGGGTACACCCCAGGCACTATATTGAAAGGGATTTTTCATTTTAATGGTTTCACTTTAAGCATCAATAAATCACTATTCATTTAAAAATTACGTTTTGGTGGGGCGTGGCTAGCAGCCGAAGGAGATGGCCGCTTGAGACCGGAGCTCCGGAGCAGAGCAGCGGGACAACAGCAACGAAGGCTCTCAGAGCCGCACCAACGCTACCAGACCATAGCAGATAGCCCCGGGATCACGGAGAGCCATGTCCCGCAAAAGAAAAGAAGCGCACAAGCCAAAGAAACTGACGGCCTTTTTCGGCCAGCAGCCCCAGGCACACAGCCAAGATGGCGCCGGCTCCTTCTCCACGCCGCACATGCGGCCCCTGACAGAGCCTGAGACAGGCAAACGGAGCGGAGACCGACATCAGCAACTCCGCAAACAAGCAGCGCTGCAATCATCCAGTCCTATCTCAGGCAGCCCAGAAAAGGCCAGATTCAGGCTGAGTGACCAGCCGGAGGTGAGTCCATTTTGTGATTCTCATAATGACACCAGAGAGCTACAAGACTCCATTACAGCATTTCCCACTAGAAACAAACCTGTGCTTGACACAACACTAAAGGACATGCTGGTTTCGCTACGGAGCACAATCCATGCAGATATGCTGTCATGCATGCAAAAATTTGGCACCGAAATTGCAGCAGTAGAAAACAGAGTCTCCCATATAGAGTCAAAGATGGGGGAATTTGCGGATACCATAAATGATCTGGTGGACGCTAATGAGGCCAATGACACTAATCACCTATGGGTTAAGGAGAAATTGGCAAGTTTAGAAGACAGAAGCAGACGCAATAATATCAAAATCAGAGGTATACCCGAAACAGTGGGCAACGCAGACTTAAAGACATACGCAGAGGAGCTGTTTTCCTCCATGTTACCTACTCTATCATCTACTGACCTCATTATAGACAGAATACACCGCCTCCCTAAGCCATCTTTCATACCAGAGAATGTACCACGAGATGTAATTTTGCGGATGCACTTTTTCCACATTAAAGAACAAATAATGCAAACATCCCGTAAGTTAAGGAGCCTACCAGAGCCCTATGACAACTTACAATTGTTCATGGATTTCTCTCAATACACCATGCAATTGCGGAGAAATCTGAACACAATCACAAAAATCAATGGAAATTCCCCACCAAGCTTGCTATACAATGGAAGGGAACCTCCTGCACAATCACCTCCTTGGAGAAAGGCCTAAAATTGTTGAAAACCTGAGATATTATTCCAGCACGTACTCCGCCATCTAGCCCAAAAAACTGGGGCCACACCACTCCAAGGGGATCCCTGGAGAATCTTTCGCAGCTAGCAGAAGGATAAAGACCTTTGTGCCTTACTATTATACAACACAAACCCGTGGGCTATCTTAATAGTCTTTGACGAACTAACGATACTCAATTCCCCGTATGCTTTGCACTTGCTAGACCTGTTAGCCGGAACGTTACAAAAGTGTACTACCCCCAACACCTTGAGCAGGCAACTCTGCACACTGGTCAAATAGACCATCCTTTTATTTTGTTATATCTTTTTTTCTAATTGTATTGTTATTGTTCACTTTTCCTTTGTTTGATTGAGCAGTGAATTCTCCTTCCACTGAAGGCTTGCTTTGAATAAAGGGCACAACTTAACCAGCACTCCCACCTCAGGACACAGGAGGTCGCCCAAGAGACAGGTCTAAGTTCTCTCAACTAACAGTGAGTAAATCTTATTTATCACCATACACTCTACAATGGGAATCAAACTACTCTCTATCAACGCCAAGGGGTTGAACCACCCCGTTAAAAGGGCCTCAGTGTGGAAAGAAATACATAAAAGTGACATTGTATTTGTACAGGAGACTCATTTTCACAAACTGAAGCCTCCTACCTGCACCAATAAGAACTTCCCTCATATCTTCTGCTCGTCCATGGCAGCAAAAAAGAGAGGAGTAATGATTGCTATTAAAAATACAGTGACGTGCAAAGTCCACGACACTATACTAGATCCAGAAGGGCGCTTCATTATACTAATTTGTGACATAAACTCCACTACCTATACTCTGGTAAACACATATGTTCCCAATCAACATCAAATACGGTATCTCAACTCCCTACTTCGGAAAATAAAGAAACATCAAAAGGGCTATCTTCTCATTGGGGGAGACCTCAACATAATTGCAGACCCCACAATGGACACGACCGCAACAAAATCCAGAAATCCTGCAACACTCAGAAACTTCCTTCTAACTCACGACCTGTATGACATTTGGAGATGTCAACACGCCAGCGAAAGGGACTTCTCCTTTTTCTCCACCTGTCATAGAACATATTCCCGCATAGACTATTTTGTAGCAGACCAGTGGCTTCTACAGAAGGTCTTACAATCTACAATTAATGTGATCACCTGGTCTGATCACGCCTCAATCTCACTGACTTTGGCTGACTCGTATCCCTCAGACTCCTCGTTCGTGTGGAGGATGAATACTTCACTTCTCCAGTCCACACAGACGAGGACACAAATTGAGGAAAAGTTGGTAGAATTTTTTGACAACAACTCTGGTTCCGTAGATGATCCAATGGTTCTGTGGAATGCCCATAAGGCATTTATCAGAGGGGTGTGTATCCAATTGGGTGCGCGGGAGAGGAGGAGGAGACAGCGGCAGTTTAATTCCATAACCTCCAATATTGCTAAATTGGAGGCTGAAAACAAAAAAAACCCCTTCCCAGTACTCACCAAAAATTAGCTGACCTAAGATACGAGCTCAAAGAGCTCCTCCTGCACCAATTTGAGCGTACCTCTCAAAGATTAAAGATGTTGTACTATTCTACATATAACAAAGCAGGGAAATTATTAGCAAGGAAACTTCAAGGGCAACGGTGCAAAACCAAAATAGCTACACTACTTCACCCAGTTACCAATACACCACTTTATGATCCAAAAGGCATAGCTAATGCCTTTAGCTCCTATTATAGCTCTCTCTACAATTTACAAGATGATGCAAACACCCATCAACCCACTCCCCTAGACATCAACAACTTTCTTCAACAAATCCATCTTCCTACACTAACGAAACCACAGTGCGACACCTTGAGCGCTCCTTTTACAACTACAGAGCTGATTCAAACCATCACCTCACTACCAAACAACAAATCCCCAGGCCCAGATGGCCTCAGGGGCGAATATTACAAAGCATTCCAGCACCATTTGAGCCCACACTTATGTGGAGTATTTCAGGCTGCCGTGACCTCCTCCTCCTTTCCCTCGGAAATGTTGGAAGCCCTGGTGACCCCTAAACAACAAACCATCACTCCACTACCAAACTTAGTCGAGACATCAACATTTTCCTCGCGAGTTCCACAGCGTGACACCAAAGCAATCACATCCTTCTACCTAAACAACTTCTTTCAACAACTACAGATCCCCTCACCCAACTACCCACAAACGTAGTAGAACATTTAACATCTCTCTCGATATTATCCTCGATTTCCGTAATCGATACGGAAAACCTAGTATTTCACCACATAACCATTGACCCACTTCATCACATCGATAAAACCAAAACGTGGCAACGGGAACTTCAAAGGAACGA
>BLSH010012343.1:1201064-1214888 GCA_018402905.1 Glandirana rugosa
GGACCCAACAATCTGATCGTTGAGCACGATCGTAGCGATCGTTGTTTTATGCAGAGCTTGATCTGCAACTCAAAGCAGCGGTATGTAAAATCTCTAATTTCTGCTATCTGTCCTCAGAGCAACAGCACAGACAGCAGTAGTAAAGTAATCTATCTCAGGATGCAGGATCAGGTCTTAAAATGTCTCAAATCTCTCCCTCAAGCTTTCAGCTTCCTTTCCCTACACTAACCCAAGGAGCATGTGACTGCAGCACTGTGACTCCAGCTTATAAAGAGGCTGGGTCACATGATGCACTGGCCAATCACAGCCATGCCATTAGTAGGCATGGCTGTGATGGCTTCTAAGGGCAAACCAGTGAAACGCTTGTTGATTGGCTGCCCTGCAGCTTCTCAACTCGTGGAGTAAAATAGCAGAACCCTGGACCGAACCCGAATGATTTTTGAAATGTCCGGGTCCGGGTCCGTGCCACGGACACCCGAAAGTTCGGTACGGACCCGAACGTTACAGTCCGGGTTCGCTCAACACTACTAGTGGCTAATATCTGTTCCAAATAAACCCATTACTCTGGTAGCTATCCTTTAGCCAACTGCATATCCATTATACCACCCAATGGTTAAGTTCTAGCTTGTCGAAAAATTTTATTAGATCATTGTGTGGAACTTTATCAAATGTATTGATGAAATCAAGACAGGCTATGTCCACAGCACCACAATGGTCCAAAACATTAGCGATATAGTCAAAAAATTTAATTATACTAGTCTGACATTACCTGTCCTTAGTAAAGCCATGCTGCTTTAGGTCCAGCAAGTTGTATGTTTTTAAATTATTGATGATCCTTCTTTTTAGGAGTGATTCCATTAATTTAACTACAACAGATCTTATTACATCCTCCATTACATACTTACTCCTGATTCTAATAGCAGTTTGAGAATTCCAGCTAATGTCAGGCATGTTGAAGTCACCCTCTCCCCTCATTGCCATTTGTGTTATCTCGCCAATCAACAAGTTATCATAATCTTTAGTCTGTCCTGTGGGTCTGTTTACTACAACAATTTGAAGATCCAGATGGTTTCAAGTTTTTTTAAAAAATTAATTTAGCCTTATGCTATTTTTCACATATATGCCAACTCTACCTTCCCTCTTCCCTGCTCTGTCTTTCCTGCATGGTGTGTACCCCGGTATAGTTATTTAGTTATTACCCAGTCATTTGAATCCTTGAACCATTTCTCTGTATTTGCAACAAAGTCCAAGTTATCCCTAGACATAATAGTTGTCAGCTTACAAAGCTTGTTGCCTAAACTACGAGCATTATTGCATATGACTTGACAAACACAGCAATCTACTGCTGTATTTTTAGCATCAGAAACATTAACTGAATTAACCATTCCATTAGTCTAGTCCTTAGCAACACAAACCCTCACATTTATTTGAACTTGCTGAGGGCAGAAATGCTCCTCATCAATTAAATTTCTGCCCCCCCCCCCCCCCCATTTCTCAGTTTAAAAGCATATCTACAAACCTCCTGAATTCCATAATAAGAGTCTCAGTGCCTTTGTGTGAGGGATGCAGACCATCTCTTTTGTACATCTCAATATCAGACTACCCATTAGCATCATGACTTACATAATCATACCCTTCAGCTTTGCAACAATCTTTTAACTAAACATTGAACTATAGTATACAAAATACCCTTGATGAGCACTATGGGCAGGTAAGACCTCTGAAAATGTAAGCGTACACCCTAACTAGTGGAGATCCTGGTGCAAATTCTGAAAATTCTTCTGTACAGAAAGCACTTAATTCAGGTACACATGATTTGTGTCAAGGTGCACAACAACATGAAAATAGCACTCTTCACTAGCATTCTTGACAATATTTAAAATGTGCCTTTTATCTCTCCTGACAGTAGCACCGGGTAAACATGGAGTCCATTATTGGGGCAGCTAGGGATGGATCAAGCAACTGACTGAAGGGAAGATGGAGTGCTGTATTTGTAAGTGTGGGGAAAAGTGGCTTCTGGCCTGTGAAGTGTTAAGTGACTTCAGCATACAATGTCTTGTGGTACCATCAGGGGCAATACTGTTGCACCTTCCCAACAAACTATTGGTCCATTACTGTGATGGGCAGCCTCACTATCAAAGAGTGAGATGTAGGAGGCAGGAGCAGGCTATGGTTACTGGTTGAAGTGTGCCTTTCTTAGTACACCAGGTTTCAGAGGTTTAGGTTTTTGATTAAGAAAGCTGGTTTGCTGTGAACATTGAACTAAATTGAAGATGGCTGTTCACACATATCATTTGCAAAACTGTGGCCTTATTTCATATTAATTTGAAATGCACTCAATTCCTCCTCAGAGACGTCTGCCTTAACGCGGTGGCTGGCGCACAAATGCGTTATAAGAGGCAAATGCATTTCCCTATCCTCACAACTGAAAAAAGCAAGACAGGCTACTATTGAGGCACTAACCACGCAAGTGCGTACTCTAGAAGCCTCTCATAAACGAAGTAAAGCTGAATCTGACTACGCTGCCCTGGTACTGGCAAGGCGAGCTCTGCTGGAGGAACTAGATAGACAGGTAAAAAGGAAATTTATGCTAACTACCAAACTTTTCTATGACCAAGCAAACAAGAGTGGCAAGCTCTTGGCCAGGCTACTTAGAGGTAAAAGGGCACATATGACAATACACACTATCACTAACAGGTCGGGACTGGAAATTAACAAAACAGAAGACATTGCACAACAGTTCGTTGAGTACTACTCCAACCTATACAACTTGCCAAGGCACCCCAGTCACCCTGAGAACCCACGTGATAGGACTGCAGCTATTGATAACTACCTTTCGGAACACAAAATGTCCCAGCTCACCCCGGACCAAGCAGCTACCATTGACGCACCCTTAACTACTGAGGAACTCCAACTTGCCCTGAAAAGCCTTAAACCAGGGAAAAGCCCGGGTCCCGATGGCCTCACGGGTTTATACTACCAGACTTATGCAAATGTTTTGGCCCCACACTTCCTATCCGCATTTAACTCCCTACATGACATAAAGGAACCCCCCAAAGATTTACTAGAGGCCCACATAACGGTCATACATGAGAAAGGGAAAGACCCCACATCAGTTGAAAATTATAGGCCCATCTCTCTACTAAATGTGGACATCAAGATCTATGCGAAATTACTGGCCAACAGACTCCTTCCCTTTATTCCCGATCTAATTTCTCATAACCAAGCGGGTTTTGTCCCTGGCAGAGAAGCTCGAGACAACACCATCAAGGCCCTTACCATCCAGCATTGGTTAGCTAAGACAACTACTGAGGGTTTCTTCCTGTCTACAGATGCGGAGAAGGCGTTCGACAGAGTGACCTGGGATTACATGGCAGCGGTCCTTTCCTCCATGCGGTTGGGACACTTTATGCTGAATAGCATCCTCAGCCTATATTCCAATCCACATGCTAGGATCAAGTTAAACGGCCACCTGTCGAGCGCCTTCCCCATCCAGAACGGAACCAGGCAGGGATGCTCTCTCTCCCCGCTGATTTTTATTCTCACCATGGAACCTTTCCTCATATGCCTTCAAACAAACCCGGATATCATGGGAGTCACAATTGGCAATCGTACCTACAAGATAGCTGCCTTTGCTGATGATATCCTCCTCTTCCTTACAAAGCCAGCTATCACCATCCCCAATCTTCTCCGGGAGTTTCTCAAATTTGGATCCATATCCAATTTCAAAATGAATATCAAAAAATCTTACGCCCTTAACATTTCCCTCTCTGACAACACTCTGAGTAGCTGCCGGGATTCCTTCTCCTTCACTTGGAAGTCAGACGCAATCCCATACTTGGGCATACAACTCCCTTTGACGACATCGGGCCTTTATACATTAAATTTCCTCCCCTTTCTGCGGGAACTTACGAAAGACCTCCACGCATGGGAGAAACTAAATCTCTCCTGGTTTGGGCGAGCTGCTACTATCAAAATGACATCTCTCCCCAGATTCCTGTACGTCACACAGGCAATACCCATTACCCTGGAAAAAACATCCTCCTCGCATTAGTCTAGCTAGACTTTCTGCCCCCAAGCACAGGGGAGGCATTGGTCTGCCTGACTTCCAAAGATACCACAAGGCCATACTACTGGCAAGAGTAATAGACTGGCACGCTCACGACAAGACCAAGGATTGGGTCCCCCTTGAACAATCCCTCTTAAAACACCCCCTTCAGGATTTAACCTGGCTCCAGAAACAAGATAAAGAGATGACTAACAAAAATTTCCCCCTAATCGCCCCCCCCCCCCATACAGTGCCTTCGGGAACTCTCAAAATCCTCCCAACTAGCATCCATTCCGGGACCCATGACACCTATCTTAAACAATCCCAGCTTCCCCCCGGGACTTTCCGGTTTAAAAGCCATTTTCCCACCAAACGCTTGCCCTAAAGTACACCATTTTTTCTCCCGTGGTGTTTTCCGAACCAAAATAGACCTAATTAACTCTAACATCGTTGAATCCACCCCCAACTGGTCTTATCTCCAGATCTGACACTTCCTCCCACCTGCTCGAAGGACAAAACTCTCTACCTCAAACCCCTGACCTCCTTTGAGAAACTCTGTGACTCCCAACCTCAGAGGCATCTTATTGCGAATTTGCACGCCCTGCTCTCCTCTCAAACAACAGACCATCTAGCTCCCATCAGGAAAGTATGGGATTCAGACCCCACAAACAACCTACCTGATCGTGATTGGATAACTATACGTCTCTCAGCACACAAAAGCTCCCGCAACGTCTCCACACAGGAACATAATTATAAGGTGCTAACTCAATGGTACAGAACACCCGCTGTACTCCACACATTCTACCCTCAATGTCCCAACGTATGTTGGAGATGTGGGAATCCAGGGGGCTCAATGAAACATATCTGGTGGGAATGCCCGACTATTAAAGTCTTTTGGGAACAGGTTCACAACATAATTACACAAGTCTCCACACACCCAATAGACTTCTCCCTATATCAATACATCTTACACTATTCTAAATCTAAGAAACATCTACATTGTCACTCCCTAGCCATGCACATGATGACTTCAGCTAGCATGTGTATTCCGGCCCTCTGGAAGCAGACAACAGCTCCCTCACTCAAAGCTTGGTTTAGCAGACTCAACAAAATCATGGAAATTGAGGAACTTATAGCAATAGCTTCGGACAATCTAAACAAACATCACAAAATCTGGCTGCCCTGGATTCATTACCAGAACACAGACAAATATCGCGCCATATATAAACCTTAACAACCCGACTCCCGGCAATTCCCTCTAGCTACCCAGACATCATCCACCCCCAACACGCTGGCACACCCACATCACAAGGTGGAGTTTTGCGGACCTCAATAAGCTAAAACCCTCCTATCCCCACTCCCGCTCACCTTATCTATCCCAGTCCCTTTCTTTACCCTCTCTTACCCCCCTAACCTCCGGTCTCCATAAGGGGTATCAAAACCCCATCCTCTACTTACCACCAACAGAATCCCGTAAAGTCTTCCCCGTTAATGCATCTCACCTTATACTACCCTATCATTTAATGTATTGTTATGAGCCTATTTCTACACGATCAGAGTTGAATGTTTTACTTATGTGGCTGTTACGATATTACTGTCAGTTTTAAAGGCAATTTATTGTGATAATTGTTTTTCCTTTTTCTTCACTGAGACTGTATAACCCTGTATTTGTCTCAATAAAATCTTTGTGGAAATAATTTGAAATGCAGCTAGTATAAGTAATTTTGTGTATAACAAATTCCTGCTTTGCACTCTATAACTTTGCACAGTGCTTTTAGATAACACAGTGAACACGTGAAGGCAAGAGCATAGTGAGCATTAAGATGATATCATTAGTATGTTACTGCTTCTTTACTGTTAAACCACATAATGTAAGAAGATTCTTTACCAAGCTGCAACTCTGAACTGCTCTGCAAGTCAGGGACAGGGACACAGCTATGCTTCTGACAGTAGCGTCTGAAACACAAACTTTTCTAAACATAACTCCAAATATTCTGGTAGGCAAAACAGTGCATATATGTATATGTGTTCCAACAGCGTGTTCATCTGTATGCTTTGGTTTGGCTTTTTTAAAAAGGCTATAGTTTCACTTTAATAATTTTAAATTTGATACTTGCTTTACAATTATTGTCTTGAGGAGTCTGGGTGGAAAGGTTCCAATTCATTATTCTTTTTTTATTGCTTCTCCCAAAAGCTCCTTGCTAATAACCATCATCGTCACTATGCAAGAATAAGTATATTTTAATATAATAACTTGAATACCTATAACAAGTAGCTGGAAATACAAGATTAGACATTTTCCATTCATAGGTTCAATTTGGTGTGAATTTTTCCATTCACTGGCTGCCCTCATACTGTCTGACGAAGTGTTAGGTGCTGGAAAATCATGTTGTCACAAAGGAATTAACAGCCCTACTTACTGTGCTTATGTCTGACCACGCTAGGTGGCACAAAGACAAAGAGAGGCTTTCACACAAGTTTAGTAAAATAAAATAAAAAAGAAAGTTAAATCCACCTGGGTTTGGGAAACCAGTCTTTGCTGGAGACTGGAGGTTATAACGGATAATTTAATTGCCAGCCTTGACTTTGCCAAGTGCAACAGCTTGGCTACAACTGCTTAGCCCAAAAAGAAATAAGTTGTTAACCAGCTTATTCAGATTTCAATTACTGAATTCATCATTTATATTGTAATTTGACTGTATTTTGTGGCTTTCTTATGTGCCACATTTTTCACATTAAAGAACAGCTCCAGTAAGGACAGCTATTGAAAGCAAAAATATATATTAATACGTGGGTTGTATAGTGGTTTTGTTTTTTGTCTTTATTTATTTTAGTCAGGTAGATAGAAATGATTGCATATGAACATTTTTCAATATATCATTTGCAGCCAGCAGGTGAAGCTTTAATATCATTTTCACCTGTTTTTCAGGGTTTCCTTTCCCTGCTTTGCTTAAAAAGCCTGATAGAATCGAGCTCCATAACGCAAGTAATATTAGATAGAGAAGTAGTTCCTCCCCTTCTCCCCTCCCTGCCTTCTCTGCTCAGAGTGGATAAACAGAATTTCAAACAGAGACAGAGAGTCTGAAAGTAAACAGCCCTCTCTAATGCTTTCCCATTGTAAAATCTTTGGAATCCTGATCCACTGATGTGCAAGTATTAAACATTTATTTTTAAGCAAAGATTTTTATAAATCAAACTTCAAATAGAAAACATAACTTTAAATGTATAAATCATTTTTCAGATGTCTTGTCCACTACAGCAGCTGCATGAGGAGCAGAAAATAATCAAGAAAGGGGATAGGTGCAATAGGGACCCAGAACATGGGATGGGTGTAGTGAGTTCTACTAATCTTTTAAAGCTTAGGACTCCCTCCTCACTCCATGTGACAGTACTGGGTGCCCAATTTGCCAATAGCTAAGCATAGCATGACACGGAAGAAGTCCACATTATGACAAAACCTAGCCATCGCACGCTGTACAAAGGATGTTTGCTTTTCCTTATGCAGTCACTTAGTCATTTGAAGATTACCATCGCTGTGACCAGATTGTCTATTGGAGTCTGAATGCCGGTTGCCTAGTGGAGGCTGTGCCTACACAAGTGTTCCCTGACCCCCGTAATAGGTGGTTATGGAGCTCTGGTAAGAGCATATCCTAATAAGTGGAGGCTGCATTTACACATTGGTGGTGGTGTATGGTGGATGTTATCTACAATCAATTTCTGACACGGATCCTTATTCTTTATCAGATTGTTATTCACACATATGCTCACAATTCACCGATGATTTAACATATGGACTTTTATTAATACTCACTGGATCGTTTGTCATATATAACAATCTATTTTTCTTTTTTTTATATGCGAATTCAGGAGCACAACATTTTTTGTTATTATAGCACTGACAAATGACAGGAAAAAGAGTGATTCACATGCTCCACAACCACCTGGCAAATTGGCATTTCCTCTTACCCTATAGCTAAATAAAGCTTTGGAGAAGTGAAGGATAGGTGAATATGTGATGTTAGGAAGAGCAACAGTTAAGTAAACCTTTTGCTTTACAATGTGTAGGCAGGCACAGGGTCACTTTAACCACTTCAGCCCCAGAAGGATTTACCCCCTTCCTGACCAGGCCATTTTTTGCGATACCGCACTGTGTCACTTTAACTGACATTTGCGTGATTGTGCGATGCTGTACCCAAACAAAATTGATGTCCTTCTTTCCCCATAAATAGAGCTTTCTTTTGGTGGTATTTGATCACCTCTATGGTTTTTATTGTTTGCGCTATAAACAAAAAAAAAAGCAATTTTGAAAAAAAAAATTTTTTTACTTTCTGCTATAATACATATCCAAAAAAAAAATATATATATATATATATAAAATAAATGTATTCATCAGTTTAGGGTGATATATATTCTTGGTAAAAAAAATCGCAATAGGTGTATATTGATTGGTTTGCGCAAAAGTTATCACGCCTACAAACTATGAGATAGATTTAGGGACTTTTATTTGTTTTTATTGTTTTTACTGGTAATGGCAGCGCTCTGCAATTTTTAGCAGGACTGCGACATTGCGGCGGACAAATCTGACCCCAAATGACACTTTTTGGGGACCAGTGACTTTATTACATTGATCAGTGCTATAAAAATGCATTGATCAATGTATAAATGACACTGGCAGGGAAGGGGTAACATGAGGGGGCGATCAAGGTGTTAACTATATTCCCTGGGTGTGTTCTAACTGTAGGGGTGATGGGCCGCCTGGAACACCACAGAGATCGCTGTTCCCAATGACTGGGAACAGCAGATCTCTGAGGTGTCCCCTGACGGAACGGGGATCCATCTTGTTTACATAGGCAGATCCCCATTCTGCCTCTGTATACAGCAATTGCGGGTCACCGGTGGACTTCGAAGCCTGCTATATCACATGCATGGACTGATGTACACCTACGACGATTCACGCTATCCAGCCACCTTGCCGCAGTATAACTGCGGAGGGTGGTCGGGAAGCGGTTAAACCGTATGTAAATTCACAAAAAAAATGTGTCTGTAGGGGGCTGGAGACTTTGCAGGGGCACTTTTTGAAGATTGGCAGACATTGGGAGGGCTGAGGTGCACTGTGAGACATTGTTGAAGATTAGTGGTACTATGGAGTAGCTGGAGGCTCTGCAGCAAGCTAGGGAGCACTGTAGGGGGCACTGTGAATGGTTGGGCAGCACTGTGTAGACTGAGGGCTCGCAGGGGGCCTGGGGGCACAGTGGGAGGTTGAGGGACACTGAGGCCCACTATAGGAGGCTAGGTTACACTATGGGAACTAGGAGGCACTGTGACAGGTTGGGGGATCTGCAGCTGGCCTGAGACTGCCAGAAGGTGGAGGGCTGTGGCTTGGCAGTGGGCCACAACTCAGTGGCTGAGAACCACTGACCCAGAACTCTCCTTTAAAGCAAATCCCTGAATAATTGCTTTTGGCAACTGCTTCTGTGCTGCAAACAATTTTGCTGTAATCTGCTGTGTTTGTGAGCACTGATCAGCCACTGACCACATTATTGCACTTACAAACCTTATTGTATGGCCTTTACTTCTGTGTATCAGATGAGTTATTGTTTGCTTTTATTAAAAAAAAGAGTATAAATAAAATGATAACAAAAAACATTGGGGCACATTGTGGCAGTACATGTCACTGATTTTTAAAATATTTTAATCTCCTTCAATGTTATTCATGTAAAAGTAAGAATTGTTCTACAATATATTTTGTTTCTATTCCTATAGCCTCTTTGACAACACATTTTGGAAAAGGCTATTATGGCAATCTGAAAAGCCTGATGTTGTGATAACCGCAGTAATGGTAGCTAAAACATATTTAATTCCAGCAAGCAAACAAAAATAAACACACAAAGTGAACATGATTTCAAGGGACACTGCAATGAATAATAATGACTCCTAAGTATAAATATAGATCACTGTGGGACTTACTGCTATATTTCAGTCCACAAATAAGCAACCATGGTAACCAATATGACATTTAAGGAGATCATCTACAGGTAACCAACATACGTTTTTTAAAGCTTTTTTTTTTTTTTTGGTAGGGGGGTGCAAAGGTTTATTGAGAACACAATATTATCCTGATGGTAATGAAAAATGGCAGTGTGTTTCTTACATAGCCTCCAATTGATATTAAAAAAAAAATGCCTGTATGTCAGAGAACTATTAAATACGTTCAAAAATGATGTTTCCTATAAAGATTAATTATTTTCAATATTACCAACTATGCAAACAGGGAAGTTGTAATATTTTTATTTATAGGCAAGTTTCTGTCACTATCGAACTGATAAATTACAAAAAAAAAAGTTAAGGTTTCATTGCACATCACAAAATGCTGAAATAATGTAATTGAGATGTAGGAACAATGTGACCTTTTGCTATATACATTATCCAGAAAAACCTCCTTTCCATTTCAATATAAAAATCTAAAAGGAAAACAAAAAAGTACATGTAATAATGTTTATTTTGCCCATTCAATCCTATTGTCTGAGTATATTTAAAATATTATATTTAGTCATATGGGTTGATTTACTAAAGGAGCATGAGCTGTTCACTTAGCAAAGTGAATTTTCACTTCGCAGGTGAATTTTACATTAGCTTAGTGAATGTGGTTTAGCTCTGCAGACCTAAATGATCCAATCATGTGTAGCAAAAATTTTTTTTTTAATCTTTCTTATATGTTATTGAGCATTTTTTGCAAAGTGAATTTTCACTGCATTTATTAAAAATTAATATGCAAAGTAATCACTTGGCCACATGATGATGTTCTGCTTTTTTAGTAAATCAACCCCATAGTTTTCATTGAATATTTGTAAAGATTATTTATTGTAATAATTTAAATAGAGAATACATTAAGAAAATAATATATAACTTAAATGCACTCAATTTACAGCATATCACCTAATTAAAATTGAATGCAAAGTGAGCTTTAATTGGACATAATAGACAGCCTTTGCTATCATAAACGGAGTATTCAATTTTTTTGTTATGTTTTGCGTTAAAATTATTTTAAAATTTAGTATTGCATAAAACATTCATGTATTTCAGATTGGCATTTAAACTAAAGCTCCAAAATATAACACTTCTGCTCTAACAATATATTTTTTTTTCTCTTTGCTTTTAGTCTTTGAATGCAAGAAAATGTTAAATTTTTGCCCCAGTGTCTGCTTTTGTCTGCATCTTTTATTCGATTTAGTGCATTCATTTTTACCATTCATTATAAAGTGTTGGATGATAGGCAATAAAAAGCAAATCTAAAAAAGTGTGTTTGGAAGAAATTAAAAAAAGAAAACTTAGCAAAATATGATATGAAAGAATATATTACAGTTATTTCAGTAGTAGAAAAAAAGTTAATGTACAGTTGATGTCATGGTGATAAAATAAATGGTTGCATATGGGCAATATTAATTCTTGAAATGATAATATATTGTGACTTAAAATACAAAGAGGACCATTATTTCTTGTATGCAGACTTTAACCAGTAACCGTATAAAACGAGCTACTCTTGGCCAATTGGCTTACATATAACACATACAGCTGGTGAGTTGAGTTTGAACAGGCACAATGAACATACTGTTTAAGCCAGAGGTAAATGTAATGCTGTAATTTAACGTTATAAAAAAAATATCTTAAACAAGCTTAATCGTTTTTTTTCTAAGTGACGTGCTTTTTCTTTGTGTCCTTAATTTCAGGGCAAAACATAGATGGTCAAATTTTGCACTATTACCAAGTAAAAAAAAAAATGTTAAATACAAAGTTAGATTTAAAAATATAACAAAACATTCCACATTTTCGGATGGTGCCCTTAATATCACAATGGAAGTTGTATTGTGTCTCCAGCAGATAAGGAAATTCTTTAGTATAGAAAACTCTTTGAAAAGGTTGTCCTTCACTTCTCTGAATGAATGCACTTAAAATTCTTTCATACTAAACTGGAAATACATAAGTGAAAATGTTATAGTCTTCCTTCCTATTATAATTAAAAATGTAAAAGACAAGTCAATTCGGTTATCTGAAATAGTATAAGTAATTAGTGCACAAAGGAAATACATAATTGAAATTATCAGGAAGCTTGCCTTCTGAAGCAACTTGAACTGACAATCATTTAGAGACATGGTGTGATCCTAGATGCTAATTGCTGAAATTATGACGAGTATGGCATGTCATTAAATGTCAGTAAAATAATTTTAATGTAAAATATGCTACGTGTTTATTGTAGCAAGGTTGTATGATAACTTTGACAGTTTAGCATTGATATGCAAAAGACAGATTTTGCAAGGGAATTTTCCCCTTAGCTTAGTCATTGTGGTGAAAAGTCACTTTGCAAAGAATGCCCAACACATGCAAAGAAAATGTTTAAAAAAGCAGAATTTTGCTTGCATATGATTGGAAGATGGAATTTAGCAGAGCTTCATCTCATTCACTAAGCTTCAGGAAAAATTGTCTTGCAAAGCAAACAGTCCATTTGCCTTCAGTACATCAGCCCCTTTGCCTCAACCTGAGATCTCATGCAAAGAAATTAGGGGTGCTGCTTCAGGCTCTAGTAGGTTCTAATATGCTGACAAATGCTGGGAGTGCAGGTAGATAAATAGCTCATCTCAGCTCCATAGAAGTAGCTGAGGAAGGAAAAGAAGTCCCAGGAGCTTCACAAAGCTCACAAAACCCTCATGTACAGAGTGAAAGCAGCCTCAGGCTAGACTCAATCCAGGCCACACTCCCGTCATGTTTCTCCCTGCCCATGGGGCTTAATCATGGGAAATTACTAAGCCCTGTGGGTAGGATGAAACAAGTCAGGGGTGTGGCCTGGAAATGAGAGGAAACTGATTGCACACAGCAGTTGTAATCCAATAAAATAACTTGTCTAAGCACATGTCAACTGTAACCTATCCTATTCTGCACTATTGTCCCATGTTTGAAGAATAAAGGGTGTTTTATTGGATTACAACAGTGGCGTCCTCTCATTTCTATGCCACTGCGTTGGCAAGCTGGGGCCAGCACCTGTGAGTAATCCATTACATACCAGATATGAGCAGTATCCTGTTCTTCAGGGGTGTGGCCTGGATGGAGTCTAGGCTGAGGCTGCTTCCACTCTTTTTTAATCAAAAAATTTATTGAGATTCTGAAAAATGTGGCATATAGCGAAATCTGGGGACACAACATATGACGCCGGGGTTTTTGCATTTTTTACATTTGAATTACTCAATTTAATGTCTTGAGTAGTGTTGAGCGAACCCGGACTGTAACGTTCGGGTCCGTACCGAACTTTCGGGTGTCCGTGGCACGGACCCGGACATTTCAAAAATCGTTCGAGTTCGGTCCGGGGTTCTGCTATTTTACTCCACGTGTTGAGAAGCTGCAGGGCAGCCAATCAACAAGCGTTTCACTGGTTTGCCTTTAGAAGCCATCACAGCCATGCCTACTAATGGCATGGCTGTGATTGGCCAGTGCATCATGTGACCCAGCCTCTTTATAAGCTGGAGTCACAGTGCTGCAGTCACATGCTCCTTGGGTTAGGGTAGGGAAAGGTAGCTGACGGCGTGAGGGACAGATTTGAGCCATTTTAAGACCTGATCCTGCATCCTGAGATAGATTACTTTACTACTGCTGTCTGTGCTGTTGCTCTGAGCTTGGGGCCTGGCTTGAGCTTGCTAAAAACTTTACAGGCCCAGGCACGGTGCCTGTGGGCTTTCAAGCCATGCCTGGGCTTGCAATGTCAGGCCCAAGCGAGTTGTGATGAGTTC
>BLSH010012380.1:11265-36364 GCA_018402905.1 Glandirana rugosa
CGTTGAATGTCAATAATCCTCTTAGACCACGGAGGGTGACGAGGAGGTCGAGTGACAGGAGATGTCTTTCTTCTCTACTCTGTAAAAATTTTATGTAGTTCTATCTCTACCTCTAGCTCTGTGTGATCCGATTAGTTTATCGGGCGCAGACAGCCAGTTGTCATTTTGACTTCATGCCAGGGGAGGAGGACTGCCCAACTAAAATTTCTACAGGCTGGGCCCCCCCTCAGGAGCCTCTGCAAATAGTTAACGGTAAGCACTATTTGATTAGCCTAGTGTGTCTCGATCTCCATCTCTATCTTGATGTATTTTAAAAATGTCTCATCTCTTCTTTCTGTAGAGGACAGTGAGCTGGAGGAGCAGTGGGAGGCACCAGATTCTCCTAATAACTGTAAGTTGCTTTCACTTGATTGTGCTTGTATGTAGGACCAGTTGGTTCGGTGGACAAACTGTTAGTTTAGGTTGTTAGGAGAGATTTGGCAGGCCTTCTCAGCATTGATGTCCGAAATCGGGATGGGCGAACAGTTTGGTCCGAGCATGAGTTGGGCCTGAACATTTGCCTGTTCGGCCATTGGCCAAACACCCAAATTTGCAAGGTGTCGCCAGGTGTTTGCCCTGGCGAACATCCTGCAATGCACTGAGCGCTGCACAGTGCATTCTGTGCCCATATTGGGCAATGTTTTGATCAATCAGGGCACAGTGTAAGCTGGTTGTTAAGGATTGGAGCCGGATATCCGGGCACGGAGTCCTTAACAACCGTGAGTCATCAGCTGTCAATGGGTTTACCCATTGACAGCTGTTCAAAAAAAAAGAGGGATCTAAAAGTAATTGACCATGAAAGGGGAATGGGGTCTGGTCCTGCCTTGGGGGACATGTATCCCAATCCCAAACTAAAAATTTGTTAAAAAATAAATTGTTTTTAAATTCCTTCAAATATTGTGCCTGGGGGGTCCCCTTAGTCTGGCTGTAAAGTGGAGCATCTGCGTGATTTATAGAACATGCCACAGCAATCATGACTAATGTATTGCCAACTCCCGGCAATATAGATTCACCAAATTTTTACAAAAGCGGCATAGGGTCCACACCAGTCTATACCATGCCCTTTGGATCTGGTATGGATTTTAAGGGGAGCCCCGTGACAAAATTTAAAACTAAAATGGTGTGGGGTCCCTGCAATATCCAGACCAGACCCTTATCAGATTTTGCCACCTGGCAGGTCAGGATAGGGGGATGAGCTAGCCCCCCCTCCTGAACCATACCAGGCCACATGCCCTCAACATGGGGGGTGCTTTGTGATCCCCTGAAGCACCTTGTCCCCATGTTGATGAGGACAAGGGCCTCTTCCCAACAACCATGGGCTGTGGTTATTGGGGTTTTCGGGCAGGGGGGCTTTAGAACAAGGGTGCCTCTAGATCGCACCCCATGTGAATGGCTATCTGGTACATTGTACCCCTACCCATTCCAAAAAAGTGTAAAAAAATAAAAACTACAAGAGACAGTTTTGGACAATTCCTTTATTAAAAAATACATTCCATCAAAATATGTCCCAGCAATGTATTCCACGTTAATCACGGCGCATGACGACTTGAAAACTAACAACACATGAAAAGTGCATCTGACTATTTCAGAGGCTAGTCGCTGAATGGGCTGCCTTCAGTTTGACAGCTCTTATATAGGCAAGGGCGGGGTGACATGTACATCACCCGGGGAC
Source organism: Glandirana rugosa (assembly GCA_018402905.1). Lineage (NCBI taxonomy): Eukaryota > Metazoa > Chordata > Amphibia > Anura > Ranidae > Glandirana > Glandirana rugosa. Next base: position 12,977 of record BLSH010012380.1, read on the forward strand.
CCGGCCTCTCAGACATCATGTGCTGGCCCCGCCCTTGCCTATATAAGAGCCGTCAAACCGAATACAGTCCATTTGGTGCGTAACCTCTGTAAGAGGCGGATGCTATTTGAATTTTTTCATAATTTCCAGCTTGTCGGGCGCTGTGATTGACGTGGATTACATTGCGAAACACGCTCTTCTTTTTTTTCTTTTTTTTTGGTTTAGGATTTTTGAAGAAGGGAATTGAAAAAAATGTCTCTTGTGGCTTTTATTTTGGACACTTTTTTGGGGAATGGATAGGGGGACAATGTACCCCATACCCGTTCACATGGGGGGGGGGTGGGATCCGGGGGCCCCCTTGTTATAAGCCCCCCGCCTGCAGACCCCGACAAACATAACCAAGGTTGTTGGGAAAAGGCCCTTGTCCTCATAAACATGGGAACAAGGTGCTTTGGGAGGGACCCCAAAGCACTCTCCCCATGTTGAGGGCATGTGGCCTGGTAATATTCAGGAGGGGGGCGCTTACTCAGCCCCCCTCCTGACCTCCAGGCTGCATGCTTGGATAAGGGTTTGTTATGGATTTTGTAGGGGACCCCCACAATATTTTTTTACTTTACTTTTGGCCCAGGGTTCCCCTTAAAAGCCAGACCAGATTCGAAAGTCCTGGTATGGACTGGGGGGAACCCCATGCCTTTTTTTTTTTTTTAAAACTATATTGCCGGGAGCCGCAAATACATTACAGCCACGAGCAACTTTAAATTACATTTTTACATTTATAAATGTCATTATTGCTGCGGCATGTTCTAAACCTCACACAGATGTGCCACTTTACAGGCAGACTAAGGGGAGCCCCAGGAATGATATTTCAAGTAAATTATCAGTTTTCTTTTTTCACTTTAAGCATCATCAAAATCACTGCTCCAGAAAAAATGTTTTTTTTTTTTTGTTTTTTTTTATGGCATACATGTCCCCCAGGGCAGGGCCCAGACACCCATACCCCTTTCAGGGCAATTACTTGCATATACAGTTGTGCTCATAAATTTACATACCCTGGCAAAATTTATGATTTCTTGGCCGTTTTTTAGAGAATATGAATGACATTTCTTTCACTCATGGTTAGTGTTTGGCTGAAGCCATTTATTATAAATCAACTGTGTTTAATCTTTTTAAATCATAATGTCAACCGAAACTACCCAAATGACCCTGATCAAAAGTTTACATACCCCAGTTCTTAATACTGTGTATTGCCCCCTTTAACATTAATGACAGCTTGAAGTCTTTTGTGGTATTTGTGGATGAGGCTCTTTATCTTCTCAGATGGTAAAGCTGCCTATTCCTATTGGCAAAAAGCCTCCAGTTCCTGGAAATTCTTGTGCTGTCTTGCATGAATTGCACGTTTGAGATGTCCCCAGAGTGGCTCAATGATATTGAGGTCAGGAGACTGAGATGGTCACTCCAGAACCTTCACTTTATTCTGCTGTAGCCAATGACAGGTCGACTTGGCCTTGCGTTTTGGATCATTGTCATGTTGGAATGTCCAAGTACGTCCCATGCGCAGCTTCCTGGCTGATGAATGCAAATGTTCACTCAGTATTTTTTGATAACATACTGCATTTATCTTGCCATCAATTTTGACCAAATTCCCTCTGCCTTTGTAGCTCACACATCCCCAAAACATCAGTGATTCACCTCCGTGTTTCACAGGCCTTGTTGACTCTTCTCCAAATGTAACGTTTAGGCCTCATACACACGGGCGTTTTGCATATTAGGAAAGATGTTACATAAGAGGTGGAAGTCTCTCCGTGACCGCGTCAGGAGAGACATCACAGACGAGGAAAGAGCGTCCACGTCAGGGGCAGCTGCACCCACCAAAAAGCAGCACGTGCACGCAAAGAATCTGCTCTTTATGCGGCAGTCCATTTTGAATAGCAGCAGAGAGTGAGTTTAGCTAATTTTTTTTTTTATTTGTTTTTTATTGTAACAATATTTTGTAGTAATTTTAATTTTCTTTTAGAACAACCTCGAATATATCGGGGCATAAAAGGCAGCGGGAGCCAGAGCCGGAAACTGAGTCAGAGACGGAGCAGGAGGTGGACAGACCCTCTACCAGCGCCGCGTACATCGCTGCACGGGTATCCTCCCCTGGCAGTGATGTTGGCTGCCCCGCCACAGAGCCAACACCTGAGGTAAGTCTCCGCCCGTCAGCATGACCATCGCAATGTCTGCTGTTCTATGTAACTGCATACCAATCTCTGTTTTTTTCTTTCATAGGCAAGCAGCGTAATCCATGAACACAGGGAGGTGCCCACTCGCCTTGGTGTACGCGGCCCTGGGCGTGGCCGTGGCCGTTGTCAGCGACAGAGGGGTGGTGCGGTCTTGGACTCGGAGGGAGAGGATAGGCTCCTAGCACTGCTGAGCGAGGTGCGACAGGAGAGGAGGAGCCTGGATCCTTTTTTGGACCCGAGGGACACAACCGGCTCTTTCTGTCGCTTCCTCTATCATAAAATAGAGCGCGTTGGGGTAGAACATCAGATGGCGTGCATGGATCGGTTGAGTGAAATATGTACTGAGTTTGTGAGGAGAAATACTCCTTCAACCGATCCATACCCTCCATTTCCCGTTCCCCCAATGTCCTCTATTAGCTCAGCAGTGCTACAACCCCCCTCTCTCTACCAGTCCCCTCCTCCGCACCAGCCACCACCCGCCATGCCCCCGAACCCCCACCCTCAACGATTTTATGAAGCCTGTCCACCTCCACTCCAACCCCACACCTACCCCCCCTCTTCACAATCCCCCTATCCCCATGGCTCTCAGCCAACTTACCACCAGTTGTAAATAAAAATTTCTTTTGCATTCAAGCAATATTGTTTCGGAGTTATTATTAATTAAATAGGATCTATATTAGCACCTATTTTCTTACTGCATGGGACAAACGGATACTGAGCTCATATATGGGTTCAGCATGCAATTGTCCCATGCAGAATAGAAAATGTGACTTTTCATCCTGCATGGGACAAATGTATACTGAGCTCATATATGGGTTCAGCATGCAATTGTCCCATGCAGAATAGAAAATGTGACTTTTCATCCTGCATGGCTCAAATGTATACTGAGCTCATATATGGGTTCAGCATGCAATTGTCCCATGCAGAATAGAAAATGTGACTTTTCATCCTGCATGGGACAAATGTATACTGAGCTCATATATGGGTTCAGCATGCGATTGCCCCATGCAGAATAGAAAATGTGACTTTTCATACTTGGCTGTTCAGTTACGGGAAGTGGCCTGCTGTGTGGGATGTTTAGGCTTCCCTCCATCAAACGACGTCCAAATGCAGATTGCCGGAATATCCGGGCATCACCTTGGCTGCCAAATGCTCCCACATCCACGAAAATAAACTTCAGATTTGCATCAGCTAATGCCAGCAAGACTACTGAAAATAATTTTTTATAATTGAACAAAGAGGAGCCGGAGTTGGGAGGCTTCTTTACCCGGATATGTTTCCCATCCAGGGCTCCGATGCAATTTGGGAATTGCGTCTTCTCCCAGAATAACTCAACGATAGATTCCCACATTTGCTCAGTGGGATCCGGCATCTCCACTGACTGTAGCTCCTCCCAGATTGCCAGGCATGTGCTACGCACTACCACTGATATCGTCATTACACAGAGTAGAAAATAATGGTGCAGTGACACATAAGTCTGTCCGGTTGCTAGGAACCTAAAATAACATACAAATGGAAGAATACTAAAATAAAAACAGCGTAAAAGCGGCAACAATATTCCCTAACCTTATCACATACCATTAACCCCTATTCTCTAAAATCTGCTCCTAAGCCTGTCCCCTAACCCCTAAAGAGAAGCCCTATTAGCGCATAATTTAGTCAAACATACCCCCTAAACAAAATGCGTACTTTTAACCCTATTCCCCAAAACCTACTTCTATGCCTCTCCTCTAACCCCTAAAGAGAAGCCCTATTAGCGCATAATTTAGTAAAACATACCCCCTAAACCATTAGCATATTTCTATAAATTTTTTACTTACCGGAGTGTCACCAGCAGCCTTTCGTCTGGTGAAATGGCACGCCGCATCTCGGGGTCCATCAGGGTCAACCGGGGACGCAGCTTCTCCAGCAGCTCGTCAAACAGCGTGATGGACATCCGGGTGAAATTTTGAAATTTATCCAGATGTGTACGCAGCTGGGTGTACATTTGGGTGAAGTACCCCACAGACAGCCGCTGGGATACCAGGGGATGGGTCCACATGCAAAGTCGCCTGCTGGATCGCTCCTCCTCCAAATGCCTCATTCTCCGCATCCTCCACAAGGTGATGAGCAGGATTGCCTCATCAATCTTTTGGACTAGAGGATCCATAAGAAGATGATCTTGCAAGATCGCAAAAAAAATGCACACTCCAAAAAAAAACCCCACAAACTCCGACAACGTACTCTCTCCTCTCTCTCTCCAACCAAAATGGCACTGTCATATGTTCAGACGTTTTTTATTGCTTTTCTAGAGCATTGTGGGTAATTTGGGAGTGTGAAATACCTGTGGGATGTCTTTAAATAAAAAACGCTATTTAGCTCTGATGCTTATTAACGGCGATGCAAAACGCCGCTTGACGCCGATGCAAAACGCTGCTTAGATCGCGTTTTTTAACGCCGATATAATAACGCCTTTTGACGCCGACGCTTGTTAACGCTTATTAACGCCGATGCAAAACGCCGCAGAAAACGCCGTTTTTTTCAAAAACGTCGGACCTTGGTTATGAGGCCTTATGGTTGTGGCCAAAAAGCTAAATTTTGGTCTCATGACTCCAAATAACTTTGTGCCAGAAGGTTTGAGGCTTGTCTCTGGGCGTATTGTAAGTGGGATATTTTGTGTCATTTGCGTAGTAATATCATAAAAAATTGCAGCGCTAAAATTAATCTTAAAATCATAAAATCATAAATTGGTCCAGATAAACACTGCCAGTGTCCATAAAGTGCAGATCACATAACCAAAGTGCTTCAGCACAATCTATCACCAATGTAAGGATGGCCGCTCACCTCCCCTATTGGACCCTCGATAAAGGGTCAAACTCGCTCTTAGCCCCTTTCAGGGGGAACAAGGTATGCATCAATCAGGGACAGGTTGCGGCTTGAATCACTCCTGCTGGATGGCTCCGGACATCGGGTCATACATGCGGTGTAACAAAAAAAACATAGTGCTCTCTGCATAGAATAAACCACATTTAATGTAATAACGCACTTACAAAGCAAGCACTATGACCCAGTGCAAAGTTTACAGGCTCATTTCAAAAATCAGATATCGAGCATAAAATCCTCCTTCAGTCTATTAAAACAGTGCTGGCCTCGGGTGACATCACCCTACTCCCTCCCCTTTCGTACGCGTTAGGTACCGGAACTTCATCAGCGGATGAGGAAGTGACATTTGACACCCGCACTTTATACCATGTAAACAGGAAGCACGGCCCTCGGTTTACAGTAGGTTACCATGGTAACTTTGCAAAACCCCGGAAGTGAACTGGGACACTAACTCTGCTAATCCCCATTTCAAAATTGGGTACATCAAAGCCCCTTATAAGCAATAAAGGATTATTAGTGGTAGTAAATTGAGAACGTTTTCCCAAAACCATAAACAATAAATACACAGAGGAAACCGTAGCTCCAGGTGAGTGTGTTGGACTGGCTGATCCCAGGTAATGAAATGCTAGGTATGGCGAGGTGCACACCCTGTCACTGCAGCAGTGAAGCCATAGAAAGGAAATCCGGAATGGCAGCACTCTCACCGATGTAGAAGCAAATGTATTTATTAAATGTGAGCATATAGGGGGATACAGGCGGGGGGACAAGGGTTGCAAAGAAAACTTCTGCTCGGCTCAGGCTTTCTTTGCTTATACATCGGTGAGAGTGCTGCCATTCTGGATTTCCTTTCTATAATAAATAATAGACATTCAACCGCAGCCGGTACTGCTCGAACCTAATACATATTTTTTAAAATCATCTATTAGAAATAAAACAATTCAAATCAAAGTCAATATTCAAACCACCCGACGCTAAAACTTTTGGTTTCATGTATCCAGTAGGATTCCCTGCGACTAAGCTGGCGAATAAAATTACCCCCCTCCAATGTCTTGTGACCCTCTCAACACTCCAAAACGTTAATCCTCTAGGGTCCCTGTTATGGACCAATCTGAAATGCTGTGAGACATTATGTGTAATATGCCCCTTCTTGATGTTGTTCACATGCTCTCTGAGGCGGACATGCAGTGGTCTAGAGGTCCTGCCAATATACTGCAGCCCACAACTACATTCCAGAATGTAAAACACCAACGATGCTACATGTAATCAATTGTGATATCTTATATTTCCTGGCGGTGACAACAGTAAGGAACGAAAAAAGCCTACTTTCTGTCTGCACTGGGGGATTCACAACCCCTGGTGCAATTTAATTCCGCAGTGTGGGGGCCCTTTTATATATGAAATGCGGCCGTTCAGGTAAGGCTGGCCCTAGTGTCTTATCCATTTTCAAAATATATCAGTTCCTCTGAACAATTTTCTAAAATTTCTTGTGCTGGGCATTAAAGTCCAGCACCTATTTGAACTGATGTTCATCTGTTCATCTGTTAGTTTATCCCTTTCTACAGGGTGGGCCATTTATATGGATACACCTTAATGAAATGGGAATGGTTGGTGATATTAACTTCCTGTTTGTGGCACATTATTATATGTAGGGGGGGGGAACTTTTCAAGATGAGTGGTGACCATGGCGGCCATTTTGAAGTCGGCCATTTTGAATCCAACTTTTGTTTTTTCAATAGGAAGAGGGTCATGTGACCCATCAAACTTATTGGGAATTTCAGGTGCTGCACATCTCGTATCTTCACAGCATAGACAATTGCCTTCAGATGATCCCAAAGATAAAAGTCTAAGGGGGACAGATCGGGAGACCTTGGGGGCCATTCAACTGGCCCACGATGACCAATCCACTTTCCAGAAAACTGTTCCTCTAGGAATGCTCGGACCTGGCTGTCAATGACCTCGGTCAATGGCTGTAAACGAAGAGAAACTTGTAAATAACTCATGAAAGAATAAAGTTACATTAACCAAGCACACCATTGTTTTTCTTGTGAAATTCCCAATAAGTTTGATGTGTCACATGACCCTCTTCCTATTGAAAAAACAAAAGTTGGCTTCAAAATGGCCGACTTCAAAATGGCCGCCATGGTCACCACCCATCTTGAAAACTTTGCCCCCTCACATATACTAATGTGCCACAAACAGGAAGTTAATATCACCAACCATTCCCATTTTATTAAGGTGTATCCATATAAATGGCCCACCCTGTACATTACATACTAGTTGCTGCCTATCCATCTCTTTGACCCTCTCAATCTCCCGGTCTAACACTTTTTTATCATAACCCTTTTGCTGAAAACGTTCAGCGAGGATCTGGGACTGTGACATAATCCTCTGTGCGGGTACAATTCCGTCTAAGCCAAATAAATTGCCCCCTGGGCATATTGCCCAACCACAAATGGTGGTGGCAACTCCCCAGGGGGATATAGGCATTACGATCGGTGGGCTTAAAGTGGTTTATCATTCTAAAGTCTTTACCATCCAGGGATATCTCCAGATCCATAAACACCATATTTTCCATGCTGACATTCCAAGTCAGGGATATATTTCTATTATTGTTATTAAGTCTCTGCATAAACATATCAAGGCTTGATCAATTACCCTCCCAAACCATGATCAGATCATCTATAAACCTTTTATAGCATTTCAGTTCCGGGGGCGATCTCCAAAAACAACATCCTCCTCCCAGTGGGCCATAAATAAGTTGGCCACACTGGGAGCAAAACGGGCCCCCCATCGTAACTCCCCAGGTCTGAAGATAGTACTGGCCCTGATACCAAAGGTTGTTTCTTGATAAACAATATCCCAAACTGTCCACTAAGAATCTCTTATGCTCTGCCCGTAAGTCAGAGGACTCCATTGCCCATTCTACGAAGGTGAGAGGATCACTATGTCCAATCATAGTGTACAGCTATCGTCTCCTACACTAAAATGGTGGATGGTGAGCAATTATGATTCTCCAATATTTGAATAATGTGTTTGGTATCCTTTTAAAAAGGCCTCAGTTATTGCTGTACACTATTATTGGACATAGTGATGCTCTCACCTCTAGAGGATTAAAGTTTTGGAGTGTTTAGAGGGTTACGAGACATTGGAGGGGGGGGGTAATTTTATTCACCAGCTTAGTCGCAGGGAATCCTACTGGATACATGAAACCAAAGTTTTAGCGCTGGGTGGTTTGAATATTGATTTTGATTTGAATTGTTTTATTTCTAATAGACGATTTTAGAAAATATGTATTAGGTTCGAGCAGTACCGGCCGCATTTCAATGTCTATTATTTATTATAGAAAGGAAATCCAGAATGGCAGCACTCTCACCGATGTAGAAGCAAAGAAAGCCTGAGCCGAGCAGAAGTTTTCTTTGCAACCCTTGCCCTCCCCCCCCACCCCCATCCCCCTATATGCTCACATTTAATAAATACATTTGCTTCTACATCGGTGAGAGTGCTGCCATTCCGGATTTCCTTTCTATGGCTTCACTGCTGCAGTGACAGGGTGTGCACCTCGCCATACCTAGCATTTCATTATGTGGGATCAGCCAGTCCAACACACTCACCTGGAGCTACGGTTTCCTCTGTGTATTATTTATTGTTTATGGTTTTGGGAAAACTTTCTCAATTTACTACCACTAATAATCCCTTATTGCTTATAAGGGGCTTTGATGTACCCAATTTTGAAATGGGGATTAGCAGAGTTAGTGTCCCAGTTCACTTCCGGGGTTTTGCAGTGTTACCATGGTAACCTATTGTAAACCGAGGGCAGTGCTTCCTGTTTACATGGTATAAAGTGCGGGTGTCATATGTCACGTCCTCATCCGGTTCCGGAATGTAACGCGTACGGAAGGGGAGGGTGTCACGTGACTTCACCCGCGGCCGGCACTGTTTAAATACACTGAAGGAGGATTTCATGCTCGACAATTGATTTTTGAAATGAGCCTGTAAACTTTGCACTGGGTCGCAGTGCTTGCTTTGTAAGTGCGTTTTTATTACATTAAATGTGGTTTATTCTATGCGGAGAGAACTATGTGTTTATTTTTACACTGCATGTATGACCTGATGTCTGGAGCCATCCAGCAGGAGTGATTCAAGCCGCAACCTGTCCCTTATTGATGCGTACCTTGTTCCCCCTGAAAGGGGCTAAGAGTGAGTTTGACCCTTTATCGAGGGTCCAATAGGGGAGGTGAGCGGCCATCCTTACATTGGTGGTGGATTGCACTGAAGCACTTTGGTTATGTGATCTGCACTTTATAGACACTGGCAGTGTTTATATGGACTGATTTATGATTTTAAAATTCATTTTAGCGCTGCACTTTTTTATGATATTACTTATGGTTGGGAATTGATAAATTATCCTGTAGTGTTCAGCTGCTCTATTTTTCATTGTTTGTTACTTTGTTTCCGCTGATTGATTCATCTATTTTGCGTAGTAATGGCTTTCTTCTGACAACTTAACCATGCAGCCCATCTTTCTTCAAGTGCCTCCTTATTGTGCATCTTGAAACAGCCACTCCACATGTTTTCAGAGAGTCCTGTATTTCACTTGAAGTTATTTGTAGGTTTTTCTTTGCATCCCTGGCAGTTGCGGCTGAAATTGTAGTTGGTCTACCTGACCGTGGTTTGGTTTCCACAGGACCCCGCATTTTCCACTTCTTGATTAGAGTTTGAACACTGGTGATTGGCATTTTCAATTCCTTGGATATCTTTTTATATATCTTTTCATGTTTTATACAGTTCAACTACCTTTTCCCACAGATCCTTTGACAGTTCTTTTGCTTTCCCCATGACTCAAAATCCAAAAACGTCAGTGCAGCACTGGATGAAAAGTGCAAGGGTCTGTCAGGAGTCCAGACACTCATTGACCCTTTATACACACACACACACACACACACTAATTATAAGCAAACAGACCACAGGTGAGGATGGCTACCTTTTAAAAGCCATTCAAACCCCTTTGTGTTAACTTGGGTGCAAGTTATGAGGTCAAAATTACCAAGGTATGTAAATTTCTGATCACAGTCATTTGGGTAGTTTCTGTTGTCATTATAATTTAAAAAGAGTAAACACGGTTGACTGATAATAAATTGCTTCAGCCAAACTTTTTTTTGTGTTATTCAAATTCTCTGAAAAATGGCCAAGATATCATAAATTCTGCTAGGGTATGTAAACTTATGAGCACAACTGTAAGCCTTCAAAGTGGGCACGTTTGATTTTGCCTGTTCGGCTCCCATAGACTTAAATGGGGTTCGCTCCTGGGGCTAGAACATTTCCCCTGTTCGAAAGTTCTGCTGCAAACTGAACAGGGGGGCGTTTGTCCCATCCTTGTTCCCCCACTTGTTGAAACCAGGTCATCCTGTAGAGCCCCAAAAACATTACCTGAGAGTTAGCATGATCCAGCAATGTTTGAGTGGAATGGCTCCCTTTGCGTTTGCTCTCCTCATGGCCTCCGACACAGCCAGTGAGGAATGAGCAAGGTTTGTTCCCTAGCTACAAGTCCAGGGTCTGTTCAACTTTGGGTTTGACCTTGTGAACAAGCATGTAGAAATGCCCACAGGACCAGAAGTGGAGGTTAGGTGTTTTTGGAGGCTCAAGCATTTACCAGACCCGGTAAGTCAAACATATGTATTTTTTGAGGAGAGAGTAAAGTATAAACTTGCAACCGGTTTAAAATGTGTTTTTTTTTGTTTTGTTTTGTTCTATAGCTGATGGTTCTGCTGAAGAGGTGGTGGGGGCAGAGCTGCAGCTGAAGTTGCCCTCCACACTCGAAAGTTGTAAGTTTGAATGTTAACTTTGTGTGTTATTGTTTTAGTGGCTAAAATATGTTGTTAGATGTCCTAAATGTGTTTGTGTGTTGTTCTTTACGTAGCTGAAATGCCAGGAACAAGTCAGACACTTCAGGAGGAGAAGGATGAGGCTGAGGGCCAGGGCAACTTGCCATTTGTTAGTTTTATGTAAGTACCTTTGAACACATTGTTGGACAGTATGTGTGTAGGTTATTTAGGGGTAGAAGTTCAAGTTGGTGGCCAGGCTTAAGGATTTGCACCCGCACCACAGGTGACATTCACATGCAATATCTAAGCAATGCAAGTTCAGCCATTCATTTGTATGCATGAACTTGCATTGGCTTTGCACAGAAAAAGGTGTGGGGACTTGTTTTTCCCCACAATGTAATCATATCGCATGGGTGTTCTCACTCATGCAATCTGATTTCTGTACGATTCCACATTTTGCACTGCAATCTGTGAACTGTTCTTGGGTTGTCATTAACATTGTAATGACACCCACAGCAATTTGCAGAGATCAGTGTGACCTGCCTGTGGGAGAGAAGGAGACTGGCACTGGAATTCACAAGTGTGAACCCAGGCTCAGGGTCGGTTCACACTGCAGCAATGTGGAAAGCCTGCAAATCCACTGTGGGTTCCTGCATCGCATGTCTCCTGGCAGCAGTTCACACTGCCCTATGTTGTACTGCTGGGAGTGTCAATTAAAAGTTAATGACGGGGTGGAACTGGGAGTTTATCTAAAAAAAAAAATGTTTTTTTTTTTCACCGACTCCTCGACCTCTTTCTCCCTTTATCAGTACTACCTGTATAGCAGTGGTTCTCAACTCCAGTCCTCGGGCCCCCCCAACAGGCCAGATTTTAAGTATTACCTTGGGGAGATGCAGACTAGAATACTGCAATCACTGAGCAGCAAATGATATCACCTGTGATGTATTTCAGTTATCCTGCAAACCTGGCCTGTTGGGGGGGCCCGAGGACCGGAGTTGAGAACCACTGCTGTATAGAAACATCCTCCAGATTGTTGTTCTTATCTATATTATTGAGAATGTTGTATAGGCAGCTATGGTGAATATAATTTTGGCCCTGTGAGGACTAGGTGCATTCAATATAATTTCCCAATGCGTTTGTGGATATTGTTGAACTTTTGGTATTTCTTGTAAAAAAAACAATAAAACCTTTTGAAATAAAAGTTGATGACACCCCCAAATCAGTTTGCAGATTGCAGATTGCATTTGGACAGGTATTGGATCGCATGGGTATGACCACCCATGCGATACAATTCTGCTGCAGACCAAAAAAAGGGTTATGTGTTAGTTTGGTCCCAATGAAATGCAAATTCAGCCATACTATCTGTACGGCTGAAATCACATCACACAGAGATTGCATGTGATTTGCACTGCAGTGCGATGGGGGACATCATTGCAGTGGGTGGCTGGGTTCACACTGGAGAATGCAGTGGCTCACAGCAGGAGTCTTCTGCGTCTCCATTCACCATTTCAGGTCCAATTTCAGCATGAATTATGGGCTAAATTCGGACATGAAGTGGACCAAAAGACGCACAGGCCTCCTGTGCAATTTGCACTGGAGTCACCGCAGAGATGTATGTAGCGGGGGCCTGCTTTGCTGCCCTCTATTTCTGAGGTTTTGCCAAGGGGCCACTGAAAGTATGCAGGCTCATTTAGCAGGGAGCATATGTATATTTATGCCTACATTTCAGAGACAGAGTGCAGTGTTGTCGTGTGGAGTAGACTCCCTCCACTGGCTAAAGAAAGGAAGATGACATTGTCACATTTTACATTGTCTTTATTCCAGCAGCAGCAGTGCATCTTGGGATTCGTATTTCACTTCCAGGAAGATTCCCTTGGACTGCTTTCAGGAAGAACTGCATTCCCCACAAGACTCTGCGGTGGAAAGGGGAAAAACAATGCATCTTGGGGGACTATTTAAGCAGAGGCTGTGGCCTGCTTCAATCTCTTGGAACAGCGTGGTTGACCAGCAAGGATCTTGTGTGTCCCTCTCAGGTGGGCTGCAGCCTGAGGCCTACCATCAGCGATCCAGCCAGCTAAATTTCTGTGTTGTCCCAGCCAGCTGTGGTGATACAGTATTCTAAAGGGGGACCAGTGGGACCAGCAAACCAGTGTTCAAGTCTGTTCCAGAGCCAGTGACATTCGTAGAGTGAGCATTGGTCGTTCTGGAATGATGCTGAAGTTAGCTTCTTATTTGGCCAGCTTCTTAATCGAGTGCTGAAGTTAGCTCCTTATTTGGCCAGCTTCTTATTCAGGTTTAATCTTTATTTAAAAAAGTTATTATTTACTAAATAAACATCTGCAAGTATATTATAGCATTGTGAAATGTAACAATTCTGTCTCACTAACTGCCATGTATTTAATGGGTTAATTCTGAATAAATAACTTTTTCTATAAGAAAACCATCTTGGCTCACCCAGATGTGACTAGTTTTCCTATAACTGGCCACCCCTCTATTAGTTAAAATTCAATTTGGCCCGAGCCAAGTGATATAAACCATGAAGTATGGCACCAAACTTGACACTCTGTCATCAATGTATTTCAATTGGAACTTCCTAATAAGAAGCCAAGCTTTTTCTACATGAAAACCATCTTTGCTCACCCAAATTCCACTTGTTTTATACTCATTGGGCACCCTTCTATATAGGAAAGTTCAATTTGGCCCGAGACAAGTGATGTAAATAATTAAATATTGCACCAAACTTGTCACTCTTATATCCATGCATTTCAATGGGAATTTCCGAATAAGAAGCCAAGCTATTCCTACATGAAAATCATCTTGGCTCACCCAAGTTGCACTTGTTTTATACTCTTGGAGTTTTTATTGATTTAAAAGTGCTTCATATCTTACAAAGTGTACAGACAGCAAATCAGCATTACATATTCATGCCAACATTCACTTTTTATCCCTTCCCTTAGTGTCCAGTTTTTGTCCATTGTTGCCGTATTCATATACACATTGTCCATAAACACCCTTCCCCACAGCAGTCAGTATTTATATACGTACATACATTTTAGCATTCTACCACTTTACCGTTTTTTTTTTTTGTTTTTTTTCCCAATCCTCCAAGACCAGTAACCTACTTATCTACTACTCCACCCTCACCAGGGACATGCCTGCTATTACATGGAGCACTTGTGGTAAGACATACTGGCTTAAACTTCACCAGGACTAACTTCACTGTACATCATACATATTTACAACATATTTACATTATAATCCCTCCCACCCAAGCGAGGGCCATACCGATCTTCAGATGTCTGCAAACCTTACTTCAAAAAAAAATATTAAAAAATCTAAGAGGTGAGAAAGATATATACCACCACCAGGTCAAGGCATAAGGTTGCAGACCTCAAGGAGGCTGGAAGTGGAAGCCCCTCCATAAACGGGCACTCCTTTCCGGTCCAACCCTATCCCTTTCAAGATTCCTCACCTTCATCAACTCCCCGAAGATACTACCTACCACCTCATGCACAGGCGGGGTTTCGCCCCTAATGGAAAAAGAGCACCGAGCGTGCCAGGTGAAATACAGCACAACTATACTTACTACATAAAGTGACCATAACTCAAAGCCCCCACGAACCATGAAGTCGCCATACCTCCACTCAGAAAGTGACAAAGCAGAAAGGCGGGGGTAGCCAATGGCTCCCCCTACCCCCCTATGAACCTCCACATTGAAGGAGCACTGGACCAGAAAATGGTCCATGGTTTTCAGGGCCCCTCCACTTTCCAGGCGAGGACAGCCCCTGTCCTCTGGGTTCCAGTTCTGAAGGTTTGCATGGACATACAGCTGTCCATGAAACTATCTCCACGCGAGATCCCAGAACTTATTCGGGATTCGCAAAGAGTTCAGGAGGGCTAATCCATCCTTGAGGACCCTTTCGGGACAGTCCCTCAAAGACAGTGGTCTCAAAATGTCAGAGGCCATGACCCTCTGGTGCAGCTCACGCCGACCTGACGAGCCCACCTCCAGGGCAGTTATCCTCCACCGTCTCAGTACCTTCAGAGCCTGGGGGATATAGGATGGGAGGTACCCATGTGATCTTCTCAGATCACCAGGCCGTCCACCATCCCCCCACTGACTCAAGAACAGCAGCAGCCAGTTCTTACACGAGCGTTCCCACAAAGAAGGCTGGTCCACAAAGATGGACTGCAAGTTAAATTTAATAAAAATAGTAGTGAAGAACGCTACAGAGTGGATCATGTCCAACCCCCCGTGCATTCTTTGTTGGTACGTGACTTCCCTTTTGACCATGTTCAGTTTGTTTCCCCACAACAGCAGGAAGAACAAATCACAGACCCGGGCACAGAGAGATGCTGGCAGAAGACACCCGTAGCTAACATAAAGAAGTTCAGGCAGCAAATACATCTTAACCAGGCTTACCCTTTCCCTCAACGTCAGCTTCCAGCTTTTCCAAGCCATTACTTTCTGGGTGGCACCCACCAAACTGCCTTCCCAATTTCGCTTGGGGTAATCCCCAGGACCAAAAAGGATGCCTAGAATTTGTATTTCTGGCTGGGGCGTGGGGAAGACGTCCGGGAGGGGGAACTGCTCCCCCTCCTTCCCCATCCAAAAAGTTTCGCTCTTGTCCCAGTTCACCAAGGAACTGGACGCCTCAGAGTAGTCTCCAATCTGTGTTTCCACAAATTGGGCTTCCTCCTGACTCGACACCACTACTGAGACATCGTCTGCGTAGGCCACCACTCTCAACGCTGAAACCTGGCCACCGCAGGGCTCCATCAAGACCCCCTCTAGATGCTCCCGGTCCAACCGCCTTACAAAGGGGTCTACCGCAAAGACGTACAGAAGGGGACTCAGTGGGCAGCCCTGCCTGACCCCGAAGCCAATGGGAAAAGAAGGACCCACCCAGCCATTGACAAGAAGGAAGCTCTCCACCGCCCTATACAAAACTTTAAGCCAATCTATGAATTTACTTGGCAGGCTGTATCTCCCCAGGAGAAGCCAGAGGTACTAGTGGTTCACCCGGTCTAACGCTTTTGCCTGATCCAATGCCAGCAGATACCGTCCACACTCACCAACCCTGCACCTTTCCATGGCCTTCCGGACGTTCAGGACAGCACTAAAGGTGCTCCGGCCCTGAACTGCACAGTGCTGCAATGCAGACAGCACTCCGTCTGCAATAGCAGACAGACGCGTAAACAAGACTTTCGCCAGTAACTTCCTGTATATATTGAGAAGGGCGATAGGACGCCAATTCTCCACCACAGATGGGTCCTTCCCCTTTGACAGGAGGATCAATGCCGACCCTCTCATCGAGGGAGGCAGCAGGCCTTTAGCCAAACACTTGTTAAATACCTCCCTCGGATGAGGAGCTAAGAGGCTCTTGAAGGTCTTATAAAATTCAGCCGTGAGCCCATCAGGCCCAGGAAACTTCTTTAGCGACAATGAGTCAATGGCCTGCTCGATTTCTGCCACTGAAATCTCTTCTATCAAAGAGCTAGGGAACTCAAACCCCACTTGAAGCTGGGTCTCGTCAAGAAATTTCCTAGCTTTCTCTGTGTCTAATGGCTTCCTCTTCAGGAGGTCCGAAAAGTGGCTCCTGACGACACCCAGGATTCCCGATCTGGACCGGACCAGGGATCCCGAGGCATCCCTCAGGCCATGCACGACCTTCGAACTCGTCACCTCACCACAGCTCTTGTAGGGATCAGGAGAGCAAAACTTCCCATAATCCCTCTCAAGAACCAGGGAGGCGAGACGGTCGTACTGACACTCCCTCAGTTGAAGCTTCAGAGCAGATATCCATTCTTGAGGGCCTCCAGCGGATACCAGGCGGTCTAGCCGCCCACGCAACCTCTGATAGGCCTGGTACTTCGAGACTGCCCTGTACTTTGAGACCCTCTGGAAGAAGCCTTCCGACCTCTTCTACACCACTTCCCACCATTCTTGGCGGGAGCAGCCGCTCTCAAGGAGCAAGGCTTGATCTGAAATGAAAGTCTCAAAGGACTCCCTAATTCCGGGGGTCCTCCAGCAGCATCGCATTTAGCCGCCGTAACCCTTGTCCTTTCTGAGGGGTCTCAGCCACATTCAGGGCAACCGAAACCAGTGGTCGGAGAACTCTACCACCCGCAGCTCCGGAACCGTGAAGACAGAGTCCCCCTTTAAAAAAAACCTATCTATTCTACTCCTGTGATTACCTTGGGAGAATGTGAACCCTGTGAGGCTGGGAGCACTGTGGATATGCACATCTACCAGCCCGGATTCCCTCACTATACTATTTTAAAAAATTACTGTCGTATCCCAGCGGGCCTCTGGTACCCGGCCTGTCTTGGGTCCTAACGACGGTGTTAAAGTCACCACCAAAGACCACCTGCTGGGCCGTAAAAAGGTAAGGTTTGACTGCCGTAAGGAGGTCCTTCCTTCCCTTCTTGGTCTGGGGACCATAGATGTTAATTAGCAAATTGCCCCCACATCTTCCGATCTCCACCTCGACCACCCGCCTGCAAACCACCGATCCGGTTCTAAAGAGGATTCCTATCCCATTATGCGGCTCGGCCGCAAGGGACCAGAGGGAGGGCCCACACCTCTACTCCCTCTTTGCCCGAATAATCTGGTCCACAGATGTGAGCCAAGTCTCTTGCAGAAAAATAATCTCAGCATCCACCTGACTAAGAAAGGTGAAGCCCATGTGCCGAGCCACCATAGATCGGATACTTGCGACGTTGATAGTCGCAAGCCTAATTGGAGCAGATACTGCCATCATTAGTGATCATTGCGGTTTAACGCAACATCTACCATAGCCTCCCCCTCCTCATCCGATTCAGAGGAAGAAAGGATCCCATACCTATTTGTTGGGCTCCGTGGGGCCGGGTTTTTGGCCCCCCCCACACGCTCCAACCGAATGCTGGCCTCCACCCACCCCACAACTTGGGGCCTTTACCTTCCCCTTGAGTTTTTTTTTTTCTTTTTCTTTTTTTGCTTGGTCACCCAACCACCGGATGTGTCAGGGATCTCCCTGTTACCATCCTCACTTGAAGCCCCCTCAGGCTCCGTGGCAGTCGACCCCCCCGGGGCGCTTCTGCGATCCCAAAATAGAACCGCAAGAGGCCCCACCCACCAACCCTGTCCCCCCACTGGCACCCGAGTCAGGAGGCTTAGCCCCCAACCCACCACTAGGCCCCTCCCCGCCCAAGGGACGGGGGACCCCAAGCGAAGGGGAGACCTTAGGTACCTGGGGAGGAGGAGCAGGCTGAGAAGGGTAGACAGGATGGACAGAGGAGTCTCCCGCCCCAGCCAGGCCCACATCTGCCTGCTGGGAATTTGCCACCCTACTACTGGCTCTGGTCCTCCTTGGCGATGGAACCGGTACCTCCCGAGCACCCCCCTGACTAGACCCTGCCTGTCTCCCCACCTGGCTGCCTGACTGAACCTCCACCCTCTTTGATGTACTTGCCCTCTCTACCGCACGTCTCAGTCCTCTTAACCTGCCTAGGGGCCTTTCTTCTCACCACAGGGCCTGGGTCATTAGATACAGGCCCACTGCCACCTGTGGCCTGTGCATCCTGTCCGGTCCCCCTATCTGCCTCCTCCTTTGCTCCATTCCCTCCACCGCCCCCTGAGGTGAATCCCCTGAATGCCCTGGGGCATCTGCTAAATGGGTGCCCCATTTCGCCACATAGATTGCAACATATTAAATGGCAACTCTCAGCGCTGTGACCCAGGGCATTGCAACAAACGCATTTTGGTGTAAGGCAGTCTCTATTAAGGTGGGTGGGGTTGCCACATTTGAAACACAGACGGGGATGGCCAGGGTAAAACACAAGTATCCTGTCGTGGCCAATAAAGGCGCTGGCAGGAACGTGTGCCATGATATACCTACGTCTGTTTAGTTTCAACCTGACAGACCATGCCCCTGTCCAGATGTATTTTTCATCTAGTTTCTTCCCCAATGGACCCACCACCTGCCCGTACCGACTAAGCCAGGTTATGATGTCTTCCGGGGGGAGAGACGCGTTGCGGACTAAGATTGTTATTAGTTTAATTTCTTCTTGTCTAGACAGGGTAATGACTCTGAAACCTTTCCAGGCTTCTAAATGCCTGGCCAGCTCATATTTAGGTATGAATAGTTCCATGATCACTGGGGTCATGAAACTGATATCAAAGTCCATTGAGTTGTGGGGGAGTGGATCACCGCAAAGAGATCTGCCACTCTAAACCCCATTGCTAGGATCATGTCCACCACCAGCCCACGTGAAGGACAATGCCCTGAGCCCTCAAACTTTAACTGGACCACATTTCTTCTTTTCCTCTCAGGGCCTCCTATACCTCTCGACCAGGCGCTGGCACCCAAAGGCTCATCCCCCGGGGGGGGGCTCTGAAATTCTGGGCACCATAGCGGTGGTACAAGTGATCAAGACCCACTTGCTTGCCTGCCACACTCACAAAGGACCTCCCCTCCCTTAAGGCAGACATTACACTACCCTCCTGTGAGGCGCTAAAGGACGTCTTAGGAGGGAGCACCTCCACATGTTCTGGTGTCTGCGGGTCACCTTTACTGGCCACATTGGCCATATCTGCTGCCACTGGCTCACTGGCAGCATCAGCAGTTGACTTTTCTATATTTTTTAGCTTAGCCTTGACTTTCCCTTTTTTAATTACACCAGCTGCATTAGCCGACTCTGCTCTCTCCTTCACTGAGCATGCCACGGGTGATGTGACACCAGGACTCCCAGCAAAAGACTCTGCATTCCCCACCAAGGGACCCCATTTCTCCGGCCACCCAGAATCTTCAATATCTATGTGAGCCCCGCAGGAACCAACAGAGGCACTTAACTCTTTAGCCTCTATCTGTTCCTGTTCTGGCTCCTCCTGCTGCCTGATAAAGGCTATTGCTGGGCATTCATCCTGCAGGTGCTCCATTTCACAGTCCCCCCAGTTGTCCTGAGCTTGCGTCCCCTGGATACCAGTCTCAACAGTCTCTTTCACTGTCTCGTCCATTGGCTCTGCTCCTTCAGCCGCCATGCCTCCTTCCATAGCTCCGGGACCAGAAGTAGAGACATTTGCAGCACGGGGGCGATGTGGCTTCACCTCCCCATGTAATACTGGGGATGTACACTCACCCCCCACAGCATCGGTCACCCCCGATTCAGACAGCATTTCCAGGTCAGGCTGTACACCTTCCGGGCTGCACAGTGCTGCAGCATCCACTGTGGGCTCCTCCTTCGCCCCTCTCACCCCACCAATTACCTGCGGCGAAGCCTCAGTCTTACAGCCACGTCCTCCTTGCTCAGGCACCATTTCACAAGGCAGTGAAGGAGCTTCTCCTCCCTCAGCAGCCACCGCTGCAGACGCCGTCTTGGCTGGTCCTTGTTGTTTGTTTTGAACCTTTTTCCCAGCGACTCTTGCAGCTGACTGGGCAATGGCATCCATCTTAGTGCATGGCTTTCCTTGCTCTCCATCCGTCTTCATTCCATCTCCACTGGGAACGCCATCTTGATTTGCCTTGTAGGCACCTTGCTTCTGTCCACTGCTACTTGCTTTCCCCTTTGTTTGCATGCCATTTCCTTCCAGCTTAGAAATCAAGACCACTGGGATTTTCTTTTCCATTTTATTCTGCTCACCCACCGATTTTTCAGGCCCGTCATCCTCCACCATACCAGCTCCTTTCACAGGTAAGGATTCAGCAGCGGGGTTCACTGCAGCGGGGTTCACTGCAGCGGGGATCACTGCAGCGGGGATCACAGCAGTGGGGTTCACTTCAGCAGGGTTCACTTTAGCAGCAGGGTTCACTGCAGCAGGGTTCACCACCGTGGGCTCAGCGGGGTTCACCTTAGTGGGGTTCACTGCAGCAACAGGGTTCACTGCAGCAGGATTCACCACAGTGGACTTAGCAGGATTAAATGCAGTGGGGTTCACTGCAGTGTGGTTCACCATAGTGGGCTTAGCGGGGTTCACTGCAGTGGGGTTCGCAGCAACAGGGTTCACTGCAGCAGGGTTCACCACAGTGGGCTTAGCGGGGTTAAATGCAGTGGGGTTCACTGCAGCGGGGTTCATGGCAGCGTGCTTAGCGGGGTTCACTTCAGTGGGGTTCACCGCAGCTGGAGCAGCAGGGACCCCAGCAGAGGGGTTTCTTGCAGCAGGGACTTCAGTAACAGGGACATCACACTTGGGGGTTCCAGAACCACACTCAACCTTCACCTCTTACTTTTTTTGGGTACCAGACCCCACTGCTTTTTGTGTAGCCTGGATGGCCTGGGCCGCTGAGCTTAATTGGGCCCGGGCGGTTGCCTGGCTTTCCTGGAGCCTGGATTCAACCTCCCGCACGAAAACATGCTCCTTTTGTCCATGTGCACAAAGCTTGGCCAAAAGGTCCCAAACATCACGGCAGGCATCTTTCAGCCGCACAGCTTCAGTCATACAAGCCGCCTTCTTGCTACCGCTCACCTTGGCCATTCGCAGGTAGGTCAGGCGGGCCGATTGCCTTTCAAAGATAGCCACACATTTGAGCATCAAAGCCTTGATTTTCTTGCTCCGAGATTCAGCCTTGGCTGGGCTCTCATCCGGCTGTGGGCTCACCCAGTCCATTAGTTCTTTCTGCGTTTCCAAAAAAAGCCTTTCCTCCACAGCCAGGGGATCAGGCCGGGAGCTGGAGCCCAAGCCTGGGCTAGAGGACGCCATAACCTCCCCTCCTTCGTGGGATCACTGGATCTTTTCAGGAGCAGCACACTGACACACCCTTCTCCTTCAACGCCAAGCTATTCCTACATAAAAACCATCTTCGCTCACCCAAGTTGCACTTGTTTTATACTCATTGGGCATCCTTCTATATAGTACAGTACAATTTGGCCCGAGCCAAGTGATATAAACCATGAAGTATGGCACCAAACTTGTCACCCTGTCATCAATGCATTTCAATGGGAAATTCCGAATAAGAAGCCAAGCTATTGCTACATGAATACCATCTTGGCTCACCCAAATTCCACTTGTTTTATACTCAATGGGCATCTTTCTATATAGTACCATACAATTTGGCCTGAGCCAAGTGATGTAAATCATAAGATATGGCACCAAAAAAAGTAGCACCCTGTCATTAATGCATTTCAATGGGAATTTCCAAACTAAAATATTCCTAAATGAAAACCATCTTGGCTCACCAAAATGTACTTCTTTTATACTCCTTGGGCATCCTACTATATAGGAAAGTTGAAATTGGCCTTAGCCAAGTGATATAAACCATGAAGTATGTTACCAAGCTTGTCACCCTGTCATCAATGCATTTCAATTGGAAGATCTGAAGAAGAAACCAAGCTATTCCTACTTGAAAGCCAACTTGGCTTACCCAAATTCCACCTTTTTTATACTCATTGGGCATCCTACTATATAGGAAAGTTGAAATTGTCCTGTACCGAGTGATATAAATCATAAAATGTGGCACCATGACAGCCATGCATTTCATTGGGAAATTCTGAATAAGAAACCAAATAATTTATACATGAAAACTATCTTGGCTCATCCAAATGTGAGTGTTTTACTTTCATATCCTTCTATTTTAAAAATAATAATAAAAAACTGTACAAATAATTTTCCTTTTTATTTATTTTATAATTATGTAGTTCTGACTGTGGCTGCAAAAAGTATTTAAAATATTAAATGCATATATGATTACATTACTTTTATTGCCATGACGAGTAGCCTCCAGGCACTGCCACTGACGAATGTTGTCATTGGTCCCCAGGTTGTGATCTTACTTCTACTACAGATGTAGGGAAAGGACCCCTGTGCTGCGTAAAGACTGCAATATAAAACCGCTTTCAGTGTCAGACAGAGCTATTGGTCATGGTGCAGAATGCACCTTTGCTGTTATTCCTGTTGTTGTATCTTGTTAAAACAATGGTAGTTAGGCAGCAAAGATGAATGCATGGCACCCTTCTGTTTAGGGCACATGCCTACCCTGCCTAATTGGACACTAATGCCAATCATACAGCACTATCAGGATACAGCACTTGTACATGTTGTATAACGCTGCCCCTGTGAGCATGTCTCTATTAGAGTTGAGCGAACTTCTAGAAGTCCGGGTTCTGCTGGTTCGGCCGAACTTCGGGACAAAGTCCGGGTTCGGGTCCGGACAGAACCCGAACTTTGTCTCGGACCCCGAACCCCATTGAAATCAATGGAGACCCGGACTTTTAGGCACAAAAAATGCTGTAAAATAGTCCTGGAAGGTCCTAGAGGTCTGCAAAAGGAAGGAAATGTGGGTAAGGGTGGGACAAGTGACCTACAAAGAAATGGGGACAGGGAAATAACTTTAAATATTTTTTAAAAAATAAAAACTTAAAAAATGCAAAAATGGAGATCATCTTCAAAATGGGTCTGAAAAGTATTAATTAACATTAGAGGCCATAGAACTGTTCTAAAATCATCTTCAAACGGTGTCAAAAAAGTATAAATAAGCCGGGAGTACCCATATCACTGTTCTGCAAAATGTGTGTATCACTTTAAA
>BLSH010012408.1:17322-32798 GCA_018402905.1 Glandirana rugosa
CTCCACCACCAGTGTGTCACCCCACGACCTTCCGACCCTATAGTCTCCGGCCGTTCCGATACCGTCCACATGGACGCCTAGTTGTTAGGTGGGGTCCTTGGAACCACAGGAACCTTGTCGACTCCCGCCATAAACCCCTCAAGAAAGGGGCCCACCCCCTGGGCTAAGACCGTTTAGCCGGGGAAAGAACTCCCCAAATACCGCCCTCAGCTGTTCCAAGGACACCAAGGTTCCTGGGGTGGATTGTTGATCCGCAGGTACACCTGCCATAGCCTTGCCGGCCTCTGATATCCCAGCCTTCCAGCACCCCACTGTGTGACCACCACCTCTACCCCACCAATCAGCCAGGGAGACCCAGGAGGATTGCACCCACCGCTACCAGCACCCAGGGAGAGCCAGCTATACTTGCTGTTTTAATGCCTCAGCACTGTGACCGGAATGAGCAATGACAAGCACTATTGCACTTCAAGAGCCTGCACCACCGTGTCTGTCAACCACATTGTCCAAGCGAAAGCGGAAGTGCTTCTGCTGCTTTTATTACTTCCTGTAATACTGAGAACGACCACTGGGGGCCGCCAGAGGACAGGCTGAAGACTGCATGGGCTACCAAACAATGGCCGCTGCCATCAACACAATCCGAGCTTAAGGCAAAATGGCGCGGTTGGCGGACGGACAAACGCACGGTCATCCACACTGAATGGCGGCGAACCGCCGAATGCAGAGCTCCGAACGGTCAGAGCAGGGTGTGGTACTGCGGGGGGAAGGGGGAGTGGGGGGTGAATGGGAGATGACCACCCCAGATGCATCCTCACTAACAGGCCCCCACCGGCTGGCTACCTTAGAAGCTGCCCAGGTGCCTGCTCTCCACGTCCTAGGACAGAAGAGGGGTCCACTCACCAATCCGACGGGCACAGCGGGTAGCCACCTGGAGCAGACTTGCCTCCCCACAGAGAGTATTGCTGCTGGCCAGGCCATTGGACAGGAACAGAACCAGTTACTGGGCTCTAGTGGGATTAGCCACTGGCCGCCCGCACGGAACGGGTGCTATGCGGCGGGCCCCCGCTAAGGGTAGCTCACACAGACATTCTCCGGACTGGGGAAAGTTTTGGATTCTAGATATCCTCTATACCACCAGCCGGCTTCTTGATAGCAGTCTTCATCAGAAAAAAACCTCAGAAGACCGCAGATCCCATAGGGAACCAGGTCTACTCCTTGCACTAGGCAAATAAAAACTGATGTGCTGTACAGAGCAGGGGGATTATATGCCAAGGTGAGGACGGCCCCCTGGGAGGGGCCAACCTATTCTTTTGTTTTATTTTTGCCTAGTCTACTCCTAGTGATATGAGCATAAATCCCACGTGTCATAAGAAGGCTGCGTCTGTCAGTGAACGGAAGAGTAAGCAATTCTCCTCTATGGAGAAGATTCACAGCTCCACTCCAATCACCTGAAGCCAAATGCCTGAAGCTCAACAAACTTCTGCAGCTCTTTTATGCAGCTTGAATCAGGCAGAAGATTTTGGTGTTTTTACTCCTCATAGAAATGAATAAAAACGCCCCCTGCACGCGATTTCTGGGCGCAGTCACGCATTTTGGTGCCATTTTCTGCTCAAATGTAAAAAATAAAATAATAATAATGAATAAACAAATGTAAAATAAATACAGAAATAGCTAAAAATCATCATAAATAAAATAATAGAGGAATCAATAATAACCCCCAACCTTAAATGTATGAATAATAATAATAAATGTATTTAGTGTTGGAGTTCGGTGTTTAGTTATTTATTATTATTGGGTAGGGGGTTAACTATTTATTGTTACTTAGTAGTAGCAGTAACAATAATAGTAGCAGCAGTAGTAGTAGTAGCAGCAGCAGTAACAATAGTAGTAGCAGCAGTAGTAGTAGTAACAGTAACAGTAGTAGTGGTAGCAGTAACAGTAGTAGTAGTAGTAGCAGAAGTAGTAGTAGTAGTAGTAACAGTAGTAGTAGCAGTAACAATAGTAGTAGTAACAGTAGTAGTAGCAGTATTAGTAGTAGCAGCAACAATAGTAGTAGTAGTAGTAGTAGTAGCAGTAACAATAGTAGTAGCAGTAACAATAGTAGTAGCAGTAGTAGTAACAGTTGTAATAGCAGTAACAATAGTAGTAGCAGTAGTAGTAGTAGCAGCAGTAGTAGTAGTAGTAACAATAGTAGTAGCAGCAGTAGTAATAGTAACAGTAGTAGTAGTAGTAGTAGCAGTAACAATAGTAGTAGTAGTAGTAGAGGTAGTAGCAGAATTAGTAGTAATAGAAGTAGTAGTAGTAGTAACAATAGTAGCAGTAGTAACAATAGTAGAAGCAGCAGCAGTAACAATAGTAGTAGTAGTAGTAGCAGTAGTAACAATAGTAGTAGTAGTAGCAGTAGTAGTAGTAGCAGTAACAATAGCAATAGCAGCAGAAGTAGTAGTAGTAGCAGCAGCAGTAGTGGTAACAATAGTAGTAGTAGTAGTAGCAGTAGTAGTAACAATAGTAGTAGCAGCAGTAGTAGCAGTAACAATAGTAGAAGCAGTAGTAGTAGTAACAGTAGTAATAGCAGCAGTAGTAATAGAAGTAACAATAGTAGTAGCAGTAGTAGTAGTAGTAATAGCAGCAGTAGTAGTAGTAGCAGCAGTAGTAATAGTAACAGTAGTAGTAGTAGCAGAAGTAGCAGTAGTAGTAGTAGCAGTAACAATAGTAGCAGTAGTAGTAGTAACAATAGTAAAAGCAGCAGCAGTAACAATAGTAGTAGTAGTAGGAGAATTAGTAGCAGTAGTAGTAGCAGTAACAATAGCAGCAGTAGTAGTAGTAACAGTAGTAGCAGTAGTAACAATAGTAGTAGCAGCAATAGTAGTAGTAGTAGTAGTAGCAGTAACAATAGTAGTAGCAGCAGAAGTAGTAGTAGCAGCAGCAGTAGTAGTAACAATAGTAGTAGTAGCAGCCATAGTAGTAGTAACAGTAGTAGCAGAAGTAGTAGTAGTAGCAGTAACAGTAGTAGTAGTAGCAGTAGTAGTAGCAGTAGCAATAGCAGTAGTAGTAGTAGCAGAAGTAGCAGTAACAATAGTAGTAGCAACAGTAGTAGCAGCAGTAGTAATAGCAGTAACAATAGTAGTAGTAGTAACAATAGTAGTAGTAGTAGTAGTAGTAGCAGCAGCAGAAGTAGTAGCAGCAGAATTAGTAGCAGTAGTAGTAGTAGCAGGGGACACTCCAGTGGGGGGCATAGTATATTACTGCGGGGAGGGGGATATGAAGTGGGAAAGATGACATCACTGCTGTTCTTTTTTGGAGGCTTTATTTTATTTATTTATTTTTTTTTTAAAGGGTGCCGCCGCCCCAAACTCCCCTCCCCCCAGGATGTTTGATTTCCTCCATGTTGTCAGGTGGATCTCATCCTCTGCCTCCCCCTGATGTAGAGAATTCCATTCATTCCTGGGGGAGAAATTCATTTTCTTCTGCTAACATTCTTCTCTTCTTCTACAGATTGTCCTATAATCAGCTGACAGACAGCTCCTCCCCCCACCTGGCATCTGGAATAAGAAATAACTGGACACTGAGGACACTGGACCTGTCTGGGAACGATCTGGGGGGTCCTCATTTCAGGGATCTGATGGAAGCTCTGACAACAATCCAGATAGAGGAATTACAGTGAGTATAACAGGAAGACTGAGACAATCATATTCTGGGACAGTTTTATATCCAAATCACATAAATAATATAGAAATCTGATTAATAATAATAATAATATAGAAATATGATAAATAATAATAATAATAATATAGAAATATGATAAATAATAAATAATAATAATATAGAAATATGATGTCATCACAACCCATCTTTAGGCTCCATAAATATCCAATCAGAGATGTTTTCTAATTCTTGGATCTCTTATCACTCTGTTATCAGCAATGAAATAATTCTTCCTTAACCCCTTCACACCCCCCCTGTATATAAATCTCCATCCAGCTGTGCCCAGTGCTGGGGGAACGTTTAATCCTCACAGCTGCCCCCCCTCTGGGGATTGATTGGATCTCTATGGGGTCTTCAGACTGCTTTGGGAGGCTGGAAGATTTGATCAGTAATAGAGCCGAAACAACTAATCGATTACTATTTTCATAATTGATTAATTGGCCAGCCGATTAGTTGGCCTGCATACAGAATTCATTATTTGCTGACATATCAGGAAATACAGTGCTGCACACATACAGCTCAGTATACCGTCCATAAATGTCAGTAAATGCCTGAGAATGTGTGAATGTGCCAAGGAGCAATGCCTCATGGGACATGTAGTCCTGGGCAGGAAGTGAATGGTTCTAAAGGCAGAAGGTTTTTTACCTTGCTATAGGGGCTCTCTATACTATACTTTGCAGCTTGCTATAGGGGCACTCTGAAGGCAGGAGAAGCTGCATAGAGATATGTAAGAATAAATTGCCTTTTTTTTAAAAAAAACTTTACATATTAACTAAATTATACACCAAAGTTTTTTTTAAGGTTATTATCCGATTAATCGAAACAATAATCGGCCAACTAATCTATTATAGAAATAATCGTTAGTTGCAGCCCTAATCAGTAATCCCTCTTAGTGGTGCCTGGTTAACCCTTTCCCTGCCATCCCAGCTATAGCAATGCAGTGAATAGATGAAAAGAAATCTGCAGCCATGGGTTTGTTTTATTTGTATTGCAGCATTTATAGATTCCTATAGAAGAGATCTGAGTGGTTGGACAGTCACCTGACCATTTATAAATGTGGGTGGGCCAGAGATCAGTGACTCCACCCCCTGTGCAGGAACCCAGAATCCCAGACCCCAGGCTCACCTTGCTCCACTTTGGAGACTCCTGGAGGCATTCAGGATGGAGAGTGGATTGGTTGGAACCCAAAAGTCCTCATCTTGGAACACTTCTGGGATCAGAGTTGTCATTATCACAGCACAGATGTCGGCTGTACAAGAAGCTCAGATTTCT
Source organism: Glandirana rugosa (assembly GCA_018402905.1). Taxonomy (NCBI): domain Eukaryota; kingdom Metazoa; phylum Chordata; class Amphibia; order Anura; family Ranidae; genus Glandirana; species Glandirana rugosa. The sequence continues at coordinate 22,297 of BLSH010012408.1, forward strand.
CTCCCCCAATCTGCTTTGGATTGTGATATGAGAGAAATGAGGGATCTAATAGACTCCTGATGTCTCTATAAAGATTACCTGTTGTGATGAGAATGTGAACTTGGCACCCCGAAAACTGTGTGAGAAGACACAGGGGAGACAAGGGGTGTGAAATTCATAAATCAGCAATGACAAGTTTTAGGATTGGAGACAAATAGCAGCAATGACCCCCTTTTTATCAGTTTCATTTTCATCCATTAGGGGTGCAGGGGCACTGCCCCCCCATCCATGCATCCGACCCCCTGATCTACATGCAGGGCCGCGGACCATGGATTCCAAATAGGGGGTGTTTTTTTTTTGAAGCATGTGAGGCCTGAGGCTCTAATAAGTGGGATGGAACACAGAGCACTGCACTCCAAGCCAACCCAGTTGTGTGACAATAGCCAATGAATATTCTATTGCCACACTGATCCTCCTCCCAGCCAATCAGGAAGCGGGTCAGCCCAGGAATGGCCATTAACCTTTCTGCAGTAACCTTACTAAAGGCCCCATACACACGGTACAATAATCGGCCAACAATGGTTGTCCAACAGCCGATTGGCCAATAATCTGACCGTTCGTACGCACGATCCCACAGACACTTTCCAATTGTTGGCCAACAGAAGTTGGCTGACAAGGCTAGAAAACTTTTGTTGGCCAAGGAGGTGTTGGCCAATTGTTGGCTCGTGTGTACAGAAGTTGGAAGTGCAAACACGCATGCTCAGAATCCAGGAAGTATTCAGTCATGTAAACCTGCGTTCCTAATTCACAAATCACATTCACCTGAACTTCCTCACTATACGCTCGTAACACGTCACTACGCTCAGCTTTATTGGCCGATTACTTGACTCATGTCACTGCGCTAGACAAATCCGCACGCAGCCAATTTGGACAAAAGTTGGACGTTCAATTGGCCAACAATCTGCGCGTGGGTACGAGGCTTTAGCAGACTAGACATGTGCAATCCGTTTAGTTCCGAATCGAAATTCAGACACATTTTTAATTATTCGGATGCATCCGAATTACAATATTAACGATTTTAAACAAATCCAAAATAATAATTTTATTCAAAAAATTTCAGCCGAAATTCGAATCGAATTCGAAAACAAGTCGAGACTAATTCAGGAACTAATTTGAAACAAATTAGAAAAACATTGATTTTCTAAAATAGAATATAAAATAATAAAAATAAAAGAATAGTAAAGGATATAATAGAATATAATTAAATAAAATTGAATATAACCAATTGACCATCTTCCGAAATTCAAGTTTTGAATAGTATAAATTTTAAATAGATTGGAAAATAATCAAAAACAATGAAAGCCAAAAAAAATAAAAAGAATAGAAAATAGAATAGAAAAGAAATAGAAAACACAGTCTTCCGAAATTCGAATTTCAAATAGAAAAAATTTGACTAGAACAGATCAGATTAAATAATATATAAAACAATCTTTCAAAATTCAAATTTTGAATAGAATCAATTCCTATTTCGAATACACTGAATTTGATTTCAAACAGAAAAGATTATAATAGAACAGAAAATAAGAGAATAGAAAAATAATAGAACAGAATAGATTAAAATAGAACATATAACCATCTTCCGAAATTCAAATTTCAAATACAATGAATACAAATAGAAAGGAATAGAATAGAAAAGAACAGAATAGAGAATAGGAGAATAAAATAGAAAAGAATAGAATAGAACAATAGAAGAGAAAAGAATAAATATATAAAGGTTATTAAAGAATAAAACATAAGATAATGCAATAAAATAGAAAAACAATAGAAAAGAATACTGTACAATAAAATATAAAGAAAATAATATATAACACTCTTAGGAAATTCAAATTTAAAATTTTTTTTTAATCCAGTAGAAATGTTTTGAATACGATAGAATTTTTTCGAATGTGGTAGAATTTTATTGGTATAATATATAACAATCTTACGAAATTGGAATAGACTGGTTAGAATAGAAGGTTAGAAAAGAATTGAATAGAACATTAGAGAATAGAATAGAAAAACAATAGAAAAGATTGTTATATATTATACCAATTTAAAAAATTCTACTGTATTTGAAAAATTTCTATCAGATTAAAAAAATTTCTACCGGATTCAAAAAATTAAAAAATTTTAATTTCGGAAAATTGTTATTTATTATATTCTTTCTGTTTTATTATAAAGTATTCTTTTCTATTTTTCTATTCTAACCTATTGTATTCTCTTATGTTCTATTCTTTTCTAATCTTTTCTATTGAAATTCGAATTCATTCTATTCGACATTGGAATTTAGGAAAATGGATAAATTATATATATATATATATATATATATATTCTATTTTATTCTATTCTGTTCCATTGTTTTTCTATTCTTGTATTCTCTATTCTATTCTACTCTTTTCTATTCTAATCTTTTCTATTTTTATTCATTCTATTCTAAATTTAAATTTTGGAAGATGGTTATATATTCTATTTTAACCACCGCTATAAATAAAAAAAGAGGGACAATTTTGCAAAAAAAATCTATATTTATTTCTTTCTTTTTGCTAAAATACAAATCCCAAAAAAAAAAATTAGTTTTCATCGGTTTTGGCCGATTTATATTCTTCCTCATATTTTTAGTTAAAAAATCGCGTTTATTGATTGGTTTGCGCAAAAGTTGCCGCATTTATGGATGATGAGAATTAATTTCTGGGGTTTTTATTTATTTATTTATTTTTTACTAGTAATGGTGGCGATCTGCGATTTTTAGTGGTACTGCGATATTGGGGTGGACACGTCGGGCCATTTTGACACTTTTTTAGGACCATTGGCATTCATACAGCGATCAGAGCTATAAAAATGCACTGATTACTGTGTAAATGCCATTGGCAGTGAAGGGGTTAACCTGCAGGGGGCGCTCTAAGGCAGGGCTTCACGAATTTGCTTTGAATCTAGGAGCCAGCTAAAAAAGTTAGGAGCCAGTTTTTTATAGTGTAGTGTGGGGTTGTCAGCACCCCCCCTCGGGGTAAGGCAAGTAATTTGTGCCCCCCCAACCCTAACTCACAGTCAGTCAATAACTCCAACGTAACACCGTTACATCAGGGTAATAGGCTGGCCAGAAAGAGTGACACTAAAAAATCTGTTATGGGGGAAACTCCTTATTATATGTAATGCATGGTGACTGCGACATGTAAAACGCCCTCATCTGCTGCCTAACCGAGCTTAAGGATGGCCGTTGGTGGGTGGCAAAAACATCTCTACACTGCACATCTAAATGATGGCTAAAAAAGGTGAAAGTCCAGTGCTGCTGATCTTCTGCTGCCTCTTTGCAGCCACTTCCTTTCTACACACGTGTATTTTCATTGCTCTGGTGGGTTTCCGGTCATGAAATACTGCAGCCCAGCTGCACATAGAGTGGTAATTGTTGACGATACACAGGGCTTTATCAGAGGACATAGAAAAAGACTCTCCTGCATACCCAGCTAACTCATCTCCCCTCCCCCACCTCACAGCACACTGTAGAGCTGCACAATTCTGACTCACAATTTTGTTGCTTAGAATAAGGGCCGATTCACACTGAGGCGATCCTAGGCGATTTGCGATCTGACTTGTGTCGCCCCAATTCGCCTCAAATTGCCTGACATTAGAAATCCCATTGGAATGAATGGAGCCGTCTTAATATGCGCTACTCAAGTCCAAAGCGATTCCAAAAAAGGTTCCTGTACTATTTTCAAGCGGCTTCCAGGGCAAATTGAGCCCATAGAAGTCAATGGAAGTTCGCTTCCAAGTCGGATCCCCGTCTATGAAGAAGCGACTTTCTAGGAAGAAGAACATCATTTTGCCAGAAGACACCCCTCTCATGTCCCAGGTACTCGTGTTGAAATCGCCTAAAATCGCCTGATATCGTGCAGAAGTCGCACCGCTTCACCTTTTCAAATCGCCTAGCAAAGTCGCCCCAAAGTCGGATCGCCTCAGTGTGAACCGGCCCTAAAGATCACAATTCTCGCAGTGTAACATCTTTCACATTATACAGATAAAAGAAATGAGCTAACTTTACTATTTTTTTTTTTTTGTACTTCATTAAAGTCTATTTTTCAAAACAAAATTGCATTTGAAAGACCGCTGCACAAATACAGTGCAACATAAAATATTGCAACAACCGCCATCTTATTCTCTAGGGTCTCTGCTAAAAATATATATATAATGTTTGGGGGTTTTAAGTAATTTTCTAGCAAAAAAAAATTTGGATTTTTACATGTGGGCAACAAATGTCTAAAAAAGGTTTGGTCTTTAAGTGGTTAAACTTTCCCTCGTCTAGATCTGAGTTCAGTTCTTTGGAAAAAAAAAAAAAAAAGAGCAAAAGATACATTTGTATCCCTTATCAGAGAACTTGGCAGACTGCCCAGAGTCTATCAGCCTCAGGCAGTGAACGGCTTGAGTCGGAGATGCTGTTAAGTGAGGGGAGAGAAGGGATCGGATCTCGGATGCCGCTCGCCAAGACGCTATTTCTGGTCGCCCTGGCGACCGGGAATTGTCGAGCCCTGCTCTAAGGGTTAAATGTGTTCCCTCAGTGTGTTCTAACTGTATGGGGGCTGGGCTGGCAGGGGGAGAGGAGTGATCACGGCTTCCATATACAGGAAGCCTGTGATCACAGCCCTTCCCCCTCTCAGAGAATGGAGATCCGTGTTTACATACACGACCTCCGTTCTCTCACTGCAGGGGGCCATCGCGGGTAGCCAGCGGCAATCGAGTCCTCCCTACCCGCTCCCTGGCCCCCCCCGGACACAGTGAGCGCGCCCACAGTACTAGTTATCGCAGCCGCCGTCATAAGACGGCGGTTTGCGATAGCGAGCCACCTTGTCGCCATCAGATGGCGGTCAGCAGGTGGTTAATCTATTCTGTTCTATTGTTTTTCTATTCTATAGTTTTCTATTTTATTTTCTTCTTTTCTGTTCTATTCTATTATTTTCTATTCTATTATAATCTTTTCAATTCAAGTTCAACTTCAGTCTATTCAAAATTGGAATTCATTCTATTCGAAATTCGAATTTCGTAAGATTGGTATAGATTATACCAATAAAATTCTACCGCATTTGAAAAAATTCTACTGAATTCAAAACATTTCTATCGGATTCGAAAAAATAAAAAATGTGAATTTCGGAAGTTTTGTTATATATTATATTCTTTCTAATTATTATATAGTATTATTTGCTATTTTCCTATTCTATTCTTTTCTAACCATTTCTATTGAAATTCGAATTTGAATTCATTGTATTCAAACTTCGAATTTTTGAAAATGGTTGTATATATATATATGTGTGTGTGTGTGTTTGTATGTATGTATATATATATTCTATTTTTCTATTCTGTTCTTTTCTATTTGTATTCATTCTATTTGAAATTCGAATTTTGGGAGATGGTTACAAATTCTATTTTAATCTATTCTGTTCTATTTTACAATTCTATAATTTTCTATTCTATTATAATCGTTTCCATTCGAGTTCAATTTCAGTCTATTCGAAATTGGAATTCATTCTATTCAGAATTCGGAAGATTGTTCTATATTATATTTCTGTTTATTATACAGCATTCTATTCTATTTTCTACTGTTTTTCTATTCTATTCTTTTCTATTCTATTGTATTCTTTTCTAACCTTTTCTATTGAAATTGAAATTTCGGAAAATGTGTATGTATATATATATAGACAAATACATCCATTTTCCGAAATTCTAATTTCAAATCTAAACTAATTTTTCATCCTGCAGATGTCTAAATTGTGTTGATAGCTGTGATTGGAGAGTATAGCCACATGGTACAGACAGGGCCAATCACAGCCCATCTGTCAGGGAAATGACCAAAGAACTGGCATTCTTGGCAACGGCCATCATGGCCGCATCAGGCGTGGTGGTGCAAACGGGCACGCGCAGATGCGCGATGGCACAAATGGACACGCGAAGGCGCAACAGCACGTGCACAGCTTGACAGATGCTGGCACCTCCTGGCCTATATAAACCCGCTGCTGAGGGCTGTTATTATTGTCGGCTCCCCTGTGTTCCCGTGCTCCAGTGTATCTTGATCCTTGTGTAGCTCTACCCCCATAGGAGCTGCTTTAGTATGTTTAGTCCGTTACTCTGCCTCCCAACCCCAATAACAGCCTCAGTCCCCTCTGGCACTCCTGGCAATAGTGGACTTGCAATGCCCAGTAAAACAGACACAAATGTAGTGAACAGGAAGTTTGTTTACTGGGAGACTTTCCACAAGCAAACAAACAATTTACTGATATTCAAATGTCAAAATGGCCGACGGTGATATTTAATGGTATAAAACAAAACCCAAATGCAGACTTCAAATCAATACAGTCAAAAGGCTTAAATGGCTTTAAAGTGGCCCTTGCACTCAGGCATAATGGGGATCCAATCTAACCTAACTGTCTGCTTCCCTCAAATGCTGAATTCACAGACCCAGGCAATGAACATGTGAGGCAATAGGCCACAAAGGCAAATTATCATTGTAACAGTTATAGTGAGAGTTCCCCTTTACAGGTAGTCACTAGGATCACTAAATTACTGATACCAAGAAAGGAACAACGAGGGCCCTCACAATGGAGATATCCAAGATCTTCGGCTATCCTGGTGCACTTGGTGTCCTGTTGAGCAGGATAAACAAAGGGTACTTGTAAATATCCTGGTAAGGCAAAGTGTAATATAGTGACTGTCCAGAAGAGAGAAAGAGCAATGACATCTGTACACAGTGTCTGTCTAAATGGCCTTGTATCCTGAGGCACTACAAGTATCAGCAAGATGACCACCAGCAATGCTATCTGCACACAGGGTTCCATATAAATATAAGTCTGTGCAGTGTCCTTGTTTCGTGCAAATGGGCACAGATAACTTTTAGAAGAAAACCTTGGTAGTGATTACTGACCTCAGGATATCTGTTAACCACTTCAGCCCCGGACGGATTTCCCAGGTTAGGACCAGAGCACTTTTTGCGATTCGGCACTGCGTCGCTTTAACTGACAATTGCGTGGACGTGCGACGTTGTACCCAAACTAAATTTGCGTCCTTTTTTCCCACAAATAGAGCCTTCTTTTGGTGGTATTTGATCCCCTCTGCGTCATTTCTGATCGCCGCTATAAACAAAAGAAGAGCGACAATTTTGCAAAAAAAAACCCCAATATTTCTTACTTTTTGCTATAATACAAATCCAAAAAAAATATATATAATAAAACATTTTTTTATCAGTTTTGGCCGATTTATATTCTTCCTCATATTTTTGGTAAAAAAAAAAAAAAATCGCAATTGGCGTTTATTGGTTGGTCTGTGCAAAAGTTGCTGCATTTACGAATGATGAGAATTCATTTATGGGGTTATTTTTTTAATATATATTTTACTAGTAATGGCGGCGATCTGCGATATTGCAGCAGACATGTCGGACCATTTTGACACTTTTTTGGGACCATTGGCATTTATACAGAGATCAGTGCTATGAAAATGCACGGATTACTCTGTAAATGCCATTGGCAGTGAAAGGGTTAACCTGCAGGGGGCGCTGTAAGGGTTAACTGTGTTCCCTGTGTGTTCAAACTGTATGGGGGCTGGGCTGACTGGGGGAGGGGAGTGATCACAGCCCTTCCTCCTCTGTCAGAACGGAGATCTGTGTTGCGATAACGAGCCAAGTTGCCGCCATCAAGCCACGGCGGGTGGTTGGCAACTGGTTAAAGAAGGACCTGTGCACAGGATTTTGTAATCCACTAGGAAGACGGAGTCTGTACTGACAAAAGAGGGATAAAAACAACTGAACAAAGATAGGTCTCAGCCTGCTCACCGCCCTTGGTTAGCTGATCACAGAGACGGTCCGATGACTCTGGAACTGATGACATCTGCTTGCTCTTGGGAAAACAGCCTCCACTGTATAGCTTGCAGGATCTCTCTCTCTCTCTCTTCCCCGATCAATGCGGCTGTTGCTGTGTTCCCTGCTGCTCTGGAACGGACCTAGATGTCTGTAAACTGCCTCTGCAGATCACCCACTGGAACACTGTAGCACCGCAGCTGGCCTGATCGCTGGAAGTAGGCCTCAGGCTGCAGCCCAGCCGTGAAGGACACAGAGGGCCCTTACTCATCAGCCATGCCATCCCAAGAGGCTGAAGCAGGCCGCAGCCTCTGCTTAAATAGTCTCCAATGAGGCACTGTTCTTTTTCCCATCCATCCTTCTCTGCTGCACAGTCTTGTGGGAGATGTAGCTCTTCCTGAAAGCAGCTAAAGGGAAACTTCCTGGGAGTGAAATACAATGCCCAGGATGCAATGCTCTGCTGGAATGAAACACTGTGTTGTAAAATGTGACAATATGATCTTCTGTCTTTGGCCACTAGAGGGAGTCAGCTCCACATAACAACACTACACTCTGTCTCTGAAATGCAGGCATAGATATGCATATGCTCCCTGCTAAGAATGCCTGTATACTTTCAGAGGCCATTTGGCAAAGCCTCAGAAATAGCGGGCAGCAAAGCGGCCCCCACTACACTTGATTTCCCATTACTGACCGGCTTGCCTTGACCTGTTATCCTGACCTCCTGGTTTGACCTCTGGCTTGAACTACTGACTCGCTCCTGTCTGCTCCACTGCGTTTGATCTTGGCTGGACTCACTGACTCCGCTTCAATCTGTTTCATCGTGTATGACCCCGGCTTGTTCCAGTCCTGCTACCTGAATCTACTACTGACTGATCTACTGTATATGACCCCTGGCCTGGTTCCAGGTTCTGTTCCCAGTTTGCTCGTCTGCCAAGCTCACCTGGTACCCCTCAAGCACACCTACCTTCTGGTGACCAGCTCTTCAACCACAGCAACTGGCAAACCGTGCTTCTCTGGGCACTGCACTCCCTGTACCACTTCTATGGGAGTACTGCACTTCGCCACAAGGGGAGCCCTCTCAGCACCTGGGCCTCACACCTGGTACATGACACCATCTGTACCATGTGATTAGCTCTGGCTAATCACAGCTAATCAAAACAAAACACACTGAATCCGTTTCATTCAGTAAAATGCTTGCTTATAGTAATGTAATTCACTGCTATAAGCAATCATAATTTGTAAAAGAAAATTCTATGGTAACATTATATTGCTCTGGTCACAGAAAAAAAATCCTAAAAAGAAGAAAAAATGTAATAAAAAATATTTTAAAAAATTGAAAAAAAAACATTTTATTTCCTGGCCTCACACTGTCTGCTGATGCCTTTCATGCTCCATCCACAAGGAGATTATAGCACAATACGAGTCATGTCAGTGGTATTCTGTGCTCATCCTGTGTATGGAGATATCACCGTCTCTACACATGGAGGACAATATTGGGGGGTCTCCTCCATTATAATATTTTTCTTATATATGTAGCCAGGTGCTGGACTGCAGGAACATGGAGGAGGTGACATTTCCCTCTTTACAATCATTTTACTTTCACTTTCTGCTGCTATGCTGAATGTTGCACTATTCCCTTGAGTCAGCAGAGGGAGAACTATAGCCAAAGAAGCCTGTGGAATGTTATGCACAGTGATGGGGATCCTGGGATTTAAAGTCCAGGAAGTGAGCCATATTGTGCATTATAATTCCCAAGAGACATTGAGGAAAGGAGGAGCAGCTTTTCTGAGACTATCCAGCTAGATTCTTCCTCTTGGCACCCAGGGAACCGATGAGATCACATCTGCTGCATGCTGACTAGACCCCCTAGAGGCCAGACCAGCAGAGGCAACTGAGGCAGTGCAGCACAGATGGCAGCAATGGTATCTGCCCCGTTGCCTCAGGGAGACCAGAACATCCCCCCACCTCTACCTCCCACTGCTAAATCTCTGGAGGCATTCTGTGGTGAGACTGAGGGGGCCATCTTTCTACAGAGAGAGATCACAGCTGTACCACAGGGACTGGTGAGAGGGCACTGCCAATTGTGCACACTGTTAGCAGGGACTGATTTGCTGGAGGCAGGACATTAAGTATACCGTACCTATATCACACCTTAATGGCATTCTGGTTTACTAAAACTGTTAAGTGCATTAAAACTTTCTAAAGGGCCCAACGATCGCCCACAGAAGAACAATATAAAGGACTGGCCCTCCCATAAAACCATCCTGCAAGTCCCCTTTGTTCCCATTTCCTTCATTTCTATGGGCAGTGCACATCCAGTTGGTCTGGGCTTAGCATAGTCACTATCAATGCACTTTGTCTGTATAGTTCCTGTGTTTGGTAAATAAAGCTTTATTACTTCCCACTGCTGCACTTCAAGGGATCTTGCTACTGTTTATGGTGATCTGGACACCATGGGGTTGATTCACTAAAGGCAAATAGACTGTGCACTCTACAAGTGCAGCTGCTCCAGAGCTTAGTAAATGAGCAGAAGATCTGATGATTTCCATCATCCAATCATATGCAAGCAAACATGTTGTGTTTTATTTTCCTTGCATTTGATTGGGTATCGTTTGTAAAGTGAAGCTTTACCTCATTTACTAAACTTTGGAGT
>BLSH010012427.1:7841-23706 GCA_018402905.1 Glandirana rugosa
CGGGATTAAAAAAATACCCCTACCCCTCTCTTGCCTTCTGCATATTTTAGGATCCATCATTTCAGTAGAAATAACTTAAATAAGACGGTTCGGTGTTCTCCAGGAGAACACGGGTGAAGCTCTCCAGAAGTCTATCGAAGGCTATATTGCCTTCCATTAACTGCGGTATTTCAACTCAGATTCCTTACCTGGGGGTTAACCTGGCAGCCAACATTAGCCAACTTTATGGCGTCAATTACCTTCCGTTATATCGGAAGCTATCTGAAGACCTCTCGAAGTGGGCACAAGAGGACCTCTTGTGGCTTGGCAGAATAAATTCAATAAAGATGACTTTACTACCTAGGATTTTATACGTCTTCCGTTCTCTCCCCATCCCCATAAAAAAATTAGGGCCAAAAAGGCTTTAGGTGTCCGGCTACCGTCCTTTACAGGAGGTGCTCTCAGGGGGGCCTGGGGCTCCCTCCCCTCCACAAATACTATCAATCTGCCCAGCTTGCACAGTTTTCAGCCATTTACGCCATAGGGGAAAAAACTGATTGGATAACAATGGAAAGGCAAGCAGTCCCTTTAAATACTATTGATTTCCTGGTAGGGGCTCCCCATAAGCTGAGACCCAATATCTTAGCCCCCACCCTGTCCCACTCGATAGCCCTCCGCGATTCTGTTCTTAGATCCCCCCACTTAATCTCCAATCTTTGCCCCCTCAATCACCTTTTTAATAATCCTAGTTTCCCACCGGGCCTGGAGATCCGGGCCTTTAAATGGTGGACAAATAAGGGATTATTTAGAATTGGACATTTTTTTACCTCTACGGTTCCCATGACCTTAACCCGCTGTATTAACAAATTAGGAATGCCCCCCTCCGAGACATTTAGGTTCCAACAAATACATAATTTCATATCTTCCCTGTGGAAGCTTAGAAAAGGCTCCACAGACATTACCCCTTACGAAAAATGCTGTTCTGAATTAGAAACCTTAAGAGGAGGTATCTCTTTGATTTATTCATCACTGGTGGAGAGCTCGGACAAGCCTTCCTATGCAAAGAGTTGGAAAAAGATCTAGAGGTAAACTGGGTTTCAGAGAGGTGGTTCTCCCTGTTCCAGAGATCTTCCAAGGGGATAGTCAATTTAGCTTTGAGGGAAGCCAGTTTAAAGGTTTTTATCTGCTGGTACTTGGTTCCGACCAGGTTGGCGGTCATGTACCCTAACTCCTCAAGCTTGTGCTTTAGAGCAGTGTTCCCCAACCCTGTCCTCAAGGCCCACCAACAGGTCATGATTTCAGGATTTCCATTAATTTGCACAGGTGATTTGATCAGTTTCACTGCCTTAGTAATTACCACAGCTGATTCATCTGAGGGAAATCCTGAAAACATGACCTGTTGGTGGGCCTTGAGGACAGGGTTGGGGAACACTGATTTAGAGGATGCGGTCATGTGGGCTCCTCCATATTTAGTGGGAGTGCCCTCGGATTCGGGGCTTCTTGAATAAGATTTTCTATTTGATACTTAAGATCACAGGCAAGCCTATTCCTAAAAATCCAGAAGCAGCTCTTCTAAATGATAGGCCTATCGATATCTCCAAATCCCTTGTCAAACTCATTCATTTTATTCTGTTGGGAGCCAAAATTACAATTGCCAGGGCCTGGAAACGGCCTGCGGTGTCATTCTCCACGGTCATTAAAAAAGTTTGCAAGCGTTATTTTGGACTCAGCTCCCAAATTTGATCTGATCTGGGAACCCTGGAAAAATTATCTAAACCTATCCCCGTGATTCTCACTAACCCTTTCTTTCTTTGTTTTATCATTTTTGTCCTTTCTGAAGCCGAGTCTCCCTGGTGCCATTCATTCACTCATTCACTCCCTTTCCACTATTTCTGTCTTTCTTCTCTCTCTGGTCTCTTGTTCTTATTTTTTCTTCTCTTTTCTCGTTTATTGGTACTTTTGAGGTTGATCTATTGTTACAATGGAAATTCTTCTCAGCACATATTGTTCACTACACTTTGGCTTCACTGTACCCATTAGGGGTGGAGTTGGGGGAACAGATGCCTTCGCCTTAAAGCCCCTCTATTGATGCATTCTATGATTCAATTTTATGGAGTGTTAGTTGGTTTTTGTTAAATTCTGTCTAGTTTTTCGGAGATGATCGGTCCTGCGAGGCCATTTTTTTTTTATCTTTCTCCAAAGTACCCTTGAATGTGTTGATGTAATTTTAACTCTTAATAACGAATAAAAATCTTTAAACAAAAAAAAAAGCACAGCATAAGCTCAACCAAGGGTTGTAAATAGAAATCAATATAACGACCTACTCTGGCTGTCACAGAATCAATGTCGCTGACAATAGGGCTTATTTACTCTGTTCTTGTACATTTTCGGGAGATAATAAATGGTGGGTATACGTGGAGCTAAGGGAATCAAATAGGATTTTTCTCAAGGATAGAGTCTTGGATACTTGAATTAACAATGGCCTCAAGATCTTTCTTGTATTATCTGGTAGGGTCAGAGGTGATCTTGGTGTAAGTAATCCTATCTCCCAAGATCCTCATCATCACTTTCTCATAGTAGACCTTATCCAGAACGACTATGCTGCCCCCCTATTCAGCAGGGCGTATTACTAAATCCCTATGGTCACAGAGTTGTCTCAAGCCCTCTGTGACTTTGGGATCTCTATGTATCTTCTTTAACCACTTCAATACTAGGCACTTAAACCCCCTTCCTGCCCAGGCCATTTTTCAGCTTTCAGCGCTATCACACTTTGATTGAATATTACTCAGTCACGCAACACTGTACTCATATGACATTTCTGTCCCTTTTTTCACACAAATAGAGCTTTCTTTTGGTGGTATTTAATCACTAGTGGGTTTTTTGTTTTTTTGTGCTATAAATGAGAAGGCTGGCCTCCGGTCATCCTGAATTTGTGGGAGGAGTCGGGCGGCATTTAAGCCTGCCAATCTCTTCCCTCTTCACGGGGCAGGGATCTCGTCACAGGGTTTGACTTCACTTCCGTGGCAAGGAAACATGCAGGGGTAAAGGAGGTCGCTTTTCCCTACTCTCAACTTTGGTTATCAGCAGTTTGTTACCTGCTAGGAAGGACGCACAATGGCTGCAGGGATCGCTCTTTCCCACTGTCAGTCAGGTATCGATCGGGGGGGAATACGGGCGGGGGACAGGCTGCCAGCTTCCACATTATGCTGGGTTCAGTTGTAGTTGCATAGTGGAGGCATAGGTTTGAGTGGGGGCAGGGGGGGGTACAGGTGGGGGATGACTGCCGCGGTTTTAACAATATTATCTGGAGCAGGGGCAGCAGAGGTTAGGAATCATATCATTCCCAGGTTATTAAAGCATGGCCCTTGCTCTTCAAGTAGTAAAACATTATCACTGATCTCTTCCCACACACAGAGAAAGGGCATTCAGGGAGAAGTGGGTCAGTCACAGAGATAAGGTGATGGATGCATGGGATTCACTGCGGCTCATTAACAGGCATGACTTCTGGGCTTGATTGGCCCTAGTGCACAGGCAGATTGTCTATTCATTTTCATTTACACTGTATACCTAACATAGCAGGCCGGTAACCACCTAGTTTCATTAATCATGTATGGTCACAATGCTTTCTTTTTCTATGATAGTATTCAAGTGAAGTGTTGCTATTCTCAAGCACAACACAGATGTACTCACGATTACAGTCATTACAAGCACTTACAAGGTACCTTTTGCTTTGACAATCATTGCAAGCACTTACGAATGCACTGCTTTTTCTTCAGTCATTACAAACACTTGTATGCGATTCATCTAGCAAGAGTCGCAAGCACTTACGTTTTAAACAGGATTTTTCATACAGGCACCTTGCAGTTGTTGAAAATACGCACACAGGTCCTCTTGCAGTTGCTGCTAATACGCTCACATGTCATCTTGCAATCATGGCAAATATGCAGACAAGTCATCTGGCAATCATGCATGCAATATGCAGGTTCTTGCATCCGCGTGCGCACCGAATCTTCTAGCTTTTTGCAGATAATTAATCTTGCAAGTACTCACAACACTTTGGTTGTTATATTACGGTCTGGATTTCCAAAAAAAAAAAACAATGCTTCAGTCGTGTTTCACAGGCCTTGTGTAGTTCTAAGCCATAGTTTCCATCTGTTATTTCCATAGTGGCTTCAGGTTCTACAAGGATTTCCTCATTATTTTGCATAATTTTGATTCAGTACAGCGCAGGTAGGTTGGTGATTAATCCGGTTTTAGTCCCTGTCTGTGGTACATTGTGTTTAACTATTCTGTTCTGTCACGGTGAAGGTTGCCATATATAAGCACGGGGGTGGGGTAGTTACTAACAGATTGAGATGAACATTTTTAATTGATTTGTACTGTTACAAATCTCCTCATCTGTTAGTTTTACGTTTGGGGATTCATGATTCTGATTCACCATACCTTTAGGCCTGAGTTTTCATTTTTAATTACCTGTGGCGCCTCAGCTTCACTCGGCCTAGTTAAGTAGGGGAGAGGGACATGTTAGTCTAATCCATGCATAAGTGGTAACAATCGGGCTGTTATGAGGGCTAAGGGGATATACGTACCTTTACACAAGTTGTTAGTTTTAAACAGGTCAGGATCACTGTTAAATTTTAGGTCATGGCGTTAAACCACTGTAGCGCTTGTCTATCACGATTATAGGCACTATAATGGGTTGAGACGTTGGTTTTTAATTGGCTTGTACAGGGGGGCGTGTCTGGCCAGCAACCTAGATGGCCGCTCTTCTCTGAGGCTCTTGAGATCCCAGCCATAAACCAGCTATCAAAGCGACAATACTGACAGCATCCACCCTAAAGTGTGTTCCAGCAATCACCCTTTACCTAATAAGATGTCTCGCCGAAGAAAGAACACTGATCGGCTGCAGAAACGGATTTCTTCCCAGCATCAGGCCCTGATCCCATCCAAGATGGTGCCGACCCGGGACGGAGAGCACTGCAAGACTCACAAAATACAGGTGAGACGAGCACCGACCGCAGACTGACCTTCCCCCTGTATGAGGGAGACCCAGGCGACGCTTCCCCGCCCATGTCACCCACGACCAGAAGCCCGCTGAAGTCCAGGCCCCGTATGGAAGACGCGGAACAAGAAACGGTCGCAGACCCACTCAAAGATCCGTTTGGAGAACGAACCGAAGATTAGTTTGCGGTAACGCTCGCTCCGCAAACCCTCGTTCCTTCCCACATAGAGAAAATACCAGCTACAAACCAACTTATTACGGAGGTTTCTCTAAAGACTATGCTGATATCTCTCCGACAATCTCTTCATTCAGATATGTGTGCAGCCCTCACACCTATCAAAAAAGCCATTCAGAAACACAAGACCAGAATTACACATGTAGAAACTAAGGTCAGTGAAATGTGTACAGCCCATAATAACATGGTGGACGCCCTCACAGACCAAGACTCAGAACTGCAACAAATACGCCTCAAATTAGCAGACCTGGAGAACTGCTCCAGGCGGAATAATCTCAAACTCCGAGGAATTCCAGAAGCAGTGACCTCTGACACACTTGTACCCTATGTACAACAACTAATGAAAGCATTAACTCCATCGCTCTCCGATTTAGAACTGGCTATCGACAGAGCTCATAGGATCCCAAAACCAGACTGTTTACCAGCCTCAGTCCCGAGGGACGTCCTGGCAAGAGTTCATTTCTACCATGCAAAAGAAAAAGTCATGCAAGCCGCAAGAAACACCTCGTCACTCCCAGATCCCTATATTGGGATCAAAATCTATGCTGACCTCTCAAAAGCGACCCTACAAAATAGAAGAAATCTCTCAACTATAACGAAAGCACTTCGAACCCACAACATTCCCTACCAATGGGGATTTCCTACAAAAATAACAATTAAACGGCAAGGAAAATCCCACACAATCAGAAGCTTGGAATCGGGATTGAAACTACTCAAAGAATGGGGAATAATCCCACCTATGGAACCCTCCTCTTCCCCAAAACGCCCACAATGTATGGACACATAATAGTCCTAAGGAAAACATCAAACGCTAATGGATGCTCCAGTTTATCCCATCTTAGCTGGGACCTCACCTGTGTTAAGCCTCACTGACAAACTATGTTCTGTTCTGTTCTAATTCCGATCATTACGTTAATGATTCGGATGCTTCTATTCCCCCCGTCTACCGAAGTAGCAAAAGATGCTACCCATGATGCTTGCATTTCTGGCAAGCCTTTCTTATCCTTCCCCTTCTCTCCTCTCATCCTCCCCCAAAAAACACCATCCCAACTTCGATACCCACAGGATCTTGCAAAGAAATACCCACCGGAAAACTAAGTGCACACAGAGCGACAACGTCTGAGAAAGCAGAAAATATCTTCCATTTGGCCCAACTCTACACCTCGAGTAAGGGAAATATCTCTCCACAGAACTAACTTCAGACCTTCTAACCACATAAAACAACCATATCTACTTCCACATCGAATACTATACGCTTATAATGCCGCTTAAAATCAGAACTCTCAATGTACGAGGTCTGAACTCACCATTTAAACGCGCATCACTGATTAGAGAAGCCAACCTTCTTAAACCAGACATTTTTCTAATCCAAGAAACTAATTTTGCTATGGGAAAATCCCTGACCCTACATATGCGACAATATCCACACACCTTTTTTGCTTCCAATCCCCGAAAGAAGAATGGAGTCCTAACAGCAATAAAAAACAATTCCACCTTTCATCTTCACTAAGTGACAGCAGATATCCCATTCTCATATGTGACATTGATGGGAACAGATATACTATTGCAAATGTATATGCCCCAAACACCAAACAACTTAGATTTTGTAGACTATTATTCAAGAAAATCCTGGACCTTAAACAAGGCAAACTCATCATCAGAGGTGACTTCAACATCATTAATAATAAGGACTTAGACACTTCAAGCAACAAAAGAGCACCCCATCAAACCCTAAACCAAGTACTACACTCTATGGACCTAAACGACATCTGGAGATGTCAGCACAGCACCGAAAGAGACTATTCATACTACTCCCCACCACACCTCTCATATTCCCGAATTGACTTTTTTATCATGGATAAATGGACACTACAAACAGTAACTTCTTCAAGTATTGGATCAATTACATGGTCGGACCATGCCCCGGTCTCGATACAACTAGGTGATTCCCGGAAAGCCAGCTTCACCAGACTATGGAGACTGGACTCGACTTTATTGTCCAAACCAGAGAATAATTCAAGCCCACACTCTATTTTTTCAGACAAACTCTTCACCAGAAATACCTATCCCCACTATATGAGCCACCTACAAAGCCTACATGAGGGGAATTTTTATTCAAATGCAATCCAACTTAAATAGTCAGAGGAGAAATCAAATTGAAGAGGTCTTAGAATCAATTAAACAAAAAGAAACCCAACACAAGCAAACTCCCACCCAAACCCTAGCAGACTCTCTACAGCAAGACAGGCAAAAACTTCGGTCCCTTCTCTCATACAAAATTGAGCAGAACCTAAAAAGAACCAAATCTATATACTATTCACTAGGAAATAAAGCCAATTCCTTATTAGCGAAATCAGCCAAACAACAACGCCTAAAAGCTAAAATAAATGCGATTTATCACCCCACATCCAAAAAACTTCACACAAACCCAGCAGAAATTGCAGAAGCCTTTGGAGACTTCTACCAAGCTCTCTATAACCTCAAAGACGACGACACAACCCCCCAACCCACTCAATCCAATATACAAAAACTATTAACCTACCCTCTCTCACAGGCACCCAACTACAATCCATATCCAAACCCTTCACTCCACAGGAAATAGAGGAAACCATAAAAACCCTCCCACTGCACAAATCCCCAGGTGGAGATGGATATACTAATGAGCTTTATAAACAATTCCTTACTGATCTGGCTCCCCACCTCACAGACCTCTTCAATTTTGCTGCATCCTCTGGCTCCTTCCCTACAGAGTTCCTACAGTAAATAATTACTACAATACCTAAGCCTGGCAAGAACCCCCAGGAGGTTCAAAACTACAGACCCATATCCCTTATCAATACAGATATTAAAATCTACGCTAAAACATTAGCCAGAAGACTTATTCCCCTGATTCCTACGTTAATTCCCCCCCGACCAAGTGGGCTTTGTGCCCGGACGACAAGCCCCAGACGCCACAAGAAGACTCCTATCTCTCCTACATGAAATACAACACAAAAAAACGCCTTCTCTGTTCCTTTCCCTGGATGCAGAGAAGGCGTTTGATAGAATTCACTGGGGGTTCTTGCAGGAAACACTACAAAAATTTGGACTTACTGGTTGGATAAAACAAGCAATCATGGCCCTTTACTCATCCCCCTCAGCGAAAGTCCTAACAGATGACTTATTATCTAAACCATTTAAAATAACAAATAACACACGCCAAGGCTGCCCTCTTTCCCCTATAATATTTGCACTACTAATAGAACCCTTAGCGTCCAAAATAAGAGCAGATCCGAAAATATCTGGCATTCCCCACAACCATACAGAACAAAAAAATAGCCTTTTCGCTGACGATATAATTATTCTGGTTACTAAACCAATCCAATCCCTTTACTCCGTCCAACAAGCTCTTGACCAATATACCCAAGTATCCTACTATAAACTTAATGTCTCCAAATCAACAATTCTAAAATTACACTTATCCCTCCGTGCCCAAAATACCATGCAGCAAAAATATGCTTTCACATGGTCTTCCAAGTCAATTCCCTATCTGGGGATCAACCTAACTCCACACATCACACAACTATACGACCTGAACCACAAATTGATCTTACAATCACTCCCTAAGGACTTAGACTCCAAAGGTATATCAAAACTAGGCCGTATAGCCATTGTGAAAATGTTCATACTTCCCAAAATTTTGTACCTCTTTAGGACTCTCCCTATCACCATTCCCAAAAACGTTTTCAAAACTGGCCAAAAATACATCAACCAATATATATGGGAATCCAAACGTCCCAGATGTGCATCTCATCTGATGTACAGGCCATTAAATAAGGGAGGTGCTGCCCTACCACACGTACACTCATATTACATAGCATCGCTATTAGATCAACTATACTTCTGGAGGCACCCTTCTAAAGAAAAAATCTGGTCCTCACTGGAATCTTCCATCCTTCTTCCTACAACCCCATACACCTATCTACTCATCTCCACTGCTCTCCCTAAATTCATAGAAACTAATCACCCAACCATCAAAGCCTCCCAACAAGCATGGACATATCTGACCTCCCCGAACTCTCAACCAGCTGACCACATAAAAATCCCAATAGACATCCTTAAAGGAATCATACCAGACCTCAACATCAACCCATGGACGCAATGTAACATTACTCAACTTCAGCAGCTCCACAACAAAGGGAACTTAATCCCATTCCCTACCCTGCAACAGAATTATAACCTACCACCCTCCGAGTTCTACACATATATAAGAATACATCACTATCTACGCTCACATGAGACCCACATAGAAATCGGTATCCCAACTAAAGTACACCAGTTCCTTAAAGCCCCATCCTACAGAGGACACGGAATCTCATTTTTCTATAACATCATCAACGAAACAATCTTCCCAACTAGAACCTCATCCCTAGAAAAATGGGAAACATCACTAAACCACAACACAACAGACGAAAATTGGCAGAAAGTCTTTACCTATTCAGCCAGAACCTCCAGATGCACAAACCATTGGGAATCTTACCTAAAAATACTTCATATGTGGTACCTCACACCACTAAAATTATCAAAGATGTACTCCACCGTCCAACCACATTGCTGGCGAAAATGTGGTGACCTTGGATCCCTTATGCACACTATGTGGTCCTGCAAATCCCTAACTTCATTCTGGAACGCGATTTTCAAACTAATAGCAGAGACCACTAGCCATATAATTAACCCAGACCCAAAAATGGCACTCCTACACAAAGGACTAGACTCACTCCCTCTTTCTTCTAGACATATCATCATACACATCCTATATGCTGCAAAACTAAACATCACTAGAAAATGGAAATCTATTGACATACCAAGCATAGCAGAAACCATAGCAGAAATCAACCACCAATACGATATGGAAAGAATATTCGCCCTAATCACCCTCTCATACCCAAAATTCCTCAAAAAGTGGGCCCTATGGACAAAAAGCACTAAATGCATAAAAATATAAAACACCACAAGATTAACCGGACAACAGTAAATCTACTATAGATCCACCTCTGCAAACTCCCTCTTCACTCCCCTCCCCTCCCCCCTCCTCTTACTCACATATGTTATATTTTGAGTACCCTTACGCAAAAATTAAACTAATGACGTGTATTGTATATACCTTGTAATCACTTTTCATATGCTACTGAAAACTAATCCTACATTCCTATTGTGAGGTAAATCGTTTCTCTTTTGATTACCAATTAACCTGATGTGTACTCTTAACATGTTAAAACTATATATTTTGTTGTAATCTTTAACCATAATAAAAAATTATTTAAATATAATTGGCTAGTACAGTGGCAAGTCTCCTCACCTATTGTTCATACCATACACAGTACAATGGTTTTGTTTAAAATTATTCGTCAGTTAGCCGGACATGATTTAGATCTCCATACGTGAATGTTGCTGTCTATGTTCTTAAAAAAAAAAAAAAAGGAATTTATGAAATATACTATAAATAGGGGATTTTGGGGATCAGTCCTGTGTACATATTTATGAATTATGACCATGCGGTTTGTTTCATTACTTAGGTCAGGTCACAAGCAGCAGACATTGAGGATTTCGCTTCTACTATTCCTCCTTCACCAGCTAGGGGCTCTGAACATGGCAGCACGCCTTCGCTGAGAACATGGACAGTCCCCAGACTCATGGCGCAGCTGAACTGCATGGAATTGCTTTCTCAGTCTCAGCTCGGAAAGCGGAGTTGTTTAGATTGCTTTTCCCGTTAGCATCCAGTTCCAATGCAGAGCAGGTGACTTTACGGACTGTTGCGTCATCACTTTCCCAGATACATTCAACGTTGGAACTACTGGCAACGCCTTGTCAAGATTTACGGGCTAGGGTGGAGATATTGGAAATCCAGCCAGGTCCGGCCCCTGAGGCTCCAGCCATCCCGGGGACATCAGCAGACACAGGGACCTCTGTGATTCCAGGGTCTGGGCCAATGACATTAGGTAATAGCATCGGTATTCCTTCCATTACTCCAGCTCATTTTATTCTGGCCAACATCAGGAAGAATATTTTAGACAGGAAGGATGTCAATTTGGCTTCCTTGCTAATAACAGCCCATGACATTGCTGATAATAAGTCATATGCGTGTGGCAACGTATCAGTGGTGGTCAAGACCAGAGATCATAGGCTGAATCGGAAGCTTTCCATTCCAGAATTTGTTTTGGCCTTTAGTCTGTATAGGGACATTATTTGTTCAGTTAACCCCTCAAGGAGGGAGGAACTAGATCTATATCTTTATCTGGTGGTAGATCTAGGTCAGAAATATGGGGGAACAGCGTTTTATGACTATCACAGGTCATTTTCCGCTAAGTCTGCAGCCATATTTGCCCAGCATCAGATGTTAATGACATGGAGTAAGATAGATACCAAACTGTTTTGCAGACATTTTGTGGGGTTAAGAGCGCCAGTGTGTGCAACATGTCAATCCTCAACCCACACTACATATTGGTGCCCCAATACGGAATTACCATCATTACCAGGCGTATCCAGGCCTTTTTCAAATACACTTCCGGCTCCATCCCAGTCGGGCTCATGTGATAAGCTAGGTTGGCCGCTTCAGTTCTTAGGCAAGTCGCAGATTTGTAATAATTTTAATTTCGGTGTTTGCAATTACAGCCAGTTCAGGTTGTTGTATGTATGTGCTGTTTGTTTCAGGGCACATCCAAAATCAGCCTGATCATTAAGAAATAAAAATGCATGGCTAAGCCAAGTGGAAACATCATATTTACAGGGTTTGCCTGACCTCTCATCTGATACCCACGTTAAGGGATTTTTTGCTGGAAGGTTTTTCAAGGGGTTTTCATACAGGTATTACTGCCTTACCAAGTGAAACTTTTGAATGTCAGAACCTCAGATCAGCAGAGGTGGATATGGAGGCAGTGGATGTTTTGTTGAAATCAGAGCTGGAGAAGGATTTTCTGATAGGACCATTTGATACACCCCCTTTTCAGTACTGGAGGGTTAATCCCTTAGGTCTGGTCAAAGGAACATTTTCTGGCAAATTGCGCTTGATTTTTGATCTATCGGCCTCACATACCAAGCTTGAATTCACTGATCCCTTCGGAAGAGTTCTCACTCAAATACTCATCGGTTGACCAGGCAATTCAAAGTTTTATCAGTAGAGTTGAGCAAACCTGTAATATAAAGTTCGGGTCCGTACCGGAATTTGGGGTGTTCGTGCCCCGAACAAGAACCCGGACATTTGAAAAAAAGTCCGGGTTTGGGTTCGGTATTCGGGTATTTTGCGCGCCTTTTCTATAGCTGCAGGACCGCCAATCAACAAGCGTTTTACTTGTTTGCCCTTAGAAGCAATCACAGCCATGCCTACTAATGGCATGGCTGTGATTGGCCAGTGCATCATGTGACCCAGCCTATTTTTGGCGAATGTTGAATAGCTGCAGGGAAGCCAATAAACAAGCGTTTCACTCATTTGCTCTTAGAAGCCATCAAAGTCTTGCCTACTAATGGCATGGCTGTGATAGGCTAGTGCATCATGTGACCCAGCCTCTATATGAGCTGGAGTCACGTGTGCCGCGTGTCACATCATCTCAGGCTAGTGTAGGGAGAGCATGCTGCCTGCGCTGTGAGGGACAGATTACCAATCTAATATCATCTCATCCTGCAATACAGACAAATTCCTGGCAGTGCTGTGAGGGGAAAGATTGGCGTTCTAAAACCATCTGATACTGGACTAGGTATAGTTTACTAGTGCTGTGAGGGTCAGATTATTGTTCTAAAATCATCTCCTAGTGCTATAGGGAGAGGTTCCTGCTGGTGCTGTGAGGGACAGATTATTGTTCTAAAACCATCTCCTACTGCTATAGGGAGAGATTTCTGCTGGTGCTGTGAGGGGCAGATTATTGTTCTAAAATCATCACATACTGCTAGAGGGAGAGGTTCCTGCTGCTCCTGTGAGGGACAGATTATTGTTCTAAAATCATCTCATCATAGTGCTACAGGGAGAGGTTCCTGCTGCTCCTGTGAGGAACAGATTATTGTTCTAAAATCATCTCATCATAGTGCTATAGGGAGAGGTTCCTGCTGGTGCTAAAATCATATCATACTGGTGTAGGAAGAGGTTTCTGCTGCTGGTGTGAGCGGTGCATTTCTTGCACAAAAATAAAAAGTGCATCTATGTTGCTGTTTTCCAAAAAAAAAAAAGTAATAGTAATAAATAGTGCCACATAGTACATTTGCAGCCAGAATGAGGAGAGCGTCAAATAAGGGACGTGGTCGTGGTGCTGCTGGTGTTGGTGTTTTTGGTGAAGTTCCTGTTGCAAGAAGAGGACATGGTCGATTTGTGCCAGCTACACGCACAAAGGAAACGCCTTCTTCAGGTGCGAGTAGCCGACAGAACCTTCAACATTATATGGTAGGCTCGAATGCCGCTCAACGAATGGTGAGGAGAGAACAAGTACAGGCGATAGTAGATTGGGTGGCTGACAACCTCCAGTTCCTTCACATTGTCTCCCACCCAGTTCCTTGATAAAAGCTCAGAGTTGGCACCTGAACCCCATGGCCATCTATCTTTCACCTTAGCCCCTTGTAAATCAGCCAAGCAGTCTGAGCCCCAAGCCATGCAACAGACTCTTATGCTTTTTGATGACTTTCCATGGGCCATCCACATAGCCCTGCCCCAGAAGTGGAAGACATTGAGTGCACCGATGCCCAACCACTTCTGTTGCGGGATGAGGACAAGGAAACACCAGCGCAGCACGTCTCTGATGATGACGAAACACTGGTGCCAACTGCTGCGGCTTTCCAAAGTGTTCAGACTGACAAGGAGGGCAGTGGTGAAGGGTGGGTGGAAGATGATGTGGACGAGGATGATGAGGTCCTAGACCCCACATGGAATGAAGGCCATGCGAGTGACGTGTGCAGTTTGGAGAAAGAGGTGGTGGTCGCACAGAGGCACCAGAACAGCAAAAGAGGAAGCAGGTTGCAAAAGCGGAGTGAGCGCCCCTAGACAGTATGCCTGCTACTATCCACCGCACCCAGGGACCTAGCACACCAAAGGCAGCTCAAAGGCATTCCCCGGCGTGGCAGTTCTTCAGACAATATGCTGACAACAAGACACGAGTGATTTGCACGCTGTGCAATGAGAGCCTGGAGCAAGGCATAAATGTTCTAAACCTGAGCACAACCTGCATGACCAGGCATCTACATGCAAAGCACGAGCTGCAGTGGAATAAGTACCTCAAAATCCAAGAAAGGTCTCGGCCTCCTCCTGCTTCCTCTTCTGCTGCTGCCTCGGCCTCTTCCTCCACCTCTACAGTGCCAGAGTCACCTGCCACTCAGCAAAAAGGCCGATGTGACAGCAAAGCCACCATGTCCACCACAGTCCCCAAGCATTCCCACACGGTCCCATGGAAGCTTACAGCTGTCCATCTCCCAAACACAGGAGAGAAAGAGGAAGTACCCCCCTACCCACCCGCGATCCCTGGCCCTGAATGCCAGCATTTCAAATTCCTGGCCTTTGAAATGCTGTCATTCCGTCTGGTGGACATGGACAGTTTTAAAAACCTGATGACGGTGGCTGTCCCACAGTACGTGGTTCCCAGCCGCCACTACTTTTCCAGGTGAGCCATCCCTTCCCTGCACAAACAAGCCGGGGATGAGATCAAGTGTGCACTGCGCAACGCCATCTGTGGCAAGGTCCACATAACCACTGATACGTGGACCAGTAAGCATGGGCAGGGATGCTATATCTCGCTAACTGCACACTGGGCAAATGTGGTGGAGGGTGGGCCTGATGCGGCTAGCCATTTAACGCATGTCCTTCCGCCACCGAGGATTACAGGGCATTTCTCTTTGCCTCCTGTTGCCTCCTCCTCCTACTGCGCTTCCTCCTCCTCCTCTACCACCTCCTCATCTTCTCAGTGTAACACCTTCACCACCAACTTCAGCACATCCAGGGGGAAATGACAGCAGGCTGTTTTAAAACTGATATGTTTGGGGAATAAACCCCACACTGTGCAGGAGCTGTGGACGGGCATTGGACAACAGACCGATGAGTGGTTGTTGCCACTGAGCCTCAAGCCCGGCCTGGGGGTGTGCAATAATGGACGAAACCTCTTAGGAGCTCTGGGCCTAGCCGGTTTGACGCACATCCCTTGCCTGGTGCATGTGCTGAATTTGGTGGTACAGGAATTTCTAAAAAAATTATCTGGATATTTCAGAGCTGCTGCAGAAAGTGCGGGCTGTCTGTGCGCGCTTTCGGTGTTCTTACCCTGCTGCTGCCTGCCTGTCTGTGCTGCAGCAGAACTTCGGCCTTGCCTGTTAGGAAAAGACTGTGCTAAGGGTTAATGGCATTTGATTGTTGTTTCCTCTATTCCCTGGATGAGCATCTCTATTTAAACTTCCTGCTTCCTGTAGCAAGTGCTGTCCGTTCTACAGCGTTCCAGTGTGTTCCCGTGACCTGTTTGCTAAAGACTTCCTGTATCTGTGACCCGGCTTGCCCGACCTTGATTGAACTCTGCCTGTACTGACCCTCTGCCTGTTTACGACCACGCTTCTGCCTGACCCCCTTGTACCGCACCAGCCAGCCTGTTAACAACCCTGCCTGCACCTGACGGCCCGTTTGCCTGCTCCCTTGCACCGCACCAGCCAGCCTG
>BLSH010012479.1:17436-31699 GCA_018402905.1 Glandirana rugosa
AAAAGTTTAACCTTATCAAAAGGTTAAAGGTTTCTCTTATTTTATCTTACCTTTTATTTCCTTATATTACCTTTTTTTATATTATATTATCTTTTATTATATTGTCTTTTATTTTCTTATTTGTTGTCTTATCTTACCTTATCTTATATTATCTTAACTTATCTTTCCTCATCTTATCTTATTTTATCTTTCTAATATTGGTAGAAGACTTTAAGCTTATCTTATCTTTTCTTAACTTAATTTTTTTGTTATCTTATCTAATCTTTATTATATTGGTAAAGGTTTTAAGTTTATGTTTGTTAAGTTTAAACTTATCTTATCTTTTATATCAATTTGTATTTGAATAGAATAGAAAAGAATAGGAATATGGTTATATTCATTCTATTCTGTTGTTTTTTCTATACTATTGTGTTATTTTCTATTCTATTCTACTCTATTATTTTCTATTCTATTCAAATTTGAATTGTTTGTATTTGAATTTTGGAAATGGTTATATTATTTCTAATCTATTCTATTGTTTTTTTAATTCAATTCTTTTCTATTCTATTCGAATTTCAGAAGATGGTTATAATCTTTCTATTTTATTCTATTCTACTCCTTTCTATTCAATTCTATTATATTCTATTCCATTCTATTCTGTTGTTTATTCTTTTATTTTCTGTTATATTATTTTCTATTATATTATATTTTTTTCCATTATATTCCTTTATTTTCCATTCTATTTTATTCTCTTTGGAAATTGGAAAACTATTCCAATTTGAAAACTTTTCAAATTTGAAAACTATTCCAAATTGATTTGAAAACTTTTCAAATCGATTCAAAAAGGAATAAACAAAACAAATTTTGAAAATGAATTAAAAGAATGAAACAAATGTAACTAAACAAATTTATGTAAATAACAAATCGAAACGATACTAAACAAAACAAATTTTTTCGTTCCGCACATGTCTACTCCCTGATAGGTAGGGATGGGCCAAACACCCCCCTGTTCGGCTCGCACCAGAACATCCGAACAGATAAAAATTTGTCCGAACATTCGAACAGCGTTAAAGTCTATGGGAACCGAACATGAAAAATCAAAAGTGCTCATTTTAAAAGCTTATACGCAAGTTATTGCCATAAAAAGTGTATGGGGACCCAGGTCCTGCCCTAGGAGACATGTATCAATGCAAAAAAAAAGTTTTTAAATCAATAATTTTTTCAGGAGCAGTGATTTTAATAATGCTTAAAGTGAAAAGAAAAAATGAAATTTTCCTTTAAATATCATGCCTGGGGGGTCTCCTTAGTCTGCTTGTAAAAGGGCGCACCTCTGTGATGTGTATGGCCAGAGCAAAATTACTTTTCCAAAGGAAAAATTGTCATTTAAAATCATGGCTATAATGTATTGCCGGCTCCCGGCATAAAAATCAGTGAAAACATTTGTGTGGGGTCCTCCCCAGTCCATATCAGGCCCTTCAGGTCTGGTTTGGATTTTAAGGGGAGCCCCACACAAAAATCACGGCGAGCAACGACCCGGAAAAAAAAACAAAAACAAAAAAAAAAAGAACAGCTCCTCCTCCATGGGAGGCCTCCTGACACTGAGCTCTCTTTCTTTTGATGTTTAATTTATAGTGAAGGGCGGAGCCACCCAGTGATGTAATTGAGTGACCAGCCCCTCTGACATCACATGATGTCAGAAGGGGGCAGGGTCACCCGTATGTCACCAGGTTGCCCCATCCTTTACTATCAATAAAATGTCAAAACAAAGCGAACGCAGATGGCAGCAGTCCTCCCATGGAGGAGGAGCTGTGAGCGCTGTCTGCGGGCATGGCGGGCGGGCAATTGCGGACATGGGGGGCAGGCAATTATGGGGTGTTTGGCGACGCCGAAGTCGCGCCGAACACCCCATGAAGTTCTACATTCGGGGAGCGGGCAAACAGCAAATGTTCGGCCTGAATATATGCTCGGGCCGAACCGTTCGCCCATCCCTACTGATAAGAGGGGGAAGCTTATGTCACTGATTCTGCTCTCAGCAGCAGTGGTTCTTTCACTTATCTTTTGCAGATCTTGTTTTATCAGGCTGACCTCCTCTTTTAAGCATCCAAACCAGTCTTGGAAGTTGTTACCAAAGCAGTGCATCTGTTCACAGGCCTCAGAATAGCTACCAGAGTATGCTGTTCTCCCTCCTCCTCTCCAGACTCTTCTTCCTCCTCTAGCTCAGGAGGACATGTATCTGTCTGAGCTAAAATGGCTGTGGCTCCCTAATCCTCCTCCCCTTCTGCCCTCTCTGTGTCCAGTGACACCGGCACATTGTTTGTCTCTTTGGGGGCTTCACGCTCAGACAGCTCAGTTAACTTTTGGGCATAATGCCTCATGTCCTTTGGAGGGTCCCCTGTCTGGTCTTTAGGGGATTTAAGTGGTTTATACCATCCTTCCTTGTTCTTCTCCATGGCTGTGGCATGCAGTGAAAGAGCCTCCACGGCGCCATGTTGGTGATCCGAACTTGGGCCTTCTCCTTTGTTTTCCCTGGTCATCATTCCTCTCCAACCACAGTTGCAGCAGGTGTCCTGAGGTTTGTTAGGGCCAAAACGGGAAGTGTAGATCACTGGATCAATTCAGGATCCAACATGAATAACTACAAATGGCTTCCCTGAGCAGGAGTTTACACATGCAATGATTGTAGTTTGGTTTGTGATCAGTAAGTGGAAGGGGCCAGAAGGTTTAAACCAAAAAGCAAGTGCACCCAGTCTAATAATGGATCTCCATAGTAAACCCCCTGTACATACTGTTACGCCATGTAATGGCAATAGAACCTAATATAGTATCATGAATTGAAAACCAAAATGGTTGAATGAGTTGCAAAAGGCACATACCCCAAAGGGTTACTGAGGGGACAATGATGAAATGGATGGGCTTGTGTAGTCAATAGTCTCCAAAGTCTATAAGGGCTAGTCTGTGGTATAACCAGTCTATAAGGGCTAATATTGGAAGATGGATCCCAATGTGCCAAGCAGCCAGGTTAAATAGACAAATAGCTTAAGAAGTACCAATCATATATCCTCTTTAATGTAAAAATATGAGCTGGAGCAAGCTACTTACAAGGTAGAAAGAATCCCTTCACCGGAATAGCTCAGGTGCTGCCGCGATGGAATGGCGAATCACTGCACCCCAACTTGTGGTCAATCTAGTGGGGAGAGGGAAAACATAGACTGAGCATGCTAGGAGATGAAGGCGGAAGAGCTGCTGCAGCCAAGTTGAGGTTCTAAGGACCAGAAATGATGTCATCCACCACAGTACTAGAACAAGGAATAATTCACTGTATCTCCAAGACAAAACATTTGAGGCCTCTACCTCTTTATCAAGTCATAAGGAGGGAGAAAGTAAAGACAATTTAAATAGTAAGACAAAGTTGAAGGGGTAGCATTGGAATTTATTAACAGCATAGTAGGTGCATCATGACAACACCACATTCCAGAATTTCCCCTGAGCAAACCATCTTATATAAATAAATGTATGCATGTATGAAGACATATATTAAGGAAAATTGTTTTCATACTTACCGTAATTTTCCTTTCCTGGATCCTCCTCATGTCAGCCTACTATGGGTCAGCTCTGCCCCCTCTGATCCCTTCAGGACAACCTCTTTCCAAGCCTATAAGAGGTGGCTGTCTGCCCATATGCAGTGTTCAGTTTACCCACCTCGCAACAGACTTTGGGTGGGAATTCCTCGGGTGACATGAGGAGGATCCAGGAAAGGAAAATTACGGTAAGTATGAAAACAATTTTCCTTGTTCCTGGACCTCCTCATGTCAGCCTACTATGGGACGTAGCAAGCAATCAACCACATAAGGGGAGGGAAAGACACCAAAAACCAGAATCATAAACCGATATCAATTATTTTAATGGCCGACAGAACAGTAGACCCAAAAAGTTTCCGATGCCGTCAGAGTTACCTTCACTCTGTAGCGCGGAATGAAAGTATTCGGTGCACTCAAGCTATCTGCCCTGCACCCTACTTCTGCTGACACCTTAGCGTATGATGCACAGGAATCTGCCATGCTTCTCATAAAATGTGCCTTGACCTCCAATGGCGGAGGATATCCCGACTCTCTATATGCCATCTGGATAGGTTTTACGATCTATGAAGACACTATTCTAGGAGGCATAGCCATGCCTTTCCTGGAGGGCCCGGAAAAGATGAAGAGCTGATCTTGTTTCCAGAAATCCTTAGTTTGCTCTAGGTATATTGATAAGGCCTGCACTAGATCCAGCCTAGTCCATTCGTCTTCCTAGTTACTATACGGAAAAGCCAATAAGACTGCTTCTCAATTCATCTGCTAAGCTGATGCTACCTTTAGAAGAAAGTTTGGGACCAGTCTGAGTATTATTTCCTCTTGGAGAATTCGGCAATATGGCTCCCTGGTTGAGAAGGCACACAGTTCAGACACCCATCTGGCTGATGCAATTGCCATCAAAAAATTGCACTGAGACAAAGAGCATGATGACACCGGACCACATGGAGGTGCTAATAAGGCTTTCAGAACTAAAGGCAGGTCCCACTTTGGAAAAGGATTCATTGGAGACCTGATCTTTATTGCTGCCTTTCAGAAACGCATCACTAGAGGATCCAAGGCCCATCTTTGTTCACCCTAGCTGACAGGACAGACTCGAAACTTTGAGGAGCTAAACGCTAAAACGCTTGCACAGACCTTCCTGGAAAAATTCCAATATGTTAAAGACTACGGGTGACCTCAGACCCCAGCTCTTTCCTGCTGAGAAGTGACAAAAAGGCCTTATATATCCTATAATAAAGTCCTATCGGTAGTTCTCTTTTGACTAAAAGCTCTATCGATCTCCTCCCAACCTCCACGCCATGAACTTCAGTTTTCCCGGCTTCGGGTTAAACTGCTTGTTCTGCAGCAGAAAATGTTTGTGAGGAGGCAGAGGAATTGGCTGACACATATTCATTTTCTATGCTAGTGAACATCATGGTCTTCTGGGCCAGAAGGGCCACACCGTTATTGCTGTTATCTCCTCCTGTTCTTCATTAAAACTCTGAGGATTAGTGAGAGAGGAGGAAACACAGACTAGGGGAAAGTCCCATGGAATGGATAGAGCATTCTAGCCTAGAGCCTGTGGGTGCCACCTTTGGGAGAAGTAACATGTAATCTGAGTTTTCCTTCAATGCAACCCAAGCTATAACTGAAGTCCCCCAGACCTTGAAGATTTTGAACAGGTATATGGGATTCAAGCCCTGTTCGTTCAAATCCAAGGATCTCTGACTCAGTTGATCCACCAGCTTGTTTTGTGGACCCAGAAGGTATGCTGCTGTTTAGGGAACAATCTGGCATGCCACTCTGAGTAGTGGGAGGCTCCTGGTGCCCCCTTGCCGGCCACGTAGGCCACCATGGTTTGTTGTCGGAAAGGACTTTGACTGCCCCTTTGCAACATCGATTGGAAGGTTGCTAGAGTGTCCCAAACGGCCTCTAATTCTAACAGGTTTGAATGCTGAGATAGAGATGCTTCTCATTTGCCCTGTACTTGTTGGCCTAAGGAATGAGTGTTGAAAATCCTTTCTCAGCTTCCATCGAAGAACTTGCATGAACGACATCATTAGAAAAATCTTTAAGGGTTTATTCTTCATGACATAACATCACATCACATCAGACAAACTTACGAACATAATATGAAGTCTTATGATGAGATATTGGTATGGCTTCAGATGTCATTCAGGAGGAGGAAGGGTTCTGACAGGTGTTCACGTCACGTGTCCAAGAGTGTAGGCGTCCATTCCTTCATCTCTCTCTTCCTGTCCTTCCTAACTTGACATTACAAATTCACGACTCTTATACTGTTTGAAACCTTTAGGTCAGCTGTTCAAAGCAACCTACACTTTACTTATATGGCTCTAATCCATAAGGAGACACACATGACCCCTCCTCTACTTCACATGAGGTTTGAAATAGAATTGCACATACAACACTTTCTCTGTCAGAAGCACATTGAAATAACCTTCACAAATATAACTAACATTATTTAATACATTTAATATATTTCAGAGCCCAATATTATTCAAAATAATATTATAAATTCATAATTTCCAACAATGAGCTCCCCGGTCTATTAGGCTGGCATCTGTAGTCAGCAGTACTGGAACTGGAGGTTTGAGAGGCACCCCGCGGTATAGATTCTGAGATATCTTCCACCATATCAGAGACCGTTTTATTGGTACTAAATGGTAAATTTTCAGGGCTAACGGGTTTGAATGCTGAAATAGAGATGCTTCTTATTTGCCCTGTACTTGTTGGCCTAAGGAATGAGCTCCCCGGTCTATTAGGCTGGCATATGTAGTCAGCAGTACTGGAACTGGAGGTTCGAGAGGCACCCTGCGGTATAAATTCTGAGATATCTTCCACAATATCAGAGACCGTTTTATTGGTACTAAATGGTAGATTTTCTGGGCAAAGGAGTGATGGAGAAAATTGTATTGAAATCTCCCCTTCTGTAATCTGGCCCAGGGTACTACCTGGATCGTGGAAGACAACAGGCCCAGGTACTGCATACACTTCTTGGCCATCAGAAATTTCCTGGTCATTACTATTCCCGACTTGGTCTGAATTTCCACAATCTTCCTAAGAGGCAAAAATACACGAACTTGGGTAGTGTCGAATTGCATTCCTAGATACTCTAGGACTTGAGCCGGTTGCAACAGACTCTTGCGATGGTTGATTAGCTAACCGAACCGCCTGATCGTGCTGCATCAGCACGTGCTGTTGAAGAAGGGACTTTGATGCGGCCCGGAGGAGAATGTCGTCCAGATAATTAAAAATTTCAATGCCTCTGATCCTTAAGATGGCGATGACCACTGCCAAAACTTCTGAAAATGTTCTTGGTACTGTGCACAGCCCAAATGGCAGTCAACGAAATTGGCAATGGAAGCGATGGTGTGATGCTCTTATGGGCACATGTAGGTAAGCATCCGCTAGACCTATTGACGCTAGCAAATCTCCCCTCTTCACAATGGACAATGATGGTTTGCAAGGACTCCATTCTGAATGGAGGGACTTTCATGAAGGTATTCGGGCTTTTAAGTTCAGGACCAGCCTGAATCCTCCTGAGGATTTTGTTACCAAGAACAGAAGAGAATAGAATCCTTCTCCCTTCTCGTGCTTCAGAACTGGCAGAAATGCTTGAGATGCCAATAAATTATTTACATACATAAATAAACAACGCCCTTTTCTCTGGACAAGTAGGAATCCGGGTCTCCACAGAATGAGACTAGGGAGGTCTTTCCTTTAATTCTAGGTGATATCCTCTTTGAATGATGTCCAAGACCCGGGTATCTTAAACCTCTTCCACCCAGACCTCTCCAAAGTAAGACAGTCTGCTCCCACTTGGGAAGTCAGGACGGGGATCCCTTCAGAAGAGCTTGTCTGACGCTTTCGCTGGCTGGTTCGCCTTGGCTTTGGTTGCTTTGGGAAAGGCTGGACCCTGCCCCTTCCACTGCCTAAAGAACGATCGCCCCAGTTGGTACGCGGAAGCTTCTGAGAAACCTTTTTTAGATCTCTCAGAAGGGACGAACGGCTGAGGAAATCTTTTCTTTTCCTGCGGAATAAGCCCCAAGTTCCCTCCAGACACTTGCTGAACCTTTGACTCCAAGGTCTTGCCAAAAAATTTTCCATCAAAAGGAACTGAGCAAAGGCTGTGCTTGGAAGCACTATCCGCTGAACAATGCTTCAGCCATAGGGCTCTGGGTGCCGTCACAGAATGAGCCATCAATTTCAGTGTTATCCTGACCTAGTCCACAGGCACTTGTGCTAGAAAATACACCATGATCCTAATGGACTGTAAAGGGGGGGAACCTTCTTCTCCTATCATTTAACCCAGAGAACCGGCCTCCAACTCTGCAATGCACACCTTTAAGGCTACCGTCACTTAGGTGAGTGCTATAGCCGGCCTGCAGGCTGCTCCTGCTACCATGTACATTCTTTTGAGATCTGTGTCTATCCTACGATCCATTGGATCTTGAAGGATACTGAGTCATCTAGAGGCAAGGTAATGTGCCCAACTTGTCTCTAATGAGGCATCCGCCTTAGGCGTGGCATCCCAAAGCTTAGCATCCCTTGAGCAAAAAGGGTACAAGTTTGAGATCATGTTGTGGACGTTCAATCTTTTATCGGGCTTTGCCCATTCATCTTCCATTATTTCCTGTATTTCAAAAAAAAAAATAATGGGAAGGACAGGGGTGACCTTTTCAAGTGCGGATAATAATCTCGCTGCATAAAATACTAAGCGCTTTTGAAGAGCTTTTCAGGTGCTTTTGAAGAGCTTTCCATTGAATTCAATTGGGAGGGGTGCATTTCACCATCCAGCCAGCACACTGCCCCAGTGTAAAAGCATTCATTGATTTTAAAAGAAATAGGATTTTATGAGTTTTTCAGGCACCTGTTTAGCGTGAAAGCGCATGAAAAGCGCCTCAGTGTGAAAGGGGTCTTAGGCTCGACTCACACCCATGCATCTCCAACATCCCCCACATCCCGCAGACCCACACCACAGACGTGTTCCATAGGAAACAACGCCAAATAGACTGTAGTGCAGATCCGCAAAACGCACCAAAAACGCACGGGTGCGAATCAGGCCCAAAGAAGGCATCATCTGAATGTTCTTCTGAACCGTAGCAATATGTTGCCTCTGGCTCTGATTCTGAAGCGGAAGAGTGCCGCCTAGGTCAAGATCTCTTCAAGCCGCCTTTGACTGACGCCTTAATATAGTTCTTCACCTGGCATGCATCTGCTGCATTATCACATGCGGTCTCCTTCAAACAAGAGAAATAAACACACCTCCCTTGCAGGGAGTTTGCCCGCGTGCCCAGCAGGCTCTCTTGCCACGTTTTTGGGATTATGTTCGATATGTGCAAAGAGAGATCACACAAATACTTAAAAATATAACATTTATTAAAAGTAATGACAGATACAGATAAAGATAAAGAAAATATCAAGAATACTTAACTAAAGGTGCTTGCTTCCCACCATGGAGTCCCTTTCATGGCACAGGTGACCAGGACCAGACACTGGCCTCATGGCCGTTCTGGGTGAGACTAACTTATACCAGTTTGGGCTGTGGTATTAAGCTTGTGTGTAAGGAAAATGAACACCCCCAGCCAACACCCTGGTAAGCAACAATATGACCTTTACATTCCTGAGGAGAGGGGCTAGCTTGACCATATAAGGCAGTTCATATGCCCATAAGTTGAGTCATGCAAGGTAACCAGGATATTAGATGCTATAATAGATATTTGTGAGGCCAACCTTAATGAGGAATATGAAATATGCAATTTCCCCAACACTCCACCCCCTGGCTCACAAATCATATAATGCCTCCAACTGTGCATAAACACAACATCAATATTAGAAGGGAAAGCACCTGATTATTGTAAACAAAAAGAATAATTCTCCCACCCCCCTGTTTACCTTAAATGAAAAATGGGGGATCTAAAGCGTATCTAATCTAAAGTGTAGATACTTACTTTCCTTTCCCTGTCAGATTTACCTGCACAGAACATCTCATTCAGCTATGTTAGGGCTGAAAAATATAAAAATATCCAAACTTAAAAAAACTATATGTTGAACTAACAGAAGAACACCAAACTTCTCCTTTCGAAAGCACAGGAGCAGGTATGGACATCAAACTTTCCTTTCCAAGAGTTTAAACATTTAGAAACTTGTCAAAGTCCTCCATACCTGGTGATGGACAGCAAAGTCTTAGACATCCGGTGATCACATCGCAGCTGCAGCACAACAATTGCAACGCTGTAAAACTGAAAGAACTGTAGAATACAAAGTCCATATCCTCTGGACTATTGCAGCTCACAAGTCATAGACGTGTAGGCACATAACCACGTGGTAGCTGGAACTTTACAGACAGTTCAAGCACTTGACCATCAGAGCAGGCAAAACAGTTCAGGCACTTCATATCAGATTCAGGTACTTGACCATGATAGCGGATGGAACAGTTCAGGTATTCAACCATCAGAACAGGTGTAACTTGCACCAACAGTTCAGCTGCTAATCATTGGCAAAGTCTTTATAGACAGTTGATGCTGTCAAAAGTTGTTTGTCTCCTTTCTCCAATATGCTTGTGGTTGACGTCAAGGCAGGTGTGTTACCAAGACTGCCAGTCCAACCTTCCATACTTAACAATAATGCCCATATAGCACATCATGGATTTAGATTTCTGAACAGTTAAATCCACAATGCCTAGTGACCTGGCCTAACACTAAAAGGAAAAACTCAGCTTGTATCTAAACTTAGCAATGTCCAACCATAGGCCCAACTTCAAACCACTTAATGTATGTATATTTCCTCTGTGTACTCCGGTCTCCTCCCACACTCTATAAACATTCTGGCAGGCTAACTGGTTCATGTCTATACTGACCCCAATATGTGTGTACAAACTACCCACACCTGATGTGTCAGTATACTCTACATGCCAGTCCCACACCCACACAATCGGGGAGAATCAAGGAAAGCTAAACCTGGGAACCTATTTCATTTCATAATCAAGTGTATAAAATGTGGCGGTCAAAGGATCACTAAGTGTCAGATATAACAATGTATATAGCAAAATTACAGCACCTTAATTTTGAAGGGCTTGGTTTAAAATTTGCAACCATTGCCATAATCATGATTAAGTCTAATTCAGTGGACATAAAATTACTTTTTTCCATAATAAATGACATGATTAGCTTGAATTCAAACAGTCATTCATATAGAAAAATATACTTCAACTCAAACACCAGTTGTCACCCATTCTGTTCTTGTACTGTGCACATCCTGTGGATTCTGTTCTTTTTTCACACTCCAACAGTGGCTCGGTATTACATGCCACTGCAATGATTATGGCAGAATCTGTTAAACTAGATCCTGCTATAAATCAAGCTAAATACACACAGGAAGGGACAGTAGAGGAAGACAAACATATTATGTTTAGGTATTCCTATACCCTCCAAACCATTAGAAATATGTTTCAAATTCAACTTAATCAGAAGGGAAAAAACTTGAATACTCATCACGCAGCATCAAAATTATTAGCTGCTCTGTTTACAATCATTTCTAATAAAACTGTCATTACATTCACATAAACAAAATATCAACAATTAAGATGATGCAAGGTGTCAATGTATGTTGTAATCTTCGTCTTTAGTTCTTGGACATCAAACCATATCAGACCGGTGGATTGACGCTGTTTCACGCTATCTAGGAACTAAACAAAATGAAAGGTCTTAGTGCATTATCATTACATTTCCCACCTAGAAATTAACAAATGGTTAGAACAAAACACATATTCAAAACACTTCCCAGACAAAACATATGGCCAAGTTGTTTAATGAGACTGCACTCTTTTCTACTCATGTTAAACAAGCTCATTAATTAATGAATTAATCACCACGTGGATTTTCATTAAAGACGCCCATCAAAAGTTGACAATAATTCACCATGGTTAACATTCACAATAACATTTGCAGTGTGTTCATCACATTGTGCACAAATATTATACATCACCAAATCCATATTGATGTTTCTATTTCAACCTCTTTCCATACAAATCTTGGAAACTTCTGTATTAACAAAAAACTTATAAAACAATCATTAGTGTTGTATTCTAAAGTATCACACTTCATTACAATCACCAATCCAGACAATACATAGACATACATCTCCAGTGATCATTTACTGTTGTCCTATCTTATACTGTTACTCTTTGCTTGCTCATACATTTAACATGTTATACAGAACTTGTCTCATCAGCTATTTTGTTCAAATTACTGGCACAAAAATGGTAGAACCGGGTTTTTATCAGTGGGTGGAGCCTTCTCCCTTTCCACGCCCAGTAGGCTGCAATGGAGAACTAAATATTTAAATAATTATAATAATTATGGCTGCTTTTTAGGAATTTAATGGGTGTCGGCTGCAACCAGCCTTTTCTTTGTTTAAACTGAATCCTAGAGTTACAGAGGAAAAAACTAACCATTTTAACTAGGATTGTATTTTTGCAACATAATTAAACATTTCCCTTGGTCTTATATATCACTCACATTTAAACAATACATTTAACAGAATATTGCTCATTTCTTAGATGTTCAGAACTTTCCTGCTTCACAGACAGGCACAATCTTTTAAAGGGGTTACAAATGGTGGAATGTCTGTCTCTTTATCTGTTTCCTCTCTTTATTTATACAGACACACAGAGCATGTAAAGGGAGGGGAGGAATCTGCAAATGAAAGCATTCTCATCTCTGAGTCCCAAATATTTTCTTATATAGGATGATCCTCAAACATAAGTGACAAAACTTATTTTACAAATCATACAAATCATTACTTATCTCTCATAAGGTAACCTTGTCATAGACAATACATACAAGTACCATGTCCATTAGTTAGCTTCAAACCATTCGGACATACACATAACAATCAATATTCAAACAAGTCTCATTGCTCTGAAATTTTTACAATCCAGAGATCAATGCTGTTTCTTGCACATTGAGGCTTCCTGAAGATACAACAGTTTAATTTGTATATCAGTCTCTCGCCCAATTTATCAAACAAAAACAAAATCGCAAGCCGGTGTCCAGTCAACACCACAACAAAAATCTGCTTGCACCTGATCACCTAAAGGCACCTTAAATAAGCCAGCTAAATATCTGATACATTTCCTTCCCTTTCTGAATGTACTGTGGCTCACAATACAAGTACACATCATTATACCCAGCACAAACAGTCTAGCACAATTCTGCATCATTTTTTGTATCTCTTGTTTGCAAAAATCTACCCCACTTACTCCTGGTACCAAATCTCTTGTCACATTTTTGGGATTATGTTCGATATGTGCAAAGAGAGATCACACAAATACTTAAAAATATAACATTTATTAAAAGTAATGACAGATACAGATAAAGATAAAGAAAATATCAAGAATACTTAACTAAAGGTGCTTGCTTCCCGCCATGGAGTCCCTTTCATGGCACAGGTGACCAGGACCAGACACTGGCCTCATGGCCGTTCTGGGTGAGACTAACTTATACCAGTTTGGGCTGTAGTATTAAGCTTGTGTGTAAGGAAAAGGACCACCCCCAGCCAACACCCTGGCAAGCAACAATATGACCTTTACATTCCTGAGTAGAGGGGGCTAGCTTGACCATATAAGGCAGTTCATATGCCCATAAGTTGAGTCATGCAAGGTAACCAGGATATTAGAGGCTATAATAGATATTTGTGAGGCCAACCTTAATGAGGAATATGAAATATGCAATTTCCCCAACACAGGCCTTCTCATCCCGGGCTGAGGCCCTTCCAGAAGATGAAGAGGATCTGCATCTTTGCTTATGCACCTGCTGGTACTTAGTGGTCACTTTCTGGTGTTGCAACAGCCATTGGCCTGGGCTGAAGGCAATGTAATGAGGCAACAGTGAGGGTGACCTGGAGTGGCACTCCACATGGATTTTATCCCTCCGACCACTCCTCTTACCCGACTTATCATGCACTGAGCACTTCTTTTGTTGCGGGTGATGCGGCTCCTTGGTACTTCCCTGCGCGTGTTTAACCCGCATCTGTGTAGAGAAGAAGAATACACTCTTTTAAAAACAAAAAAAAAAACTTAAAAATAGCAAAAACATTTCCATGCGTTCTTCAGTGCTATAGAGGCAGTAAGGAGGACCCAGGACACCTCGAAACCCATAGACAGCCAGAGATCTATCCAGCAACTCAAGGCAGCAGCCCTGTTAAGATCCCACATCACTCAGCACAGAGGCAGTGATTATGAGACAAGCTGGGGCTACAGGTGTTGTAATTAGTGTTGAGCGAACCCGGACTGTAACGTTCGGGTCCGTACCGAACTTTAGGGTGTCCGTGGCACGGACCCGGACCCGGACATTTCAAAAATCGTTCGGGTTCGGTCCGGGGTTCTGCTATTTTACTCCACGTGTTGAGAAGCTGCAGGGCAGCCAATCAACAAGCGTTTCACTGGTTTGCCCTTAGAAGCCATCACAGCCATGCCTACTAATGGCATGGCTGTGATTGGCCGGTGCATCATGTGACCCAGCCTCTTTATAAGCTGGAGTCACAGTGCTGCAGTCACATGCTCCTTGGGTTAGTATAGGGAAAGGTAGCTGACGGCGTGAGGGACAGATTTTAGCCATTTTAAGACCTGATCCTGCATCCTGAGATAGATTACTTTACTACTGCTGTCTGTGCTGTTGCTCTGAGGACAGATAGCAGAAATTAGAGAT
>BLSH010012479.1:43796-55571 GCA_018402905.1 Glandirana rugosa
ATGTGTTGCTAGACTGACGTGATCCATCTCCGAAGACGAATCTCCCTGTCTAATAACAAGTTTTTAGTAACGGATGAGGATATCCCGGTCCAAGGTCGACAACGATATTCACTTTTTGAACAATAATCTGTCCCTCTAAGCAGAAGCCTCTACCTAGTGCAGTCAGATCGTTGTGTAAAGCAGGGTTTGATCTGCAATCTGTCACTCAAAGCAGCAGTATGTGCAATCTCAAATTACTCCCACAATCTGATCGTTGTGTATGATCCCACAATCCGATCGTAACGATCGTTGTGTTAGGCAGGGTTTGATCTGCAATCTGTCACTCAAAGCAGCAGTATGTGAAATCTCAAATTACTCCCACAATCTGATCGTTGTGCACGATCGTAGCGATCGTTGTGTTATGCAGAGTTTGATCTGCAATCTGCCACTCAAAACAGCAGTATGTGAAATCTCGATTCTCAAATTCCAGCAATCTGTCCCTCAGAGCAACAGTAGTAGTAATCTCAGGATGCAGGATCAGATGTTAAAATGTCTGCAATCTGTCCCTCACAAAAACGCTGGCAGCTTCCTCTCCCTATACTATTCAGAGTCTCAGAGAGCATGTGACTGCAGCATCAAGTGACTCCAGCTTATATAGAGGCTGGGTCACATGATTCACTGGCCAATCACAGCCATGCCATTAGTAGGCATGGCTGTGATGGCTTCTAAGGGCAAACCAGTGAAACGCTTGTTGATTGGCTGCCCTACAGCTATTCAACATGCGTGATCAACTACCAGAACCCAGAACCCGAACGTTTTTTGAAATGTCCGTGTTTGGGTCTGGGTCCCGGACACCCCAAAGTTCAGTACGGACCCGAACGTTACAGTCCGGGTTCGCTCAACACTATCAACGACACTAAGATACCCTGAAGACCTGCCGTCCTTCTGCAACACCTTGGAGATCCCCCTACCACAACTCCCAGACTGGGACTTGGTGTCCATGCCTCTTCAGCCCAACATGAGTCGGAAGACCTTCCCAACAAAACGCACCAGGGGCCCGGATACCCCTCGCAAGACCAACAAGCAAAGAAATGGCTGATAAGCACCATTTACTATCTATAAGTATTTACAAGCTTAGTTAGACTAGCTTAACTTTCTTAGAAACTGGCTCTGCCCATCCCACAAATTAGCATCAATCCCCTATTATAACCAAAGCCCACAGACTTGGCTACTTGAAGAGAGACTTTTGCTCGGTTGACTTACCCATCTTTGACCCCCTCCCACGTACAGACCCTTTTTGTAAATTTACTTGCACTGCCCACCCATTTAAGTAGAGGGTAGACAGTCCAACAGTGTCTAGTTAGATACGGTGCCCCTCCTGGGCTCAGATCACTCTAGTTTTCTTAACGAACTGTGAACTTGTGATATATTTGTGTATTAATCTTTGTTTTCTCTTGCAGATTTTCTTCAAGTTCTTCTATTTTTTCCTGCTACTTCTAAATCTTTCAACAACGTTTGACCGATCCTCCTGGAGAATAAGCCAATCCCCGCCTCACGCCTGCCTGCAAAGGAACAGATACGATCATTGTCGCTACACTACATATACACTCCCCACTATGGTTAAAATCTTATCTCTCAATGTCCGTGACCTGAACTCTAATAAGAAGAGAAAATTAGTGTTGGGGGAACTTAAAAACTCTCATGCAGATAGTATTCTCCTTCAGGAGACGCATTTTGATAGACAAGGATCCTTTACATTTGCATCTAAATTATTCCCCCGCGTTTACCAAGCTACCAATCCCCGTAAAAGAGCAGGAGTAGCCATTCTGTTTAGGGGAAATTCCCCATTTACATGCTCTGAGTCTCACACTGATCCAAACAGTCACTATGTTATCCTCCAAGGTAAATGGCAATCTCAGGACGTGACTTTGTGTGCAGTATATGCTCCAAATGTCCGTCAGATCAGTTTCCTACTCAGAATTCTCTCCTGCCTGCTCCAAAAGCAACATGGACATTTAATCATAGGAGGGGACTTTAATTTAGTACAGTCAGAAACTCAGGATCGCCAGACCATTGGACCCCATGACCTCCCCCCATGCATAATACGGGAAGCCCGACAATTCAGACAACTGACCAGAAGCCATGCCCTGTTTGACATATGGCGAGCCCTCCATCCTCAAGACCACCAATATACATTCTTATCAACACGACATCAAACACATTCTAGGCTAGATTACTTTTGTTACCAACCCCACTTTTAAAATAGTACACGACGTTACCA
The DNA here is from genome assembly GCA_018402905.1 of Glandirana rugosa. Lineage (NCBI taxonomy): Eukaryota > Metazoa > Chordata > Amphibia > Anura > Ranidae > Glandirana > Glandirana rugosa. The sequence goes on from BLSH010012479.1 coordinate 46,057, forward strand.
TCCTCCCAATATCATGGTCAGACCATGCCCCCGTACTGCTCACACTTTCTTTAGGTTCCCCAATCCACAAACCCTGTCACTGGCAGTTAAATAATTTTCTCCTCCAACATCTCCCATCCACGCTAGAGCTCAACGCCACCTTACTACACTACTTCGCTGAAAACGACACTCCTGATGTATCTATGACCACCTTGTGGGAAGCCCATAAGGTGGTCCTAAGAGGTAAATGCATAGAAATCTCCTCAGCCATGAAGAGAGACGCGACTGCCCTTAAGCTAAGCACTGAGCGTGAGCTACAAGCCCTAGAGCGTCAACTTCAGCTTTCTCCGACCCTATCCCTGCTTAAAAGATAGTAAACAAACGTCTGATTCTCAAGGATATAGGTAATATAGAAAAGGCGCTACTCCGACTGAAACAACTTTTTTACGATAAAGGCAATAAAGCCCATACCCTCTTGGCAAGGAAGCTGCAAGACCAGACCCTGACCAACACTCCTAGACAAATAAAAGACCGCAATGGTCATATGGTCTCCCACCCTCAAGAGATAGCATCCACCTTCAGGGACTATTATAAGCAGCTTTATAACAACTCAGAAATCCCACGGGTTCTGGCGTCCCCGGATCTCCTAGATCATGACCATGCATGAATATCTGGAACAGAGCGGCATAGCTCACCTCACACCCTCTGACCTACTCTCCCTAAATGCCCCCATTTCAGAGGAGGAAATTGAAACCATTTTTTAAGTCCCTTCCAACCCGGAAAGCTCCCGGCCCCGACGGCCTTTCCTACGAGTACAAGACCTTCCTATCTAAATTGTCCCCGTACATGGGTAGATTATACAATGCCTTCTGACATGCAGAGATCATACAGTACTTTGATTCCTAAAGCCGACAAAGACCCCTCCATTTGCGCCAGTTATAGACCAATTGCACTCCTAAACACCGACCTAAAAATCTTCACGAAGATCCTGGCCACGTGTATAAATGTAATCCTCCCGTCCCTGATTCATAAAGATCAGGTGTGATTTATCCCACTCCGTCAAGCAGGGGACAATACTAGGAGGGTTATAGATCTGGTAGACATAGTAAACCGAGAACGCACCCCGGCTGTATTGGTCAGTCTTGATGCAGAGAAGGCCTTCGACCGCATGGGGTGGCCTTTTATGTTTGCCACACTGCAGTTTATGGGCTTCAAAGGACCTTTTCTCAAAGCTGTCTGCCATCTCTATAATAATCCTACCTCCCAAGTCAAGACACCCTATGCTCTCTCAACCCCATTCCCAATTGGCAATGGAACCCGACAAGGCTGTCCACTTTCCCCCCTCCTCATTGCGCTATGTATTGAGCCCCTGGTGACTTCCATACAGAAGAATGTGGACATCCGTGGTGTACCGATTCAGGGGAGGGAATTTAAAAATCTCCCTTTTTGCCGACGATATCATACTAACACTGACCCAGCCAAGAATTTCCTTACCTAATATGCAGGCTGGACTGCACCGATTCGGCAGACTTTCAGGCTACAAAATTAACTCCTCCAAATCCAGAGCCTTCCCCATTCACATATCTCAGGAAGAACTTACATCCTTGATTTCCTCTTTCCCTTATACGTGGCACCCCCAATTGATAAAGTACCTAGGGGTATCCATCACCACACACTTCTCCTCACTTTACCAGGCCAATTTCCCCCCTATGTTCCATCAGATTCGTCTACTACTCCAGAAATTGAAAAAAAAAACATATTTCCCTATTGGAACGTATTGCTTCAATTAAAATGACCATCCTCCCTAAACTGGTATACCTGTTCCAGACGCTCCCAATTCCAGTTCCTTATACCCACTTGAAAAAACTACAAACAGATCTGCTACAGTTTGTCTGGAACTACAAATGACACAGGGTCCCCCGCTCAGTCCTACTAACATCTTGTACTGAGGGGGGTCTAGCATTCCCAAACATAATTTGTTACTATCAAGCAGCTCAGCTCCGAGCCATCACCTCCTGGTTCACCCAGTGATCCTATAACAAGTGGACAGAAATAGAAAAACTATGGTTAGCCCTACCCATCCCAACAGCTTTCTCTGGTTCTCGACTGCAGAGGCCCCCACGGACCATATGCTGAGCTCGGTCTCCCACCTGAGATTGTTATGGCGGAAGCTGTCTCACCAACATGGCCTAGCATCAAGCAAATTTCTATTGACATCGTGCCTATATAATTCAGAGCTACCTGCTGGCCTCACTCATCAGATGTCCTCCCTCTGGGCCACAAGGAACCTTTTCCATTTTGGCCACCTAGTGGATCCCATAAACAGAACATTTCTATCATTTGCCAAGTTACAAGACAAATACGGACTTCCCCGACACACATTCTACAGTTACCTCCAAATCCGACATTATGCCCAGTCCATTACACCTACCCTCCAGTTTTCAGCCCCCTCCCATTTCGAAAGCATAATCCTGGAAGGATCGGCTAGAAGAGGGGTAATCTCATAAATTTAAAACATTTTGAACACTTACTCAACTCAGATACAGGGGGAACACCTGTAAATGGGAAAATGTTCTAGGAATCACCTGGTCCATAGCTGACTGGCAGATTATTTGGTCCCAGGCATCTAAAACCTCCCTCTGTACCCTATATAGGGATAACTCCTACAAAATTTTATTTTTCTGGTACATGACCCCTGACTTTCTCCGCTCCAAACATCCCACCACCTCAGATAGGTGCTGGAGGTGCCCTGCAATCAGGCCCTATTGGCGGATGGTACACCAACTCATAAACAAATTAGTTGGCCCCCACATCCCCATGACACCAGCATTCTTCCTGCTAGGTTTCTCCCCACCAGCACTGTCTAAACCACACAAGAAACTCACACAGAGCATCCTCACGACGGAAAGATGCCTGGTGGCTTTAAACTGGAAAAGACGCGAACCCCGGACACAGGAAGCCCTATACACAAGAATTAAAGACATTGAGCTAACGGAGAAAATGACTGCTAGAATACAAGACCGCTTGGACACTCATAAGCGAGTCTGGGAGCCATGGCATCTCCAGGAGGATTCGGTCTGAACAACATCCACCTTCTCCCACTTCTTTCTTTTCTCCTTCATCACTCTTCTCCTTTCTTTCCCCTTTCGGTTCTGTTCCCCCTCTCTCTTTTTCCCTTTTTCTGTTTTTTCATTTAAACAAAAAAGTTATAGAAAAGCTATTGTTCATTGTTTATCTGTAACAACACGACTATTTGAATACGCTCTCCGTCAATACACACCAGTTGATGCCGACTGTGATGATTCTTTGTATAACATGATATAATTGCATTCATGCCCTTGTATAACATTGTACTGAGCTTAAAAACTGTTATTGGAAAAAAAAAGAATCAATGACAGGAGCAGCTATATATATTATCACACACATCTGAGCATTTACATACAGGGATGAATGTACAGCCTTGGGAACAGTCTGCATCCATCCTTATACAAATTCAGACACTTAGATGTGCAGAAAAATCCATACAGCTACTGCATCCGTCAGCCTGTCATTGATTTTAAACAATCCGCATGCTGTCACTGCAATGTATATCTGTACCCTGAAGAACACATGCTGTACTAGCAACTGTACCTATGTGTCATGAATCTGCAGTAATGTTTCATGCCCTGTCTGTCTGCTTACCTCTCTGCTTGTGTTCAGCTTAGAGACCGTGCGATTTTCACCTGTGTGCTTAAGTAATCTTCCCTCAGCATGGCTCCACCCTAGCCTCTAACAGGAAACACTATTTAAACCTGTGCACTGCAAGCCAGCCTTGTCGATCAACATTAGTGTGTGTGGTTCTTGCTGTGTGCTCTACATCTGATTCCGTACACCGACCTTTGCCGTGTTCTCCCGTCTATTCCTGTCTGCTCTTTGCCCCAACCCTTCACTTGTCCTCCTGACTATCCCTTGTTGTCCTGGACTGCTGCTCCCTCTCTATCCACCAGTAGCGAGCTGTGAGTGTGAGCTGGGAGACCCTGGGGGCTGCGACCTTGAGTGAGCTGCAGCGAAGTCCATCCTCACCATAAGAGGCACTTGTGAAAACCTGCTGGCTCTTAGACTCAGTGCCCTGGAGAATCTTATGCTCTAGCTCCCTGTGTGATCCTTGTTGGTGCTCCAGTGACCTGTTTTCCTGAACCACCCAGAGCTCCATCTGCATCAGTCAGTCGAAGGCTCCACAACCTTAGCGGTGCTCTCCTAACCCCAATGGTGTGCATCTATCACCTGGCCCCAGGTGACCTGGCAGTTTGATCGACCATGGACCCGGCTGATGTGCCGCTGATGATCAACTGCAAGTCATAGTCCACCGACTCAAGAACCAGGAATCTAATCAGACCCAGGTGATGTGATTCCTCTAGGATTTGGCTTCTTGCTTTCAACAGGGGGTCCTATCCGCTTCCAGACCCTCCCTGTTAAGATGCTGGTAGGGATACTCCACCAGGAATGGATATCCTTCCAATTTTTCCTAAGGCCTCAAATCACACACATTGACTGGACTTCTGGGCAGATCCTGGCTTGGGGTTCTTCCTATTTCTCATCCTGCCTACTCAAGGTTTCCCCAAAAAAGAGACTTCCCGTTGCCACTTATTATGTTCTGCTCTTCCCAGCTGCGGTACTTCCTCCTCACAGGTCCTTTGACTGTGCTATTGACCTTGTTCCCGGAGCAACTCTGCCCAGGGGTCGTACCCACCCCTTGCAGGAGCAGGGTTCTTTTTCGTTGCCAAAAAAGATGGTACTGTAAGACCCTGCATTGACTATTGAGGCTTAAACGTGGTGACTATCAAAAATTGATACCCCTTACCCTTACTATCTGAACTGTTCAACAGATTCAAAGGTGCCTCCATTTTTACTTAGTTGGATCTCAGAGGTACATAAAATCTGATCCGGATACAGGAAGACAACGAATGGAAAACCGTGTTTAACACTAGAGATTGGCATTTTGAATACTTAGTTATGCCCTCTGGTCTGTGTAATGACCCAGCTGTGTTCCAAAACGTTGTCAACAAAGTCTTTAGGGATCTACTTTATCAATTTTTTGTCATCTATCTGAATGAAATTCTCATCTTTCCAGAAAATCTGCTTGTCCACAGAATCTATGTCCGGATTGTACTTCAACGCATTAGAGAAAATAATCTGTATGCCAAGCTGGAGAAGTGTTCTTTTGAATGTTCTGTGGTCCTGTTTCTGGGATGCTTTGTCTCTAGTTTGGGTCTTTGTATGGATCCTGGAAAGGTCTCGGCCATTACCAACTGGCCTCTTCCTGCCAGCCTCAAGGCCACACAGTGCTGTTCATAGGCAGTTCATTAGGAATTACTCTTCCATTGCTGCGCCTATTATCACCTTGACCAAGATGGGTGCGAATGCCAAGGAGTGGCCCCCTGAAGCTGCCTCTGCATCTCGTGATTTGAAACAGGCCTTTGTTTCTGGACTTCTCTCGAGGAGACCTAATCCTGGGGATCCATTTTTTTATTGAAGTGGATGCTTCTTCAATTGGGCTGGGAGCTGTGCTTCTTCAATCCTTTGAGAAAAAATGTCAGCCACATGCGTTTTTCTCCAGAAAATGTTCTCAGGCAGAGAAAAATTACGCTATTGGTGATCAGGAGCTTCTTGCAATTAAATTGACGTTAGAGGAGTGGTGTCATCTCCTGGAGGGTTCCCCTCACTCCATAACAATCTTCACTGATCATAAAAATCTGCAGTACTTACAGATAGGGATGGGCTTCGAGTTCGGGTCGAACATCGGCTGTTCAATTGTCCGGAACATTATGGGGCGTTCGCGGCAACTTTGCTCACCCCATAATGTTTTAAAATGGCAGAGGAATGCCGCCCGCTAATTGGCCAAAGCATGCACATGACCTGCATGCTTTGGCCAACCAGTGGGCTGCCTGCTGTGAGAGTTTTTATTGGCTAAAGGTAGGATTAATTTAACCAATCATTGCACAGCAGTCTCAATCCACTTACCACACTATATAAAGCCACTTGTACAGCGGCTCTATGTAGTGTGTCGGCGTTGTTAGAGAGACAGCTTCGGTTCCTGAAGACAGGCAATTCAGATAGCTAGATTTTAAAAAATGTTAAAAAAAGAAAAAATATATATAGCTAACTAGATATATAGTTAGAAATCTAAAATCTACCTGTCAGTTAGTGCAGACAGGTTAGTGTAGGGAAAAATAAACACATTAAAAAAAGATATATATATATCTATAGATATACAGTATATATATATATATATATATATACATATACAGTTTAGTGTACAGTGTAGACAGTGTACTATATATCAGTGTACACTGTACATAAGGTATACAGTACATTTGACGTGGTGTATTAAAATATATACAGTTTTTAACCACTTATCCCCCAGAGCCCTTTTTTACATTTGTTGTTTACAAGTTAAAATCAGTTTTTTTTATTTAGAAAATGACTTAGAACCCCCAAACATTATATATTTTTTTCAAACACCCTAGAGAATAAAATGGCAATCATTGCAATACTTTTTGTCACCCGGTATTTCCGCAGCGGCCTTTCGAGCACTTTAAAAAAAAAAAATCACTTTTTTGAGTTAAAAAATAAGACAACAGTAAAGTTAGTCCAATTTTTTGTATATTGTGAAAGAGGATGTTACGCTAAGTAAATAGATACCATACACATTAGAGTTGAAAATTGCGCACACTTGCGGAATGGTGACAAACTCCGGTACTTAAAGATCTCCATAGGCAACGCTTTAAAATTTCTTAATGGTTACCAGGTTAGAGGTGCAGAGGAGGTCTTTTGCTAGAATTATTGCTCACACTCTGGCGATCGTGGCGATACCTCACATGTGTGGTTTGAACACTGTTTTCATATGCGGGCACGACTTACGTATGCGTTTTCTTTGCTGCACGAGCTCACGGGGACAGTGGCGCTTTAAATTTTTTTTTTCTATTTATTTTATTATATTTTTATTTTAACACTATTCCTTTAAAAGAAAAACAAATCACTTTTATTGCTATCACAAGGAATGTAAACATCCCTTGTGATAGTAATATATGGTGACAGGTACTCTTTATGGAGGGATGGGGGGTCTAAAAGACCCCCCATCCCTCCTTTGCACTTCACAGTATTCAGATCATCAAAAACAGTGATTCTGAATACTGTCATTTTTTTAAAACCGACGTCGTTAGCCATCGAGTAAACCACAAGTGACCTTGTAATGTTGCTTCTGGAAATGTACGAAGGAGTCCCAATCTAAGCTGATTCCAGCTTCCACAGGAACTCCACACAGCTGGTGGACGTGCAGGATAGGAACTCCGGTCTCCCGGTGGGACGGGAGGCCGGAGAAGAGTGGTGGAGGGTGGCGGGAGGGGGGATGTCCCCTCCCACTGCCTGGGATAACGACCGAGCCGCTCCCGTGCCTGATCAGCAGTTATCAACGGATAGCCAGCTGCCTGCTCTAAAAAACGGTACCAGGGTATAGCCTGTAGCTGCAGACTATACCCCGATATTTCCACTTAAAGCAGCCACCGTTTATAAACAGCATTTTGCATCAATTGGTTAAACTAATTTACAACAGCAGGCCCCGTTTCTGCGCCCAACAAAAGTAACTGCAAGGGGTTACAGTGTTCTGGCACCGACAACACCCAAGGCCCAATTTTTCACCACCTGTTAGACTGGGGCCTGTCATCCCAAGTGGATGTATCGGGGTATAGCCTACAACTACAGGCTATACCCCAGTAGCGTATTTTAGAGCAGGTGGCCGGCTATCTGGTGATAATGGCCAATCAGGCTCGGGAGCCACTAGGTCTTTATCCCAGGGAGCGGGAGGGGCCACCCCTCCCGCCACCGTCCGCTGCTCTTCTCCGGTCTCCCATCCCACCAGAAGACCGGAGCTCCAATTCAACACTTCTGGCCACTGTGCAGAGTCCCTGTGGAAGCTGGAATTGGCTTCAATCGGGTCTCCTTCGTACATTTCTGGAAGCAACGTCACAACTTCACTTCTGGTTTACTCAGCGGCAAACGTGACAGTATTCAGAATCGCCATTTTTGGCGATCTGAATACTGTGAAGTGCAAAGGAGGGATGGGGGGTCTTTTAGACCCCCATCCCCCCATAAAGGTTACCTTTAACCATATATTACTATAACAAGGGATGTTTACATTCCTGGTGATAGCAATAAAAGTGATCAGATTTTTTTTTAAACAAACAGTGTTAAAAAAAATTAAATAAAATAAATAAAAAAATGTAAAAAAAAAAAAATTTAAAGCGCCACCGTAGCTGCAAGCTCGCGCAGCAAAGAAAAAGCATACGTAAGTCACGCCCACATATGAAAACGGTGTTCAAACCACACGTGTGAGGTATCGCTGTGATCGCCATAGTGTGATCAGTAATTCTAGCAAAAGACCTCCTCTGCACCTGTAACCTGGTAACCGTAAAAAAAAAAATTTAAAGCGTCGCCTATGGAGATTATTAAGTACCGGAGTTTGTCGCCATTCCGCAAGCGTGTGCAATTTTCAACCCTAGCATGTATGGTATCTATTTACTCAGCGTAACTTCCTCTTTCACAATGTAAAAAAAAATTGGGCTAACTTTACTGTTGTCTTATTTTTTTAACTCAAAAAAGCGATTTTTTTCCAAAAAAATTGCACTTGAAGGACCGCTGAGCAAATACCATGTGACAAATAGTATTGCAATGATCGCCATTTTATTCTCTAGGGTGTTTGAAAAAATATATAATGTTTGAAGGTTCTAAGTAATTTTCTCGCAAAAAAATATATTTTAACTTTAACTTATATTTCAACAACAAGTGTAAAAAAGGGCTCTGGGGCTTAAGTGGTTAAACTAATTTACAACACCAGGTCCCGTTCCTACGCCCAACAAGAGTAACTGTAAGGGGTTACAGTGTTCTGGCAATGCCAACACCCAAGGCCCAATTTTTGCCCACCTGTTTGACTAGGGGTTTTCGTCACAATTTGTAAACAAATTTACAACGTCAGGCCCAGTTCCTCCATCCAACAAGGGTAAACTGCAAGGGGTTACAATGTTCTGGAAACGCCAACACCCAAGGCCCAATTTTTGACCAACTGTTTGACTAGGGGTTTTCGTCACAATTTTTAAACAAATTTACAACATCAGGCCCAGTTCCTCCATCCAACAAGAGTAACTGCAAGGGGTTACAATGTTCTGGCAACGCCAACACCCAAGGCCCAATTTTTGGCAACCTGTTTGACTGGGGGATTTAGTCAGAATTTGTAAACTAATTTACATCAGGCCCAGTTCCTCCATCCAACAAGAATAACTGCAATGGGGTTACAGTGTTCTGGCACTGCCAACAACAAAGGCCCAATTTTTGCCCAACTGTTTGACTGGGGGCTTTCATCACAATTTGTAAACTAATTTACAACATCAGGCCCAGTTCCTACATCCAACAAGAGTAACTGCAAGGGGTTACAGTGTTCTGGCCCCGCCAGCACCCAAGGCCCAATTTTTCACCACCTGTTTGACTGGGGGATTTTATCACAA
>BLSH010012479.1:129364-142453 GCA_018402905.1 Glandirana rugosa
TGGTGTCAGGTAGAAAGGAACGGTCAGATCCCAGTCCCCTGTACCAACTAGGCCGGTCCCTAGTAAATTGAGCTCTGTCGTCTAGAAGGACGTAGTTGTTCTTCGAGGCCCTGCCCTCCTACCATAGGCCACCGCACCTCAGCGGTCCGAGCGACTTGTAGGACCTGTCTCGTGGGCCAAAATGTAAGAAGCTGGGTCCGGATATTCATTATACGTCGACTTTCGGCCTTTTTTTGTCTCGGGTAACACGTACCGCACCGAAGTCGGAAAATCGACACGAGTCCATGAGATTCAAGAATACAGTCACTTCTGGTACTGTCCTACATCTCGAAGGATGCTGGAGGAAGCTCTACATCCTGTCATGGTCTTCACTGACATAAGAACTTAGAGTACCTGAGCACAGCTAAAAGGCTGAAGCCACGCCATGCACAATGGGCTCTGTTTTTTTCCGGCTTTCAGCTGCATATTACTTATAGGCCTGGGTCGAAGAATGTAAAACCGGGTGCTCTGTCCAGGATGTTCAGCGAGCCTGGCGACTCCACGCCACCGGATACCATCCTCCCGTCCCGGAGCTTCTTGTTGATGCAGGAAGATCTGCTGTCTCGAGTTAAATGATCCCTGGCCGGATCAACCATGTCCCCTGACCCTAGACTGGCAAGGAAAGATGGACTGTGGTGGTTCCAAGACAAACTCTACATTCCGGAGGAGCAACGTCTAACAGTCTTGGAACCAATTGGCCGGGCACTTTGACGGTCATAAGACTGCGGAGCTGCTGTCACGCTCCTTTTGGTGGCCTTCCGCTGACAAGGACTGTCAGAAGTACGTCAGCGTCTGCCCGGTCTGTGCCCAACACAAGACCAGCCGGGCAAAAGCGTGGGGTCTGTTGAACCCGCTCCCCATTCCTGAACGGCCATGGTCACACATATTGATGGATTTCATAGTGGAGTTACCCCCATCTGAAGGATTTAATTCCATCTTTTTAAATGTGGATCGTCTTACTAAAATGGCCCACTTCATCCCGATGAAGGGCACCCCCACCGCAACCGAGACCGCAGGGACATTTATTAAGGAAGTGGTCCGGCTTCCTGTCAACATTGTCTTGGATCGTGGGGTGCAGTTCACCTCCCGGATCTGGAAAGCCTTGTGTTCTACACTAAACATCGAACTGGCATTCTTTTCTGCCTATCACCCCCAGACAAATGGCCAGACAGGACTAACCAGACCCTAGAACAATATATCTGATGCTACTCTTCCTTTCCCAAGATGACTGGGTCTCACTGCTACCTATGGCTGAATTTGCCTACAATAACACCGTACATTCAACCACCAAGCAGTCCCCGTTCTGGGCGAACCTGGGTTATCAACCTACATTCATACCTAACCTAATTCCGGAAAGTGTTGTACCTGCTGTACAGAAGACCATAGAGTTCTTGACAAGGAATAACAAATTGTTACAACAAACCCTAGCTCTGACACAGGAGTGCAACAAAAGAGCATTTGACAAAGGGAGAAGCGGGGAATTGGACCTGCACTCTGGTAACTGAGTGTGGTTGGCAACCAAGAACTTGAGGCAGTCATGCCCTTCCAGGAAGTTTGGCCCAAGGTTCATCGGTCCCTTGCCTGTGAGAAGGAAGATCAACAGGGTGTCATACTAGCTGGACCTTCTTCCTTCCCAGTGAGCGCACCCGGTATTTCGTGTCACCTTGTTGAAACCCATAACTCAGGACCCATTCCCGGGTCGGAAGTCGACCCCACCAGAGCCAATTCTTGTGAATGGCGAAGAAGAATTTGAAGTGGAAGTCATCCTTGACTGCAGGAAAAGGGATGGGTCCACCCAGTTCCTGATTAAGTGGAAGGGGTACGGGCCCAAAGAAAATTCATGGGAACCCGAAGACCACATCCACGCTGAAGAACTTGACAAATCATTTTGGAGAAGACACCCAGAGCTAAGAGCCCATTTGGGCATCCGCAGGCTGCCCCTTGGGGGGGGCAATGTCAGGAGACCACCTCAGCCTCTGGAATTCGGGCCAGGAGAACTATGAGCGGGCGTACGTAGCGTTTGCGCACTGGTGCTGTCTGTTCTACAGATCCATGGTGACCCATTCTGAGTTTCCTGTTTACCTGGCTTGATCCTGTATATGCTTGAACTCTGCCTGCACCGACCCCCGGCTTGCCTACGACCACTCTTCTGTCTGATCCCTGTGTACCTCAACCTGTCTGCCTGTTAATGACCCTGCCTGCACCCGACCATCCGACTGCCTGCTCCAAATGTACTGCTTTGCCCGCATGTAATTGACCCAGCCTGCATCACTACTCTTCAGTCTAGAACGGATTTCTGAACGACATATTACCATCATCTGTGTCCAAGCCAGCCCTCGTGCCCCCCTGTTCTCCAGTGCTCCTTGTCTGCTCTACCAGGGGTTCTGGAACCAGGGCCATAAGAGAGGTTGCCTACTGCATAAGTCAGACTCTACCATTAGGTACGTGACAGTGTCTAGTAGAGGCCGTAATTCTCTCCTACGTTGCAGGGTAGTGTTGGAGAGGTCCTGAAACGTTTTTTATTTCAGTTCCCCTGTGGATGAAGCGGTTTCTGTCTCTTGCTTTGCGGAGGATTTCCTCCTTCAAGGGGCAGTTGTTTAGACAGCAGATAACGTCTCTTGGAGGGTCTGTGTCTCTACCCCTCGGGCATAGGGCCCGGTGTATGCATTCCATAGAGATTGGCTTGTCTGGGGGTCTTTCTAGAAGATCGTTAAATATGGCAACAACCATTTGGGAGAGCTGATTGGGGTCTACTGTTTCTGGTAGGCTTCTTACCCTCAGGTTGCGACATCTCCTGCAGTTGTCCAGGTCTTCTATATGGTGGTTGAATTCCCTAAGGTGGATTGCATGAGTGCTATGGATTGTATATCCACTTTCAGGTCTGCTATTGCAGCTGCCAGGGTGTTCTTTATGTCTGCCACAACATTGCGGAGATCATTCAGGTTCAGAGCTGGAGGGGAACACATGGTCCCTGCTGAAGCTGCGCCCTGTGTCCAGGTACTCCATGCGCCTCCTGAAGGGGAGCGTGATCTACGCAAGAGGGAGGCCTGTGATGCTTGCTTGTGTTCCTGGGCTGTGTTATAAATATCTCCAGTAATTTCAGGCTGAGTTGTGTTTCCTGGCTCGGGGTGACCGCAATCTGGTTGAGGACATGCTCCTAGATGTTCTCACCATTGTGGCTGGTCGAATGAGTAGATTGTGCCGAAAGCTGGACCTCGTGGAGAGAGAGAGCCGAGATTACGCGTCCATCTTAGACCACAGCCAGGCCACGCCCCTCATCAGTGGCTATTTTTAGCTCTGATCGCAGTATAAATGTCAATAGTACCAAAAAAGTGTCAAAAGTGTCCTATCTGTCTGCTGAAATATCGTTGTCCTGATAAAAATCACAGATCACGCCCATTACTAGTAAAAAAGAAAAATAATAATAAAAATGCCATAAATCTTTTCCCATAGTTTGTAGACGCGATGCAATCAATATACGCCTATTGCGATTGTTTTTTAACAAAAATATGTAGAAGAATATTTATGAGCTTAAACTAAGGAAGAAATTAGTTTTTTTACTTTTTTTTGGGATATTTATTATAGCAAAAAGTAAAAAATATTGTTTTTTTTTCAAAATTGTCACTATTTTTTGTTTATAGTGCAAAAAATAAACCGCACAGGTGATCAAATACCACCAAAAGAAAGCTCTATTTGTGTGAAAAAGAGGACATCAATTTTGTTTGGGTACAATGTCGCACAACCGTGCAATTGTCAGGGGCTGAAGTGGTTATTACTGCTTTAATATCAGTAACAACAGAAGCATAGTAGCACCACATCAATTATACACAGGACGATAATCATTGCTACTGCTAACAAACCACATTGATACTTGGTAAAGCAAATTTTGTTATAATTCCCATTTATAGAAATGAAAGTTAATAAATTATTTTGCCTAGCACAATTGCTTATACCATGAGCCTTGTTGCAAACGCATTGAATATGAAAAAGCTATTTAATCTGAAAATTCAGTTTTACAGAAAAAAACAAATCCTCATTCTTTTCAATTATAAACTTTGTAAATGTTAAAGCTTAAAGTGGTTCTAAGGGCTCAAGGTTTTTTGCTTTCATGCTTTTCAATGTTTGAAGCAAAAAACCTTCTGTTTGCAGCAGCTTACCTCAGCCCCCCCCCTCCATTACTTACCTGAGCCCCATTGCGATCCAGCGAAGTGCACATGACTTCCACTCCTCATTGGCAATCTCAGCCAGTGAGCCAATGAGGGTAGAGAGAGGGAGAGGGGTCAAGCCTGGGCTTTGTGTGTGAATAGACATGCAGAGCAGCAGCTCAGGAGTTAGTCTGCTCGGGTGTACCCATAGCAAGCTGCTTGCTCTAAGGGCACTCAGTAAAAGGCCCATGGATAGAAGGAAATTTGGGGAGTACAAAGGACTTAGTAACTGCTCTTGCCATTAAAAGTGAAGTTAAGTATCTATTACACAATACTGCCTTTTCAATAGATACCTACAATTTTTCACAGGGATCGCCAAACCACCCTGAAAGCTGGTCCAGAAGCACTGCTGTTTAATAGTGCTGTAAAGAGGGGAAATTAGGTCCACCTCTAAGTTTGTGTTTATGTAGAGTTAAAAATGAGATTTTAGCCATTGGGACCTTCCAGATTAAATACTGTATCATAGGGTTTGTTGTGAAAACATAAAATATTTTAGGGAACAAAAGCATTTTTACTGCTGCAACTCTGCCCAAAACAGGAAAGTTCATATTTTACAATGGTGGCTATTTTCTGCCTAATGATCTTCGAAAGGGTGGGAAAATTAGCCTCATAAGTAGAGGCAGAAGGGGAAGTTAATATAATAGGGCTGCATCCTCTGCAGTAGGGCAGAAGGGGAAGTTAAAGTTATACCTAGAAGTCTTTTCCTAATTATAGAGAAATCGGGCTTCTATAACAATTTCTAGTCCACCTAACAATAAGAGTGGAGGATTTAAATACATTTGGTTTGTAACAAGAGACATGGCTGAAAACTTCAAGCACTGATTGTACAGTAGACAGGGAGAGAGCTGGATTGGTTATAGTTAAGATCAAATCATCGGCAAATAACCCAATTTTGTGATAATAATTTGTTACTTAAATTCCTAATATATAAGAGTGCAGCCAAAGTTTTTCTGCTAAAGGTTCCATTAATAACGAGAATATTGAGAGAAAGGGGGCACCCTTGGCGTGTATCATTGGTGATGTCAAAATTCTCTGAGATTGTATTGGACATATACACACAAGCAGATGCATTTGTGTGTAAGGAAGAAACTGCTGAAAAGACAAACCCACTAAGGCCAATGTGTGAAGGGTAGTGCGCAGGTACCCCCAGTGTACCCTATCAAATGCTTTTTCAGCATCCAGCGTGAAAAACACTGAGGGCAACCTATGAGATTCAGATATTTTTATAAAGTTTAACATGCATTAGATGCTGTCAGGTGCCTGCCTAACTTTAACAAATCCTACCTAATAACCTTTGATAAGAGTAAGTGTAACCAATGGCAATCTATTCACCAAAATCTTGACGTATATTTTTAGGTCTGTGTTTAATAATGAAATGTGGGTCAAAAATGTTGTGTACAATTAGGCTCTTTCCCTGGTTTGGGTAATGTAATGATAACCGCATTCAACATTTCTGATGGAAAAAAGGCAGAGGATGCAGCCCTATTATATCATTTGTTTAACATAAGAACTGGTAAATCTTAATATTCCTTATAATACTCGGCTGTAAAGCCGTCATCGTCAGGAGATTTATTGTTAGGGAAAGAGTTAATAAACTTTATAATCTTCAAAGTCTGAAGTAGGGGCATTGAGGACTTCCAAATTCTGAGAGTCCAAGGAGGGTAGATTTACAGACTCTAAAAATTGAGAAATCAAAGAGTCCTGTGGTTGGGGGGTATTGGGGTCATTGCACAAATTGTATAAGACAGAGTAATATTTTTTAAAGGCATTAGCTATAGCTTTAGGAGGGTACATCTTTGATTTTGTGTTTGGGTCAATAATAGAGTAGTTTGGCTTTAGATATCTTTGTCAAATATAAGCATCTAATAGCCTACCAGCCTTATTCCCCTCAGTGTAGTAGTTCTCTTTAAATCTTCTAAGAGATTTTTTATTGCCGACATTGTTGTAATTCCTTTTTTAAGGATAGGGTAAGAGTGTTTTTATGCTGGGATTCTAAAGTTTTAATTCTATTCAATAGAGTATTTAAGAACTGCATTCCCTGCCTCCTCTCCCTGGCTGCGAACTGTATCAATAACCCTCTAGAAAAAGCTTTGTGAAAACACCAACAACAGCATCAATTTCAGGTGTAGAATTGAGGTGAAAAAAATCTTTGAGCTGTGATCTAAGGGCCTGTTTATGAGGGTCTTTAGTGAGGAGAGACACATTATTGTGCCACAAATACAAAATTCTCCTTAATAGGGATCAAAACAGACCTGGTAATTGGCCCAATATCCACAGAAGATACTTTCTCATGTAGCTGTAAATTAGAAAAAAGCAAGTTTATACAGGAGTATGATTTATGCGGTGCAGAGTAATATGTGTAGTCCTTTTCCTTTGGATGGATACATCTCCAATTGCTAAAGAGATCAGTATTATGTAGGAGGGACTGAAGACCTGAATGTTGACAAAATCCACAGGATGCGGTGTCCAGAGAACAATCCAGCCCTGAGTTAAAATCCCCACAAACAAGTAAATGGCCTTTTTGGACTTTACGGACTTTCCAGGTTAAGGAGCATATAAGTTAATCAGGGTGTAGGTGGTGTTGTTCAACTCGCAGACTAAGGTTGTGTATCTTCCTTGAGTATATATCACAGTATCCTGAGCAGAAAATGACAGAAAAATATTATTTATTTGCAATCATAACCTCTCCTGGATACAAATGACATCCCCTTAATGCTATTCAGCTTCCTGCCACATGGCTCTTCTCTTAAAGGGGCTATTGAGCCCATGGGCATTAAGTGAAAGCAGTTTAAGAACCATGGGGAGTGATCCAAAATGCTAGGTATAGGGATGCCCCATAATGTGCCAAATAAAAGCAAGATCTACACACAGTGCCTGAGCTGAGATGGAACCAGGTAAAAGGTTCCCAGAATGTCGGAAAGGCACATTCGGTCATCCTCTAGAGCAGGGATATGCAATTAGCGGACCTCCAGCTGTTGCAGAACTACAAGTCCCATGAGGCATAGCAAGACTCTGACAGCCACAAGCATGACACACAGCGGCAGAGGCATGATGGGACTTGTAGTTTTGCAACAGCTGGAGGTCCGCTAATTGCATATCTCTGCTCTAGAGAATCATAGCAAACATTCTCAATAAGTGGCGAGAAACATAGTGAGTGGTGGATCAGAAAAAGACTAGAATAGTCAAATGCAAACAATACAAAACTAACATGAGAAAAGGAAGATAAATTCCACAGAAGCAGTAAAAACTGCATATACCAATCGGGGGTTAAATGCCCTTGGGATACACACATACAAATGGAAGGGAATATACGAGGGCTCTTGAAAAAGTTTCTGCCCTTTTTCAACTCTATTAAATATAAAAAAGTGCGTAAACCTTTTGAAGACCCCTCATACTTCCAGCCATAGGTAAAGGCATGTTAGAGAGATACAGTATATGCTGAACAATTTCACTTATGTGCAGTTCCCCATATAGGAGACACCTATCCAGGAGGAGGTTTGTCAGTAAATGCCTCTGTATCAGGCAGAAGGGGACCCCACTTTTCTGCTAGACGCACGCCCTCTGATACAGAAAGGACAACATAGGTGTGATTTTCTCTAGTAATGAGAAGTTTGGTGGGAAATCCCCACTGGTAGGTGATGTTGTTGTAGGATTGTTGTGTATGACACCAGTTGCTTGCGAGCTTGAATAGTATACTGTGACAAGTGAGCAAATAGGGTAATTCCATTGTATGAGTCTGGAAGGGGAGATGTCTTCTGAGCAAGTTGCATCAAGTTATTTTTTACTTAAAATTAGTGTATTTTCGTTATCACATTTCTAGGGACGTGGTCCGGGAATGGAGTAGCTTGTCTATGTGCTCTATAAACAATCATTTCACGACTTGGGGTAGCAAAGCGTCTATAAGCTGCTTCACATAATGCCTAAGATCAGCAGATGGGACAGTATTAGAAATCCTTGAAAATTTTAAATAGTTTCTCTGAGACCTGCCCTCAAGATCAGCTAGCTTCTGTTTCAGATTTTTAACTTCTTCCTCCATATCTTTGTGAGCATCTACCAGATCATTATGGGCCACGGCAAACTCCCCCATTTTTTTTTCCACACTACTTATCCACACGACTTATCCTGTCCCCTATTGCTTCCACTTTTGCTCTGGATCTGTGTCACACACGGCAGCATATCTGTCACGACACCTGGGGTCAGATGACAGGTGCGCACCACTGGGGTGCAAATCACACAGAGGGTTGCGAAGTGCACTGCTAATGTTGTGGATCTATAGCTGACTGCTGCTAATGAGTTCCAGCTGGTACAGGAAGAGGGGCCTCTGGAGCATGGACACTGAAACACAGGGAGCTAGTGCATCGGTTTCTCCAGGGCGCAGAGTCTAAGAGACAAGCACATAAATGGAACTTTTATGGGGAGTGCCGCCGCCTTCCTTTTCCCGCGGAGTTTAAGAGTCAGTAGGTATTCACCAGAGCCTCTGGTGGTGAGGATGGATTTGGCTGCAACTGGATCCAGGTCGCGGTCGCCGGGGTCCCCTAGCTCACGCTCGGCTGGCTACAGGTGGAAGAGAGGAAGCAACAGCGCAAGGAACAGCAAAGGATAGTCAGCGGCCTGGCAAAGGGTCAGGGCCACCAGCAAACAGGAGAAACAGAGAACAAGCCAAAGATCGGGGTATCAGGCAGGCAGGGATAACCAGAGAACAAGCCGAAGATTGGGGTATCAGGCAGGCAGGTATAGTCAGAACAAACCAAAGATCAGTAACCAGAAATAGACAAAGAGCATACAACAGGAACAACCACACACAAAACCAAACACACACAAGACTGATTGGAATTGCAGGCTTGCACTGCCAGCTGTTATATAATGTTCCTAATTAGGGCCTGGGGTGGAGTCCAACTTACTAAAGCACACAGGTGAGGGAGGCCCGACCTCTACCTGGACACATGCAGCAAGGTAGGCAACAGACAAGACATGATTATTTACTGTGGTTTCATGACAATATCTCTATGGTGGGGACCCGTCGAGGATACCAACATATCCTTTAGTACTGTGTCCATAATAGTTTGCTCAGAGGTAGGAAAATTATCAATAAACTCAACTAATTCCCTATTACTGTCTAATCAGGAGGGCTGCTGAGTATACTCACTTGCTTCTTGCTAGCTTTAGTTGGGCTGCAAAGTGATGTTCCTCCAGATGCAGAGTGGCTGCTGGCAAGAGACATGGCTTGGGAGTACTGTATCCCTGAGGGTCTGTGAGGAGAGCCACTGGCTGAAGATGCAGGCAAAATGTGGGCCGTGGCCATCTCTCGTGCCACCAGCTGAAGGGAAGAACTCAGTCAGTTTATAGAGTCCCCCACTGCCCTTTCTTTTCCCCACCATGTTCTCCACTGCCAGGGGAAGGTAGCGATAACAGCTGGAATAAAATTCTTCTTTTCCACTTGCTGTGAGTAGTGGTGAGTCGCTGTGTGCTCCCAGAGCTCTCCTACTACATGGCCATCTCCCTCAGCTGCCATCTACACCACCTAAATATGTAGTTTTTCAACAGGACAAGCTGTTCTGCAGATGCAGCAGTAACAGGGTTGAAAAAAACATTTAAAACTGACAGGGGTGCTTAAAATGATCAGCTTTTAATTATGTAAAACTTTTATTCCAAAGGGAAAAACTGCCTGCTTTAACTGCTTATGAAGTGCTAGCTGGAGCTTATGATAGTGCATTTAGCACTCCCCTCCACCCGGATTAACAATATTGCTTAACAAAGGTGCCCATGTTGCTTTATCCAAAGAAGAAGCATTCTAAGGGGTCATGCACTCAGAGCTTAAAAAACACTGCTGCTGGGAGCGCTTGCACGGCTTGTAAGATGGAGAATGCTTAACCGGCCGGCTCCAATCTCTGTCTCCCTTCCAAGGCTCCCACTCTCTGACTATATCCACCGCCATGGGAGTCAACCCATCCAACTCCAGAGGAAGTCAGGCAACCCATGGGAAAGAGCAGGCATCAAAAAAATATACCCCAGCCCCCTACCGAGCCATGGCCTCCTCTGACCATGGATCGTTACCTACTTAGGCCAGCATCCTGGGCCTCAAGTATACAGGGGGAGCCGCCAGAGCTCACCGTCCTGCTTGTGGCCACTGAGGGGACACATAAAGGGGGCTCTCTAACCCCACTAACAGAGCCCATCTCATCAGTGAAGGCAGAGGTCCTAGATATGAAGCTGAATGTCCTGCTTCAGGATTTAACCCATAATATCACTAAAGTGATGGGGAAAAGTGCACAAGAGCTCAAGGGTGAAATCACTCACTTAAGTGAACGTACTGACACCTTGGAGACCAAACCTGTGGATTAGTGGGGTCCCTGAGACCGTAAGTGAAAAATAAATATGTCCTTATCTCCTAGGCCTTTTTGTCACTCTGGCCCCTCATATTCCTCAATAGGGCCCACAGATCCTTGGCTCCTAAACCCCCAGAAGGTGCCAATCCTACTTCACTCTTCAACAACAAGGCCGCTCTCCAATCGTGGAAAGATTTGGACACCTGCATGGCGAAAAATCGCAGAAAGCTTCCTCTACCCCTCAATGTGCTGTTTCCACTAGGTATCCTACCTGATGGCTCTTTTTCGACATTTCTGCTGGTCTACTTTACATGGATGGTTTGAGTATTATTCACATGTAACAGATTCCTCCTTAGGGGTTTTGATCCCTTATCCATGGGGTATCTACAATTACTGATTTGTTTGTTTCCATCGTGTTTATTTTATACGCTTTCCAGAAGGCGACGGGACCTACGTGCCAGATCTTGCAGGTCACCATGCTCCTCTTTTTTGTCCTCAGCTCCAGCCTTTGGATTCCTCAGGCTTAATACAAATGTTGTTATTTTTTGTTTTTTTGGGGGATATTTTTTTACCTGTTTTTGTCTACAGTACCTGATTCTTCTGCTACCGTCCTAAATGTTTTGAGTTTTTGTTTACTAATGACTTCTTTACCTTGTACACCATGGACATTGCTCTTTGTTCTTACTGATTGGTTAACAATTGCATTTCTTTCTTATCATACAGGCTAAGTATTTTTTCATGTAATGTAAAAGGTTTACATTCTATTCATAAGAGATGGCTTGCTTTGAAAGAGTTTAAATCTTCTAAAGCTGATGTGATCATGATCCTGAAGACTCATTTTTGAGCTGGCAGCTCATTTAAGTTTACTTCCAAGCAATTCCCCACTCCTTATGTGGCCTTAGATCCTTCTGGGAAGGCTAGTGTAGAAATTTTAATTAGAGGTTCTTGTCCAATGCGAATTGAATCCTCTGTCTTTGATCCCCACGGCCGGTTTATTCTACTGAACTGCGATCACATGACCATATCTTTCACCTTGGTCAGTATATATGCACCTAATTTGAGGCAAATTGGATTTCTTACAGAGGTTTTTGAGAATATGCAAACATTTTCACAACCCTTTAAGATTATAGGCGGTGATTTTAATATGTGCATGTCCCCGATCAAAGATGGACGTACTCTTTTCCAAACCACTCCATCTGCTCATACCCAGAGGTTATCTAAATCTTTTCATAAGCTTAACAGATCCTACAATCTTTTTGACTCATGTAGGGTTAAACATCCTACTCACAAACAATTTACATTCTATTCACCCTCCTATAAACTGCCCTTCCCTCTCTATCCCTAATTTGTTGCTCCAGCCAATGTTACTCCAGCCTATTGCTCTCGTAATATGTCTAAGGTTTTTGGTGACTTTTATCATAAGCTCTACAACTGTCTGAGCTCAGGCCCACACTCACAGTCCACACAAGAAAAGTTTGAAACCTTCTTTGCCTCCTTACAATTACCTAAACTGTCAGGAAGAGGTGTGACCAGGAATGTGTGGACTGCCACAAAGACAGGCACAAATACAGTGTAAAAGAATATAATTTATTTAAAAATAAGAAAACAAGAAAGCACCTCCAATATACCAAACTGTGTAAAACTGTGTAAAACAAACCAGATATCCAGATAACCAAACAAATAGTGACACACGATGAGCAACTGCCCGAACCAAGTATATACAGCAAGCAGGGAATGCAAAGCTTAGTCGCAACAGAGCCAGGGTCATATACAGGAGATCAAGCAGAGGGAGCTGGGAGCAAGACAGGACAGGGAAATGGTAACAGGAGATGGAGAGATTAGGTGGTAAGGGATCAGGCTGCAGGGTCAGGCTCAGTGTCTGGGAACAGGAAGCAGGATGCAGGAACACCAGACCTCAGGTCAGGGGCACATGAAGACAGAACTCCAAGGCAACAGGAGAAGGACAGACAGGACTTAAATATACTTTCTGTAATGAGCATCAGCTGATGACTGATGATATAAGCTTCTGGCTGCTGAGAGACACCCACTGGTGGACACTGGAACTGCAGCCTATGGATCTGGGAGCCACCGTACCACCACTAGATGAGCACTTTCCTGACACAAGCTATCTTCAGCCAACCTTTCTAAGCTAAATATGCATATGACTGCTGAAGAAATAGTGGAGGTTATTCGACACCTGCCATTAAACAAGTCCCCAGGTCCCGGTGGTTTACTTTACTCTTATCTTTCCTCTCAATTTTAACCCCATATACAGTATCTCACAAAAGTGAGTACACTCCTCAAATTTTTGTAACTATTTTATTATATCCTTTCATGTGACAACACTGAAGAAATGACACTTTGCTACAATGTAAAGTAGTGAGTGTACAGCTTGTATAACAGTGTAAATTTGCTGTTCCCTCAAAATAACTCGACACACAGCCATTCATGTCTAAACCACTGGCAACAAAAGTGAGTACACCCCAAGTGAAAATGTCCGAATTGGGCCAGATTAGCCA
>BLSH010012479.1:148002-162929 GCA_018402905.1 Glandirana rugosa
CTGACGCTATAACCCCGCCTGTACAGCCTGTAAAATATTTACATTTCTGATCGCTGTATAAATGTCATTGGTCCCAAAAATGTGTCAAAAATGTCCGACATGTCCGCCCCAATATCGCAGTCCTGATAAAAATTGCAGATCGCCGCCATTACTAGTAAAAAAAAAATAGTAAAAAAGCCATAAATCTATTCCCATAGTTTGTAGACGCAATTGCTTTTCCGCAAACCAATCAAAATACGCCGACTGCGATTTTTTTTTACCAAAAATATGTAGAAGAATATATACTGGCCAAAACTGATGAATAATTTTCTTTTTTATATTTTTTTTGGATATTTATTATAGCAAAAAAGTAAAAAATATTGTTCTTTTTTCAAAATCATCGCTTTTGTTTGTTTATAGCGCAAAAAATAAAAAACGCAGAGGTGATTAAATACCACCAAAAAAAAGCTCTATTTGTGAGAAAAAATTATAAAAATCTTGTT
This sequence comes from Glandirana rugosa, assembly GCA_018402905.1. Classification (NCBI taxonomy): domain Eukaryota; kingdom Metazoa; phylum Chordata; class Amphibia; order Anura; family Ranidae; genus Glandirana; species Glandirana rugosa. Next base: position 148,485 of record BLSH010012479.1, read on the forward strand.
AGGGTACAACGTCGCACGACCGCACAATTGTCATTCAAAATGCGACAGCGCTGAAAGCCTAAAATTGGTCTGGGCAGGAGGGGGGTTTATGTGCCCAGTAAGGAAGTGGTTAAAACAACAAGGGCAGAAGATTTAATAGATGGAAAGATGAAAAAATTACTGAAGTTCCACTTTAAATGCAAGCAACTTAAATAAAGGAAACTCTTTTTTATGCACCTAAAATAATGTACAGCTGATGTAAAAAATATATATTAAACAAAAGAGATAGAGGTATATCACACAAAAAAAAGATGTTGGAGTTTGTGTTCCATTTCAGGAAACATACGGCAAGAGAGCATATAGATATAGTGCTAGGCTGATGTATTAATATTCTGAAACTGCTGCGAGAATGGCAGCTAAAATTAGGGCAATAGCACAGTGAAACAATATGTGCTCATTAGTAAGAATAACGGAGAAAAGCAGAATATAGAAAAATAATTGAAAGAGAGGAACAGAGAAAAAGAGAGAAGACAAAAAATTGAAGAAAGCTTTATACAACAATTGGGTAATATAGAAAGCAAGAACAAATGGCACAATTAAAATAACAAGAGAAGGAAAGGGAAATAAAAAGATAGAATAGAAAGAAAAATTATAAAATAGTATAGATAGATTTTTTTTATTCTTCTTTGATCTCCATACAAGCATGAAAAATCTGCACTTAGAAGATTTTCATATTTGTGAATTTGCTTATGGTAACCTTTCTCAACCTTGGTGGGCATATCTTGCAAGGCCAGCACACAAGGGATTGTCAATCAAAGGGACTGGGAATCTGGGCATTGCCATGGGGGACATGTACTCAGGCAATTAAAAACATAAAAAATACCATATTTTGGGGGGAGGGTCAGTATAAGTGACCTCCTACTGACAGCAGTGCTTCTATTTTCTCCCACTAAGAACCATTGTAAAACCTGCCTTTCTGGACATCAATTTCTTTCTTTTTATCCTTCACTGGGGCATTTCCTTCCTCAGACCACTTGTCGGTTGACATGTCTTCTCTCCTGATCACTGACAGTAAACATTTTCCTCTCACTGATGCTGGGGAATTTCTTTTTCTACTATACACCAACACCAGACATTTATCCTTACAGTGACAACCAGCTTTGTGAATTTTAGTTCTAGCTCACCGCTAATACTGTACATTTTTACCTCTGACTAATCGTGGATGCTGGCCATTTTTCCTCCCTCTAATCACCCATAAAAGCTTTGTCCTTGGCTCACCCGTGTTCAAAAACAGCCCAATTTGGCAGTACTGTCTTTGAAGATATATTTACTTTTCTATATACTTCTTAAAAAATTAAGTAATATAAAAAAGAAAATTGCATTTGTTTTCTAGTTTCACCAGTATTAATTATAAAATAACATATTATAAATATAAAATATCAAACAGTTTATCCTGCAATTTTTCAAAATGTTAACCCAAAATAATGTTTCTAGCACAAAGAATGGCAAAGCTATTTAGAAATGAAATTAGTGCTTTTCAATTTTGCATATACTTGAAAAACACACAAAAAAAAGAAAAATTGTAGGATCAGTAAAATTAAAAAAAGGCAAAAAAAAAAGGATAACAGGGAGAGGAATGAGTTAATTAGGGCTAATTAAGTGTAACACAAGGTTAATAATGAGACACTGCAGTCCCTCAGAAGCAATGGAAAAAATATTTTAAATCTTTAATGGTTATTGTAAAGCCAAGATTAATGTAAACTGATTGGCATGTTTTTAATTTAGTGCAGTTGCCTGTTTAGCAATTTAAATTTTGCCTGCAGTTGAGAAGTTGACCCAACATGTTTGGACAAAACATTTCCATTAATTTCAGAACACAATAGCTAGAAATTTAATTTTACCAAGCTGTCAAACAAGAGTGGTTTGTAACCCCACTTATGTTGAGAAAAAAAAATGCCATGAGCCAATTACATACATTGAATGAATTACATCAAATTTCATTGCATTGTCCTACCTGCTGCCATGTGTATTGAAACCAGCACACGGAATTGTCTTACCTTGAACTTCATACAGCAACTTTCTAGTTCCTTAATGGAGACTGTCCTAATACTATAGTCATAAGTTTAGTCCCAGTGCTGTAATAGGAAACACCCTGCTGGGAACAGCAGTGTACCATTTATATTAACAGGAAATAAAATATCTGGAGGAATGATTTCCAGGGGATCTTTGTACACCAACAGTGCCAGTTCCAAAAAAATCATAGCTGGCCATAGATTGAACTAGTAAGTAGGGTTGAGCGAACCCGGACTGTAAAGTTTGGGTCCGTACAGGACTTTGGGGTGTCCTTGCCCCGAACCCGGACATTTGAAAAAAAGTGCGGGTTCGGTATTTGGGTATTTTGCGTGTCTTTTCTATAGCTGTAGGGCCGCCAATCAAGAAACGTTTTACTTGTTTGCCCTTGGAAGCCATCACAGCCATGCCTACTAATGGCATGGCTGTGATTGGCCAGTGCATCATGTCACCCAGACTATTTTTGGCGCCTGTTGAATAGCTGCAGGGCAGCCAATCAACTAACGTTTCACTCATTTGCCCTTAGAAGCCATCACAGCCATGCCTATTAATGGCATGGCTGTGATAGGCTAGTGCATCATGTGACCCAGCCTCTATATGAGCTGGAGTCACGTATGCCGCGTGTCACATCGTCTCAGGCTAGTGTAGGGAGAGCATGCTGCTGGTGCTGTGAGGGACAGATTACTGACCTAATATGATCTCATCCTGCATTACAGACAGATTCCTGGCGGTGCTGTGAGGGGAAAACTTAGCCTTCTAAAATCATCTGATACTGGACTAGGTAGAGTTTACTAGTGCTGTGAGGGATAGATTACCGATCTAATATCATCTCATCCTCCATTACAGACAGGTTCCTGGCGGTGCTGTGAGGGGAAAGCTTAGTGTTCTAAAACCATCTGATACTGGACTAGGTGGAGTTTACTAGTGCTGTGAGGGATAGATTACCGATCTAATATCAGCTCATCCTCCATTACAGACAGGTTCCTGGCGATGCTGTGAGGGGAAAGCTTAGCGTTCTAAAACCATCTGATACTGGACTAGGTACAGTTCACTGGTGCTGTGAGGGACAGATTATTGTTCTAAAATCATCTCCTACTGCTATAGGGAGAGGTTTCTGCTGGTGCTGTGAGGGACAGATTATTGTTCTAAAATCATCACCTACTGCTATAGGGAGAGGTTCCTGCTGGTGCTGTGGGGGACAGATTATTGTTCTAAAATCATCTATTGCTATAGGGAGAGGTTCCTGCTGGTGCTGTGAGGGACAGATTATTGTTCTAAAATCATCACCTAGTGCTATAGGGAGAGGTTCCTGCTGGTGCTGTGAGGGAAAGATTATTGTTTTAAAATCATCACATACTACTAGAGGGAGAGGTTTCTGCCGGTGCTGTGAGGGACAGATTATTGTTCTAAAATCATCACCTACTGCTATAGGGAGAGGTTCCTGCTGGTGCTGTGGGGGACAGATTATTGTTCTAAAATCATCTATTGCTATAGGGAGAGGTTCCTGCTGGTGCTGTGAGGGACAGATTATTGTTCTTAAATCATCACCTAGTGCTATAGGGAGAGGTTCCTACTGGTGCTGTGAGGGATAGATTATTGTTCTAAAATCATCTCTTAGTACTATAGGGAGAGGTTCCTGCTGGTGCTGTGAGGGACAGATTATTGTTCTAAAATCATCTCCTACTGCTATGGGGAGAGGATCCTGCTGGTGTTGTGAGGGACAGATTATTGTTCTAAAATCATCTCCTAGTGCTAAAGGGAGAGGTTCCTGCTGGTGCAGTGAGGGACAGATTATTGTTCTAAAATCATCTCCTACTACTATAGGGAGAGGTTCCTGCTGGTGCTGCGAGGGACAGATTGTTCTAAAATCATCACCTAGTGCTATAGGGAGAGGTTCCTGCTGGTTCTGTGAGGGACAGATTATTGTTCTAAAATCATCACATACTATTAGAGGGAGAGGTTTCTGCCGGTGCTGTGAGGGACAGATTATTGTTCTAAAATCATCTCCTACTGCTATAGGGAGAGGTTCCTGCTGGTGCTGTGGGGAACAGATTATTGTTCTAAAATCATCCCCTAGTGCTATAGGGAGAGGTTACTGCTGATGCTGTGAGGGGCAGATTATTTAAAGGTAGATTTCCAGCGCTAAGGATACAAGGGTAAGAAAGAAGCTGTTTGTAGGAAAAGCTGCCCTCCTGAATTTTCAATTAGGAAAAATCATATATTGTGCACTGACAGGAAGATGGCGCTAGTCCTTAAAGTATTTCTGTGTACAAATGTCGTGCCGTTTGTATGTTAATTCTGTGATGACCCCTTATATAAAACAGTGATCTAAGTGTTAAAGTGCAAAAGTTAATCAGTGAATAAATAAATATATGCAAAGCTGAAACCATAAATACAACAATAGTAATATTCCAATTATAGTGACTTGTGTGGATGTGTATAAAAATCCGTGCAATTAAGATTATATATAAAATTTGTATAAATACACCATATAAAGAAATAAAAAGGTATTAAAACATCCAGCAGAAATTATTATTATTTTAAAACCACACACTCTTAATGGGCTATGCCCAGTTGTTATGTCCATATACCAAATGCAAACGTCATATAAAAAGACCACGATCCAGTAAAGGTATGTGTTGAATATGAAGACTGTTGCTGAAAATATTGTGATTTTTTGCTGTTGATGCGTATAGTTCAAAAAGTGATCCAGTGACTCCACACACTCCTGCCCGATATTCCAGTGACTTCAAACCGTGCTCCCCACCTGTGTCCCCCCTCACCAGAGGTAGGTACCCCTACAGGGGTAGCTCGCCTTTGCTGTATCTTTCCCCGGTCAGCTCGGGTTGGACAGCCTGAATTGCTCCTTCCTGTAGGTCCTGATCAATCCGTCCTAATGATGATCCTTGGATTTGGTGAAAAATGCTCCGGTTTGCGGGTGTGGATAAAAAATGGAAAATCCCAAATAGTGTATTACCGTAAAAAAAAATGTCTTTATTTACTCAAATCAAGTGTAAAACTTGTGGACAAAATACTTTATAAATAGCATCCATAAAAGCAATCAGGGATACTTTAAAATGAATAAAATCAGATAAGAGTTCGGTAGCGCGGCTACCGTGTTGAGGAAGGGACGTCTCCCTTCCCCTTCCTGTGGCTTGCGTACCAAAGGGCTAAACCACAATCTCGGAAGTGACGTCAGAGCGCATGAACGCTGTGTTTGCCCCGCCTAACGCGTTTCGTCATCGGACATCGTCGGAAGCCGTGGCCATCTTGGTACTCCGCTCAGTATTTATGTACACCTCAAGGGGCGGATCGACTGATAATAAATGCGTCACTTCCCTTCCCGGGCCAAGTCGGCCATATTTTTGGTAGGAAAAAACAACAACGCTTCCGTCACTTCACTTATAAATACTGTCAACCATATTGTTGGTGGGGTAAAAACCAGTGTATACGGAAGTTAGAAAAAACAGAAAAACCGAAAGAACAACCGCCCGGAGGGGGTATAGATTCCTTCGATGGTTATGGAAATAGATATATGGGGATTATACATAAGGAGGAAGGGGACCAAGAAAATGTGTTAGGAGCAAAAAACTATATAGGAAAATGTACGTTTGAGGAGAGGGATCTATGGTTGTGCGTGGTGGTGATCTTAAAGGTGGGTTCAATGTCTGTTTTTGGTGAAAAATAAAACAAAAATAAAATCATCAAATGGAGATGTATACCACAATCCAAAATGTAGAAGGAAAAATTAAAAATTGTAATACAAAGATTTTTAATAAAAATAATAAAATATAAAAATGAAATAAAATATATGAAAAATTATATCAAAAATGTGTAAAAGTTATATGATAACAATGTGTAAAAAAACTTTTTGTTGTGTGTAAAAAACTATATGATCAGAGGTATATGAGTTTAGAAATGGAAAAATGGAAAAAATGGAAAAAATGGAAAAATGGAAAAACTAAGAAAATGTGAAAAAGGGGAAAAAAAAATAATAGTTGAAAATTGGTCTCCAGTATTGTATGTCAAAAAGGGGGTGCACAAAAGATTAGATTAAAAATTAAAAAATTTAAATTAATTTAAATTGGTGGTAAAAGATATATTATTAGGAGTATTAGTTAATATTAAAAATGGTTGCACAAAACATTAAATTAAAAATTAAAAAATTAAAATGAATTTAAATTGGTGGTAAAAGATATATTATTAGGAAAATTAGTTAATATTAAAAAATGGTTGAACATAGAAACTAGATACCCATCGGCCTATGAGCTCCACATAGACGGTATGTTCCGTCATATTGGTACAGGTGTGTTCAAGAGGGTCACTACCTGTCAATGGTATAAGCCAGCACCGCAGGAAGAGGAAGTGGGCCTCCCTTCATACAATAAATACATTCATATCGTAGGCTTTCTTTCATACAGTAAATATATTCATATCTTCCAAGTTTTATGTACAATATACATGCTGATATGTGTGGATATTGGAGGCTGTATGTCTCATATTGTTCTATAAGATATTAGTCTAAGGATTATATGCGGGCAATATTAGAAATTAGATAGAAAACAGTTCATGTCTATATCAACGTTCAAACCACCTGGCACCAAAGTGCCTAGGCGGTAGATCCATTGTGTTTCATTGCGGGATATCGCTATCCTTGTATTCCCACCTCTCCAATCATTTTTAATTCTGTCGATACCATAAAATGTCATACATGAAGGGTCCTTTTGATGGAATTCTTTAAAATGTCGGGAGAGGTTATGTTTTGGGAAACCCTTTTTAATGTTATTGATATGTTCCCTAATCCTCATGAACAGCAGTCTTGTGGTCCTCCCTACATATTGTAGCTGGCACGGGCATTCAATAATATATGTGACATGAGTACTGGTACATGTGATCAATTCCTTTATTTGGTATTCCTTATTGGATGTCCTTGCTCTGAAGCTTTCCTTTTTTCTTTGTTGTGCTTTACTCACTTTGCATGGAAGGCACTTTTGACATCTGTAGAAGCCTTTAAGGTTCCCCAGTAGCTTTATTTCTGTTGGTGGGTTAATCACATTATGCACCAAATGGTTTCTTAAAGTCGGGGCCTTTTTGTATATAAATCTCTGCTTATCAGGTATTAATTTGGATAAAACTCTATCTGTTTTTAAAATCGGCCAATACTTTTTAAAAACGTTTTCAACCATTTTGTACTGTCTGTTAAAACCAGTAATAAAAGTCACCTCCTCGCTTGCTTTAGGGGTCATCCTGGATTTGGAAAAGAGGTTATTCCTGGGGATATTTCTGACCATTTCTTTGATTTTTCTCAGTACCTGTATGGGGTATCCCTTCTCCTTAAACCTGTTGATTAGTATATCAGCTTGCGTCTCATAATCTTCATCTCTCCCACAGTTCCTTCGGATTCTTATAAGTTGGCCCTTAGGAATGTTCCTAATCCATCCTGGGTGGTGACAGCTTGATGTTGGGATATACCCGTTTCTGTCGGTGGCTTTAAAGAAGGTTTTTGTATATAATTTGTCCTCTATTTTGAATATTTGTAGGTCCAGGTAGCTGATTTACGAGTTGCTCCAGTTGCCTGTAAAGGAAATGTTGTATGAGTTGACATTCATGTCATCTAGGAATTGCTTCAAGGAGTTCTTAGACCCCTCCCATAGGATGATAATGTCATCAATATATCTCCGATACAGTCTCAACTCTGGCCTTGTGGTACTATAAATATGCTGCTCCTCCCACATGTCCATGAAAAGGTTGGCTATGCTGGGCGCGTACTTAGCACCCATAGCCACGCCCTTTTCCTGTATGTAGAAATGATGGTCGTACCAAAAATAATTGTTTTCCATGGCCATTTTTAGGCCCTCCAAAATGTATTCCTTCTGTTCTCTTTTCAAACTAGGGTCCTTGTTTAGGGCTTTTTCTACTCCTTTAAGTCCATGCTTTTGTACTATACTGGTGTACAATGAGTTGACGTCCACTGTAGCTAGTAAACAGTTTCTTACATCTCCTACATCTTCCAATTCTTTGATAAGCTGTGAACTGTCCTTTAAATAAGACGTACCCTCTTTAACTAGTGGCTTCAGGAATTGATCGAGATACTCCCCTAATCTTGAGAAGAGTGAGTTGATGCCGCTAATAATTGGTCTTCCAGGTGGTTTCTCCAGGTTTTTATGTATTTTTGGGAGGTAATATATGACCGGCGTCCTTGTAGATTCTGACAACAGGTATCTCCCTTCCTTTTTGTTAAGAAATCCTTGGTCCTTGCCTTTTTTGATATAATTCTTCAATTTCTTTTCGTACTCTTTTTTGGGGTTCTTCTTTAATCTTCTGTATGTGTCCTTAACACTTAGTAGATTCTTCATCTCTTCCTCGTAATCCTCTTTATTTATGATGACCAGGTCTCCTCCTTTGTCAGCTGGTCTAATTACTATATCCTTCTTTTTGCTGAGTATTTTGATGTTTTTCCATACGTTGCCCATTTTGTTGTTTCGTATTTTCTTGCTCCGTAGATCCTTTAAATCTTTTTCCACCATTTTCTTGAACGCCCCTATACACTCTCCCCCTGGTACATTTGGATTGAATAGTGAATTATTCTTGAGTGTGGTCTGTACATATTTGGTGGTTTGGGTTGTCTTCTCTGTGCTGCCATGGATATCTTTGGGTATATGGGCACTAGGAATATTGATACCAATGACATTTTTAACCAGGAACAGATCAATAGGAAACAGGACCTCGCAGGTCTGTTCAAACAACTCAAACATATACTAGAGAAACAACTACGAGTATGGTGGGATATAGCCACCCTGGAGATGTATCTTAAAGAAAAAATGACCCCTGGGAGACTGAGGTGGGACATAAATCCCAATGATGATGTAGATGACATAACATTGATGGATGACTGGTACATGTTGTTTAATAAATGTGAGATGGAACTCCTTCACACCATCATTAAAAGGAGACAATTTAAACTCAGGAACATTGAAACTCAGGTGAATGATATAAGAGAACTACTTAACCCTTTCAGCAATTTAAATGAATACAAAGATAAAGAAAGAGAACTACAAGACAACATCAAGAAGTATGATGAAAACATCCAGAAGAAGAAACAGAAGAAATTCAGAAGGGATGTATTGGATTACAGTAACAAGAGGGTTTATAAGTGGCAAGTAGTTATGGAGACAGAAATGGAGGATGAAATGGATTCCTCCATGGAAGAGGATCCAGATTTTATACCCTTGCCTGCCCCTAATGGGGCCCCAACACGTAACACACACCCCAGAACCCCGTCAATACAGAGGATTAGAGAAGGAGCACACCCTGGGAACCCTTACACACAAGGAAGGAACATGAGAGAGCAACATCCAGAACTATCTCCTCACAGACCACCCAGGCAAGTGAGGATGCCCAGGCAGGAAGGAACATCCAACAGATGGGATGGGAGGACACCTAGATTCAATGTCCCCACTTCAAATAGATACTCACATCTGGAAGAAGACACTCCATGGACACCCCAAAGATGGGACCACAGATGAGGAAGAGGACGAATACAGGAAAGGGATTTTTTTCAATGGAGACCGAGACAAGGACACCCAGGACAATGGTGGAACCCCAGAACCCCATGGAGAAACAGAGGCGTCCAAGGAAGGGGTGGACCATACAGAGGACGGCCACACCGGGGCTACATGACTCGGGACCACGAAACATACTCCACCGGACAACCCGGGCACAGAGGAATACAGAACATGCAAAGACCGAGGGATCTGGAGTGGAGGGAACCTCCAACATGGGACCAAGAAAGAAGACACGAGGAAGAAGGAGAGGAAAGAGAGGGGGCAAGAAGAAAAAGAAGGAGAGACCATTAGGCAAAGGCATTTTTAACTTGAGTAACGCCATTTTTAGCACAGAGGAACTGAAATTGTTGGACCAAGGTCTGAAATACGCCCCTGATAAGAATCTTGATGACTTTGAAGTTTTTATTGATTTGCAGAAATTTATTCGGAAACTGAAATTAAAGAATTTTTTTGCCCTTAACACCACAGAGAAGACAACCCAAACCACCAAATATGTACAGACCACACTCAAGAATAATTCACTATTCAATCCAAATGTACCAGGGGGAGAGTGTATAGGGGCGTTCAAGAAAATGGTGGAAAAAGATTTAAAGGATCTACGGAGCAAGAAAATACGAAACAACAAAATGGGCAACGTATGGAAAAACATCAAAATACTCAGCAAAAAGAAGGATATAGTAATTAGACCAGCTGACAAAGGAGGAGGCCTGGTTATCTTAAATAAAGAGGATTACGATGAAGAGATGAAGAATCTACTAAGTGTTAAGGACACATAGAGAAGATTAAAGAAGAACCCCAAAAAAGAGTATGAAAAGAAATTGAAGAATTATATCAAAAAAGGCAAGGACCAAGGATTTCTTAACAAAAAGGAAGGGAGATACCTGTTGTCAGAATCTACAAGGACACCGGTCATATATTACCTCCCAAAAATACATAAAAACCTGGAGAAACCACCTGGAAGATCAATTATTAGCGGCATCAACTCACTCTTCTCAAGATTAGGGGAGTATCTCGATCAATTCCTGAAGCCACTAGTTAAAGAGGGTACGTCTTATTTAAAGGACAGTTCACAGCTTATCAAAGAATTGGAAGATGTAGGAGATGTAAGAAACTGTTTACTAGCTACAGTGGACGTCAACTCATTGTACACCAGTATAGTACAAAAGCATGGACTTAAAGGAGTAGAAAAAGCCCTAAACAAGGACCCTAGTTTGAAAAGAGAACAGAAGGAATACATTTTGGAGGGCCTAAAAATGGCCATGGAAAACAATTATTTTTGGTACGACCATCATTTCTACGTACAGGAAAAGGGCATGGCTATGGGTGCTAAGTACGCGCCCAGCGTAGCCAACCTTTTCATGGACATGTGGGAGGAGCAGCATATTTATAGTACCACAAGGCCAGAGTTGAGACTATATTGGAGATATATTGATGACATTATCATCCTATGAGAGGGGTCTGAGAACTCCTTGAAGCAATTCCTAGATGACATGAATGTCAACTCATACAACATTTCCTTTACAGGCAACTGGAGCAACTCGGAAATCAGCTGCCTGGACCTACAAATATTCAAAATAGAGGACAAATTATATACAAAAACCTTCTTTAAAGCCACCGACAGAAACGGGTATATCCCAACATCAAGCTGTCACCACCCAGGATGGATTAGGAACATTCCTAAGGGCCAACTTATAAGAATCCGAAGGAACTGTGGGAGAGATATCCCGCAATGAAACACAATGGATCTACCGCCTAGGCACTTTGGTGCCAGGTGGTTTGAACGTTCATATAGACCTGAACTGTTTTCTATCTAATTTCTAATATTGCCCGCATATAATCCTTAGACTAATATCTTATAGAACAATATGAGACGTACACCCTCCAATATCCACGCATATCAGCATGTATATTGTACATAAAACTTGGAAGATATGAATATATTTACTGTATGAAAGAAAGCCTACGATATGAATGTATTTATTGTATGAAGGGAGGCCTACTTCCTCTTCCTGCGGTGCTGGCTTATACCATTGACAGGTAGTGACCCTCTTGAACACACCTGTACCAATATGACGGAACATACTGTCTATGTGGAGCTCATAGGCCGATGGGTATCTAGTTTCTATGTTCAACCATTTTTTAATATTAACTAATTTTCCTAATGATATATATTTTACCACCAATTTAAATTCATTTCAATTTTTTAATTTTTAATTTAATGTTTTGTGCACCCCCTTTTTGACATACAATACTGGAGACCAATTATCAACTATTATTTTTTTTTTCCCCTTTTTCACATTTTCTTAGTTTTTCCATTTTTCCATTTTTTCCATTTTTCCATTTCTAAACTCATATACCTCTGATCATATAGTTTTTTACACACAACAAAAAGTTTTTTACACATTGTTATCATATAACTTTTACACATTTTTGATATAATTTTTCATATATTTTATTTCATTTTTATATTTTATTATTTTTATTAATAATCTTTGTATTACAATTTTTTTTTCCTTCTATATTTTGGATTGTGGTATACATCTCCATTTGATGATTTTATTTTTATTTTATTTTTCACCAAAAACGGACATTGAACCCACCTTTAAGATCACCACCACGCACAACCATAGATCCCTCTCCTCAAACGTACATTTTCCTATATAGTTTTTTGCTCCTAACACATTTTCTTGGTCCCCTTCCTCCTTATGTATAATCCCCATATATCTATTTCCATAACCATCGAAGGAATCTATACCCCCTCCGGGCGGTTGTTCTTTCAGTTTTTTCTGTTTTTTCTAACTTCCGTATACACTGGTTTTTACCCCACCAACAATATGGTTGACAGTATTTATTGTGAAGTGACGGACGCGTTGTTGTTTTTTCCTACCAAAAATATGGCAGACTTGGCCCGGGAAGGGAAGTGACGCATTTATTATCAGTCGATCCGCCCCTTGAGGTGTACATAAATACTGAGCGGAGTACCAAGATGGCCACTGCTTCCGATGACGTCCGATGACGAAACGCGTTAGTCGGGGCCAACACAACGTTCATGCACTCTGACGTCACTTCCGAGATTGTGGTTTAGCCCTGTGGTACGCAAGCCACAGGAAGGGGAAGGGAGACGTCCCTTCCTCAGCACGGTAGCCGCGCTACCGAACTCTTATCTGATTTTATTCATTTTAAAGTATCCCTGATTGCTTTTATGGATGCTATTTATAAAGTATTTTGTCCACAAGTTTTACACTTGATTTGAGTAAATAAAGAAAACATTTTTTTATGGTAATACACTATTTGGGATTTTCCATTTTTTATCCACACCCGCAAACCGGCGCATTTTTCACCAAATCCAAGGATCATCATTAGGACGGATTGATCAGGACCTACAGGAAGGAGCAATTCAGGCTGTCCAACCCGAGCTGACTGGGGAAAGATACAGCAAAGGCGAGCTACCCCTGTAGGGGTACCTACCTCTGGTGAGTGGGGACACAGGTGGGGAGCACGGTTTGAAGTCACTGGAATATCGGGCAGGAGTGTGTGGAGTCACTGGATCACTTTTTGAACTATACGTATCAACAGCAAAAAATCACAATATTTTCAGCAACAGTCTTCATATTCAACACATACCTTTACTGGATCGTGGTCTTTTTATATGACGTTTGCATTTGGTATATGGACATAACAACTGGGCATAGCCCATAAAGAGTGTGTGGTTTTAAAATAATAATAATTTCTGCTGGATGTTTTAATACCTTTTTATTTCTTTATATGGTGTGTTTATACAAAGTTTATATATAATCTTAAGTGCACAGATTTTTATACACATCCACACAAGTCACTATAATTGGAATATTACTATTGTTGTATTTATGGTTTCAGCTTTGCATATATTTATTTATTCACTGATTAACTTTTGCACTTTAACACTTAGATCACTGTTTTATATAAGGGGTCATCACAGAATTAACATACAAACGGCACGACATTTGTACACAGAAATACTTTAAGGACTAGCGCCATCTTCCTGTCAGTGCATAAGGGGCAGATTATTGTTCTAAAATCATCCCATACTGCTAGGGGGAGAGGTTCCTGCTGGTGCTCTGAGGGACAGATTATTGTTCTAAAATCATCTCATCATAGTGCTACAGGGAGAGATTCCTGCTGCTCCTGTAAGGTACAGATTATTGTTCTAAAATCAACACATACTGCCAGAGGGAGAGGTTACTGTTGCTTCTGTGAGGTACAGATTATTGTTCTAAAATCATCTCATCATAGTGCTACAGGCAGAGGTTCCTGCTGCTCCTGTGAGGGACAGATTATTGTTTTAAAATCATCTCATCATAGTGCTACAGGCAGAGATTCCTGCTGCTCCTGTAAGGTACAGATCATTGTTCTAAAATCAACACATACTGCCGGAGGGAGAGGTTACTGTTGCTTCTGTGAGGTACAGATTATTGTTCTAAAATCATCTCATCATAGTGCTATAGGGAGAGGTTCCCGCTGATGCTGTGATGGACAGATTATTGTTCTAAAATCATCTCATACTGCTAGAGGGAGAAATTTTTGCTGCTCCTGTGAGGGACAGATTATTGTTCTAAAACCATCACATACTGCTAGAGGGAGAGGTTCCTGCTGGTGCTTTGAGGGACAGATTATTGTTCTAAAATCATCTCCTAGTGCTATAGAGAGAAGTTCCTGCTGGTGCTGTGAGGGACAGATTATTGTTCTAATATCATCTCCTAGTGCTATAGGGAGAGGTTCCTGCTGGTGCTGTGAGGGAAAGATTATTGTTCTAAAATCATCACATACTGCCAGAGGGAGTTGTTCCTGCTGG
>BLSH010012479.1:169280-179474 GCA_018402905.1 Glandirana rugosa
GGAGGATGAAGGAGAAGACGACGACGGAGCCGGAGAAGGAGGTGGAGATGTCACTGTCACGGTGGACGGTGGGTCGTTTGTCTGCTATACTGTCGTTGCGGTGGTACAAGCGGTGCCAGGGGTTTGTAAAGGTGTACCGGGGTACCTTCGAATGTCGACAGGTAGAGGGTTTGGGACCTCTCTTTCTCCTTCATGGGGGGATGGGTGGGCGTTTAAGGACCGGAAACTTTACGACAGTAAGGTAGACCACCTGTGCCTGTCAAAGTTTTTTGGGTGTCATGCACCAAGGGTGGGGACCGTGGCGAACATGGTGGCGTTGCTGTCATATCGTCTGTTTGCTGGGTGGCAGGTGGCACTGTCACTGTAGAGGTGGAGGAAGAGGCCGAGGCAGCAGCAGAAGAGGAAGTAGGAGGCCGAGACCTCTCTTGGATTTTGAGGTAATTATTCCAATGTAGCTTGTGCCTTGAATTTAGATGCCTGGTCATGGGGGTTGTGCTCAGGTTGAGAACATTTATGCCCCGGCTCAGGCTATCCTTGCACAGCTTGCAAACCACTCGTGTCTTGTTTTCAGCACATTGTCTGAAGAACTGCCACGCGGGGGAACGCCTTTGAGCTGCCTTTAGTGTGCTAGGTCCCTGGGTGCGGTGGGTAGTAGCAGGCCTACTGTCTAGGGGACGCTCGCTCCGCTTTTGCAACCTGCTTCCTCTTTTGCTGTGCTGGTGCCTCTCTGCGACCACTCTGCGACAAAGTGCCGTCCTTAATTCCCTCACTGGAGTGTGATCGGAAGATGCGCGACTACAAGCGCACACTGGTAGACGCGCTGCTGAGGGGATTCCCAAATGACACCGGGAGCTCAGTGGAAGCTCAAGGCGAAGGCGGAGGAGGAAGACAGCTGTGGCACCGCCAGCACCTCAGAAGGCAGGGTTAGCATGGCCAAAATGTGGAAAAGCTTTGTCAGCAGCCCGCCACAACAAACATCACCACCAGCTGATAGGCAAGGTCTTAGCAGGAGGCAGCATTTCAGCAACATGGTGGAACAGTATGTGTGCACACGCCTACACGTACTGACTGATGGGTCTGCCCCATTCAACTTCTGAGTCTCCAAATTGGGCACATGGCCTGAGCTTGCCCTTTATGTCTTGGAGCTGCTGGCCTGCCCTGCAGCCAGTGTATTGTCTGAACGTGTGTTTAGCACGGCAGGGGGCGTTATCACAGACAAGCGCAGCCGTCTGTCCACAGCCAACGTGGACAAGCTAACGTTTATTAAAATGAACCAGGCATGGATCCCACAAGACTTGTCTGTACCTTGTGCAGAATAAACATTTAGACCGGCCTCACACAGCCATTGGTATTTTTGTTTTTTTGAATATGCCTCAATATTTTGGGGGCTACCCCAATTTGAAAAAAAAAAAAACAACAAAAAGTGTTGGTTACCTCCTCCTCCTCCTCCTCCACCACCGCCACTTCCACCTACACTGCCACAGTCACGGCCTAGTCAACCTCTAGGCTCCTACTCCACATCCACCCCCCCTTCCCATTTTTTTTTTATTTGATTTTAAGTTATTTTCCCTATCCCCATTTTTTTGTAGGACACTTTTCCTACTCTTACCCCCATTTTACTTCCTTTTGTAGCCCTCTAGCACTTGCCAGGACTTTTTAACAGCCATTTTTGTGCCGAAAAGTTTGGGTCCCCATTGACTTCAATGGGGTTCGGGGTCCGAGGTAAAGTTCGGGTCAAGTTCGGTACCGAACCCAAACTTTTTCGCGAAGTTCGGCCGGACCTGCCGAACCCGAACATCCAGGTGTCCGCTCAGCTCTACTCACACATGCAGAGTAGATGATTTCCTCTCTGGAAGATGATGCTGCAGCCAGCTCTGCTGTTCTTGCGTGCATTTCTAATTTCCATAGAGACTTCTGGAAAAGGCTGGACGACCTGGAAAATAAGCTGCTTATTGTCGGGCTACCAGAATCATTCTCTAATGCACAGTTCACTGATCTTTGTGCCAGAATCATCCCTGAGCAACGTGGCCTGCACTGTAGAACATGCTCACCATATTGGCCAAAATAAGGACCATGGTGCTAAACCTCAGCCTTTTATTGTATGGTACCTCAATTATGCTGACAAAAATGCCATCCTGCAGAAATTTCACCACTCTTGCACTCTCTCCATTAATGGCACAGATTTGCTGCGCTTTGCTGATTACTCGGTGGAGGTGATGAAACAATGCAAGGCCTTCTCTACAATTTGCTCAACTTTGAACCGCAATTATGTTAAGTTCACCCTATCCTATCTGGCTGTCTTGCATATTCATTCTCTACAAATGGAGAACATCTCACTTTTACTTATCCAGCTGACGCAGCACACTACATCAATGATACCTCTGATATGGATGCGGAACATCAAAATTCTGCTGATGGATCCTCTCCAACCACTGCCAAGGCCTCTTATTTATCGTCTTGACACCAGAATAGCATCACAAACCTCTGTACAAATGGGGCCACTTTGCAAACCAACATGGGTGGTCAGAAGTCCGCTGAAGTGCCTTTGCTATGTTAATTCCTTTAGAGTCCCTCTGGGGAAATGGTAGCCTTATCCCTTTTACTTCTTATTGCTTCTTTTTGCATTTTGAAAACCTCAAACATGGTGTTAATCAATGCTAGTTGCACATCTGTTTTTTGCATTTGCTAGTTTGCACTACTTGCTCTCCCATCAGTATGAGCAAGCCCTTTCCGGCACCTCTCAATTTTTTTAAAGAGAACATTCAGAAATTTGAGCTGTCCAACATTTGAAGCATACAAATTAACAATTGTATATAGCACACTATTGATACTGCATGTCAGAATTATGTACCGTCCTTTGGGATCTATGTATGTTTCTTGTAAGTTAAATGCCACTTTCGATGTTATTGCAATCATGACCCTGTTTTTTTTGACTGGGGCATTTGCCATAAAAGTGTGTGGGAATAGGGTATGAGAGCATTGTGGGACTTTGGAGGCCTGAAAATGAGTCTCCTGGATACAAAAAATGTCTGCTTGCAGTTTTAGTGCCTCCTTCCATGCCGCCCTTCATTTAAAGGGACTATTCAGTCCATGGGCATTTAGGGAGACTAGGTTTAAAGGCATTGTGTTTGGTGATTTTTGTGCTTAGAGGTACTTTACCCAGATTCTGTGTTGGATGAAGTTAAGGATGCTTTCTTTTGCACTCATAGTAGTTGGTCTTGGGGATGGCAAGGTGTCCCAGGTGTTTGTCTGTAGGCTGGAGACTGATCTGTGTTTGTTTAGTGTTGTTCGTCCGTCTGTATGCTGAAGAGATGTACCTGCTGGAATATAAAAGGATACTTCGAGAACTGATTTGAAAAATAGTAATCCATTGTAGGGATGAGAACAGTCTGGCAGGGATTAGCAAGAGTAGGCTGAGTTGTAGCATTGATGCTTTAAAGAACGGATATGTAAGAAACAAAAACAAACTGGTAAATTGTAACATAAGGGGGAAAGGGATGGTGTTTGTAATCTCGTGGATTACCGAGTAGCAGCCGCTACTCTAAAGGAGTGGGGGGGTAATACTGAGCCCAGTGGGAACAACCTCCTCCCTGTAAAGTTAACGAGGGATGCAAAAAAGTAGGAAAGGTGAGCGCTTCCTTCTCTAGTTGCTGTGCGCCTGGTTCCAGGCGGACAGGTGCAGTGCCTATTTATATTTTTTCAGCCATCAGGGATATCCTCTGGTTTTCCTGCAAGGGAGTTGCTGGCTCTTCTGTGGGATCGTTCATCTGGTGGCGGAAGAAGATTCCAATCTCGGAGTAGGTGGAGACTCTCATCTAGGGTAGTGATCACATGTTGTTTGTTGCCCCTGGTGATGATAATTTAGCTGGCGGGACCCATTTGTATATTATCTTATGGTTTTTCAGCATTTTAGTGACTTGACTAGTTGTTTTCGGGCCGCCAGAGTGTGTTGGGAGAGGTCAGTGAACAGTTTGACCTTTGTATAGGGGTCCGGTAGCATGTTCATTTGTCTGGCCACTTGGAGCAGGCCTTCTTTTTCGTGAAAGAAATGAACGTCTCTGGGTATGTGTGCAGAGATATAGGAAGGTTTTGGCAGTCTATGGGCCCGGTCTATGATTATTTCAGATGGCGTGGTCTCTGGGAGGAAGTTATCATCTGCTGAATATATTTTTTCAGGTCCCCTGGCAGGACCGACTCAGGGACCCCCCTGAACTTCAAATTGTTCCTCCTGGAATGGTCTTCAATATTTGTGATTTTTGTTTAAGTTGGGTGATGGTATTTTCTGCCTCTCTATATGCATCTACGAGGTCATTATGGGCCTCTGCAAAATCAGACATCTTATCCTCCATGTGATTAACTCCTTCTCCTAAAGAGACTTTGGCTTTGATTTTTGAGACCACTAATATCATGTCATTGTGTAATGTGCTGTGGAGCGCCACCAGCATGCTCTTCAGCGTGGTATCCATGATCGGCTGTCCCGAGGTGGGGAACTGTGATGTGGGGTCAGTGTCATCCCCTATATCCTCATCGTTCAATGTTTGTAGCATGGTGTCTAGTCTGGGTCTGGACTTCTGAGGGCTTTGAGATGGGGAGGTATGGTTACCTGCCTGTCCTCCTCTCCAAGACAGTGAGCCCATTGCAGAGTGCTATTTGCGTGATCCGGTCTGGGGCATGTCTCGTGCCGTGTTCACTGAGGTGCCGCCATCTTGGCTGCAGGGAGTTCGGACTGCTGTAAAGATTTCCACCAGTTTGCGGGGTCCATCGCAAATCTTTCTCTTGCTCATTTTGTTTCCTGGGGCTTGAGAAGGCACTCTCCGGTGGTTTGAGGTGTACAAGCTGATCCCTCGATGCTATGAGCCACTCATGGAGGTTGTGCTATTCTGAGCTCTCTCACTCTGTGGCCATCTTCATCCCCGATACTCTAAAGCATGTTTTTACTTCTATGTGGGAAGGTGATTCCTACCTCCCTACGGGAACTCAGGCACATATTAAACTTATCCCCAAATAAGGGAAAGATCCCTATGCCCAGGCTCCTATAGACCGATCTTCCTGTTCAATGTAGACATTAAAATTATTTTAAAGATAGTAGCTTCATGACTGGCTCCCCTCCTTCCTTTCATACTTCATCCAGCACAATCTGAGTTTGTCCTGGGGCATTCAGCGACTTTGAACATTCTCAGGGTTCTGTTAGCTCTAGAATACGCCAAATCACACCCAGATTAAGATATTGCCATTTGACAACATTCATTTTTCCTAGTTATTTAGAGTGATGGGCGCATTCGGTTTTTCGGGTCCAGTCATGCGTTTTTTACAACAAATGTATGCATCCCCGATGGCTCACCTTGTCACTCCTGATTTTATCTTGGACACCATTCCTTTGATGAAGGAAATGAGGTTGGGATGTCCTTTGTCCCCTCTACTCTTTAATATAGCAATTGAGCCTCTGTCTAGGATTCTCAACCCTTCCTCTGATGTTAGTGGTATCACTATTGGCAACCAAACTTTCTGATCCGCTCTTTTTGCAGACGACATCTTACTGTTTTCCCCCAATCCCCTTTCAGACTTTGACAAGCTTTAGGACCTATTTGCGGCCTTTCAACTCAGTTCTGGCTTCAGAATTAATTTTGAGAAGAGTGAGGTTCTAGCCCTACATCATCGAATGTCTGCTAAATGGTGATTATCTTCTCAATTTACTGTTGTCACCCAACACACCACTTACTTGGATATACACATAGGCCAAGAGCCCTCTTCTACGTGCAGTCTTAACTATCCACCTCTAATAACTAAAATTGTTAAGGAGCTGGAAGCTTGGGCGGACCTCCCCCTCTTGCTCTTTGGGAGATGTCACCTTTTTAAAATGGAGAAAACACTCTGATGTAGGTAAAATCCATAAGGCACTAATTGCCTTCCTATGGTCTAGCAAGAAACCATGCATAGCACTTCAAAAACGTTGTCTCGCTGTGGAGCGCCACCAGCATGCTCTTCAGCGTGGTATCCATGATCGGCTGTCCCGAGGTGGGGAACTGTGATGTGGGGTCAGTGTCATCCCCTATATCCTCATCGTTCAATGTTTGTAGCATGGTGTCTAGTCTGGGTCTGGACTTCTGAGGGCTTTGAGATGGGGAGGTATGGTTACCTGCCTGTCCTCCTCTCCAAGACAGTGAGCCCATTGCAGAGTGCTATTTGCGTGATCCGGTCTGGGGCATGTCTCGTGCCGTGTTCACTGAGGTGCCGCCATCTTGGCTGCAGGGAGTTCGGACTGCTGTAAAGATTTCCACCAGTTTGCGGGGTCCATCGCAAATCTTTCTCTTGCTCATTTTGTTTCCTGGGGCTTGAGAAGGCACTCTCCGGTGGTTTGAGGTGTACAAGCTGATCCCTCGATGCTATGAGCCACTCATGGAGGTTGTGCTATTCTGAGCTCTCTCACTCTGTGGCCATCTTCATCCCCGATACTCTAAAGCATGTTTTTACTTCTATGTGGGAAGGTGATTCCTACCTCCCTACGGGAACTCAGGCACATATTAAACTTATCCCCAAATAAGGGAAAGATCCCTATGCCCAGGCTCCTATAGACCGATCTTCCTGTTCAATGTAGACATTAAAATTATTTTAAAGATAGTAGCTTCATGACTGGCTCCCCTCCTTCCTTTCATACTTCATCCAGCACAATCTGAGTTTGTCCTGGGGCATTCAGCGACTTTGAACATTCTCAGGGTTCTGTTAGCTCTAGAATACGCCAAATCACACCCAGATTAAGATATTGCCATTTGACAACATTCATTTTTCCTAGTTATTTAGAGTGATGGGCGCATTCGGTTTTTCGGGTCCAGTCATGCGTTTTTTACAACAAATGTATGCATCCCCGATGGCTCACCTTGTCACTCCTGATTTTATCTTGGACACCATTCCTTTGATGAAGGAAATGAGGTTGGGATGTCCTTTGTCCCCTCTACTCTTTAATATAGCAATTGAGCCTCTGTCTAGGATTCTCAACCCTTCCTCTGATGTTAGTGGTATCACTATTGGCAACCAAACTTTCTGATCCGCTCTTTTTGCAGACGACATCTTACTGTTTTCCCCCAATCCCCTTTCAGACTTTGACAAGCTTTAGGACCTATTTTCGGCCTTTCAACTCAGTTCTGGCTTCAGAATAAATTTTGAGAAGAGTGAGGTTCTAGCCCTACATCATCGAATGTCTGCTAAATGGTGATTATCTTCTCAATTTACTGTTGTCACCCAACACACCACTTACTTGGATATACACATAGGCCAAGAGCCCTCTTCTACGTGCAGTCTTAACTATCCACCTCTAATAACTAAAATTGTTAAGGAGCTGGAAGCTTGGGCGGACCTCCCCCTCTTGCTCTTTGGGAGATGTCACCTTTTTAAAATGGAGAAAACACTCTGATGTAGGTAAAATCCATAAGGCACTAATTGCCTTCCTATGGTCTAGCAAGAAACCATGCATAGCACTTCAAAAACGTTGTCTCCCAAAGTCCAAAGGTGGCCCAGGCTTGCCTAATTTGCATTTCTATAATCTTTCTTGTTTACTCAGACAGGGCCTGGATTAGATATCTAAACAAATCTCGCTACTCAAACTTTATGCTTGAGAGCGCCCTGGATTTACCACTTGTCCTTCTAGCTGCCCTTTATTGTAACCTGAGGGCACTGCCACTAATCTCAGGTCCAATGTTCTCATAGAGACATAGTTATCACCTGGAGGGAAGTGAGGAAACTACTGGGGCTGCCCTCAAGTATATCTGTTCATCTAACTATTCAGGGTAATCCTATGTTCCTTCTATCCACCAGTTATAAGGCTTTTGATTACTGGCACACTTGTGGCCCTGTAAATATAACTACCATGTACCATGGCAACCCTAGGGTATTCAAACCTTTTCAGATCCTCTCACAAGAATACTCCTTGCCATCATTGTACCTCTTCCATTTCCAGAAACTACTTAGTTATCTGCAAACCTGCCACAGCTCCCAGGTTTTCCATCGATGTAGTGCTCCAACGTGATGATTATTCTATCTCCAACATTTACTCTCAACTCATTGCCCATCAAACCTACAAATACCATTCCAGAGGTGGTCTTCCATTCTCAACGACGCCGACCTCCTGGAACGGTTAAACTGTTACCACTATATCCACAAACTTACTGTGACAGAGATCTGGTGGGAGACTCGATTTAAAATCATCCACAGAGCCTACAGCCTTTTCTGCATTAACGCTGCAGACTCTACTCAAGTGCAATGCCCCTGGTGCTTACCACCATGTCCTACACTACTTCACCGTTTATGGGAATTACTGCCTACTGGGACTAAGTTACTAAGGCTCGACTGCCCAAAGATCCTCTACTGTGCCTATTTGGGTTTGAAGTACCAGCTCCTCTGTTATGCACTCTTTCTGTTACATTGAATGGTATCTAAAATGGGACCTCACCAACTCTTTAGGCAGACTTAAAGTACCGGACCTGTCCGAGTTTTTTGAATCTCTTGTCCTGAAAATCTGTGCTTTTAGGGGGCTCCTAGCCTTCCCTAACCCCCATATCGCTGATATGTAGCCTTGTCCACTACTTTTGCTACTACAAGATTCTCTGTGATAATCATTCATTTGCAGCACGCTTTGCTTCCACTCCTGAGGGTATTATACTATATTATATTGTTTTGCCTTTGTATTTTTTAATGCTCTGGCATTTGTGTCATTTCATTGTTTACGGGTAAATATGCTTCCCCGCTCCCTTCCCCAATCTCGCCTCCTGCTTTTCCCTATTTTTCCTTTACTTGTCTCTGTTGGGCCTCCTTTTTCTTTTTCTTTTTTTTGTTTCAAACATTTTATTGAAGTTTAAGAACATACAAAGTATAAGACGATTTACATAATACATGCTTCCATTATCTATTTGTACATACAGAACATTTAGCATTATTCGTTACATTGCATTGAAGTGGTAACAAGTAAATCGTCTTAGGCTAGTCTTCTTGCACTACATATAAAATGGGAATTCATAACGAAGAGGAGGTGCGAAGAGTTCCAAACCAGATTCACAAGACATATTGAGGGAAATGGAAACTATGATGGGTAGTGCCCCCGAATAGTCGACTCGTTGGAGTTCGATAAGGTAGGTGGAAGTGTTGTAGCCCATGTTAACAAATATCATATAAGATAACCTTTCAGGTAGGTTCCCAGGCCAGCCCGTCACCCCAGCTGGGAACAATACTGTGGGGGCGACCCCGGTCCCTTCCCAGTATCGGTCTATGGCTATTCATTATTAATCTGTGCTAGTTAGTTGGATCATCGTGGTGTTGGGGGTTGGTTATCTTATGTTTCAGTGTGACTTAGGGTACAATAAGTGGTGGATATTGTATATAATACATGGATTCTTGTGAAGTAAGGGTAAGCAGGTATAGTATAGTAAAGTGTGAAGAGGGTTACAGAAGAGTATTAGGAAGAAAAGAGAGTAGCAACAGTACCCGTGTCTCCCTTCACCTCTCCACCCCCCCCCACTCAACCTGTTTCCGATGGCTTGCCTTAGAGTTGCATAGTCAGTATCGGGTCCTGGATACCGTGGCCAAGTAAGATATTTGGTGGAGTGATTGTTTGGACAGGAGAGCTCTCAATTTCAGGACCCTTTCTCCTTGTAGTTATTGTCACCTAGGGCTTTGCTTATAGGGTCTATTCATATATTACCCTGCGTCCATGTTGTGTTCTCTTTTGTTTTTGTTTTTTTTTTCCGGATCAGTTGTCTTGGTCTTTCATGTTATTGACCCTTATTTCCACCACGTGTTATCACTTTCTGTGTGTCATCGTGGGGTGACATCTCATCATTTCCGGTCTCCCATGTCCTTTCTTTTTATTTCCCTTTTTCATTTTTTCCTTTTAACTTCCCATTGTGCTGGGAGGATTACTTATGTTTTGTTTTGACACCCATGTGGTCATTCCATTTCCCCTCTTCACTTCTCCGGATTTCCCACCTCCCCCCCTCTCCCTTCCCCCTCTAGGTTCCGACCTCTATTTCTCCCGAGCTCATTATATTTGTAAATGTACTGGAGTTTTTGAAGATAGTCCATCCTTTCCATTTCCCCGTTTCATCTTCTATTAGCTCTTCCTCTCTTATCCTTAGGGACTCCATGGTTCTTATTTCTTCCACCCTTAGGCACCACTCCCTCATCGTTGGTATTTGGATTTTCTGCCAA
>BLSH010012479.1:196602-211946 GCA_018402905.1 Glandirana rugosa
ACTCGGGTGGGTCAACAGACTGTTATCGTTTAATTATAAGCGATAACTGGCTGGGAGGAGAAGCAGGAAGACAATAGCGAATATTAATTTGCTATTGTCAGACAACTGGGTGGGCTCAGGGCGCAGTGCTCTGCGCCCCGAGCCCACCCTTTTTTGAAACCCTTTTTTATAAGAGCCTCTGTCTCTAATCACGTACTTCAAAAGAAAAAAATCCCATTGGAATCCATGCATCTGGAGCCCCGCATGTAGATTAGGGGGCCGGATGCATGGATAGGGGGGATGGCGCCCAAGCCCCCCTAAGAGATGGGCTGACACTGATCCACCCCCTTTCTTTGTCTGTCAGGCTCTAATCATATGCTTTAAAAAACATTAATATCCATGCGTCCGGTGCCTGGCATGTAGATTAGGGGCCATGGCACATGGATTAGGGGTACAGCGCCTCTGAGCCCCTAATGGAGCAGCTACCACTGGTAGGAACATAACCTAGGCTCTGTAACTGCTCAGGCCCATTCTGGTAGTAAACCTAAACAAAGATGTCCCTGTGAGGCCACAGAGGACTAAGAGGTTAATTACCATTCTGGTAGTAGAATTCCCTAGAAAGACTAATTTGTCTATGGGTAGTTGTAAGCTCATGTGAACTCTATTTTTGTTAAAATAAAAAAAGTTCATTGTATTCTACGCTTAAAGCATACCCACACCAAGTACAAAAATGTAACATAATTGCAGCTTACAAGTCCTTAGATGCAGTGGCAGTTTTAGGTGACAACCTTCACTCACTGTAATGTGTGTAGAAGCAGCATTATCACCCAAGGACAAGAAACTTGTTTGGACTTCAGAACACCTACCCTCTTTATATCTACACAACATGGAGTGAGGGAATTCTGTCTCAGAGAGGGAGATTAACTTACTGTTCTGTCTGCATGTCTGTTATCAGCCCACTGGGGGGGTAAAGGGGGGTTGAAACAGGACATTCTGCCTCCCAGCCACAGCTACTCTGTCCTTGGGCAGGAGGGGGGGGGGGCAGGCACAGGAACACAGCAGGAGGAAGGTTCGAGGAGGGTAGGTACAGAAGCACATAGCCCACTCCTCACACGCCCAGCATCATGCCCAGCAGGAGGGGCAACGGGATCTCACACAGCCTGTGGGCACCAAGCTACTTTACCTGTATTTCTTAAGTTGATCTTATTAATTTCTAAGTAACTGATCAGGAATTGTGATGAGCTGAACATACATGGGTTAAATTTGTGGAGGGTTCTGCTTAACTCAAGTTCAGCTCACCTAAAATAATTGTGCATCTGCAGTGCTGATCAGCACACTCACAGTTCATTGATACTACAAGTCAGTGTGTCGCAATGGCAAGAACCTCTGCCCCCAGTCACAGTGGGAGGAGGGGGGAGGATGCTGCATAGTAATATACATGTTACACCCTATATAAAGCTGTAACATGTAACTAAAGGTGAATCTGTCGAATCCCATTGAGGACAATAGGAGCCAATACTTCAAAATCATTAATGGCCAATTTCTGGGCTAATTGGCAAGGGAAAGGAATTGTCAAACAAATGGCATGATTTGGCATTTGTGCCTGCAGAGGACGTGCGTGCACCACCAACGTGCCACTTTTGTTGTGAATATTCACAGCAGAAGCCAATCTGCGGGGGCTGGGCACTTGATATCCCCAGGCACTTGTTGATCGTCGGTAAAGAACACAGAATGGTGATCTGCCTATGTTAACAGGCAGATCTCCGTTATGACAGGGGGGAAGGGATGGATTCTGTGTTCCTGCAAAGCAGGGACAAGGATCCATTTTTTTCCCAAGTAAAAACAGCACACTTTGTACACTACAACACTGGCTAGGCACGTATTTAACCAATTGATAACCCTAGATGTTTAACCCCTTCTCAGCCAGTGTCTTTAGTTCAGCGACAGTGCATATTTTTAGCACTGATCACTGTAATAGTGTCACAGGTTCCCAATAAGTGTCAAAAGTGTCAGTTAGTGTCTGATTGTCTGATGCAATATCGCAGTCCCACTATAAGTCGCTGATTGCTCCCATTACTAGTAAAATAAATAAATAAACATTTCAGTATATCACATAATTTGTAGACGCTATAATGTTTGGGTAAACCAATCAATATACACTTACTGGGATGTGAATGTAGCAGAATACACATTGGCCTAAATTCATGAAGAATTTTTTTTTTATTATTGGATATATTTTTAAAGCAAAATGTAAAAAAAAGATTTTTTTTTCAAAATTGTAGTTATTTTTTTGTTTAAAGTGCAAAAGATAAAAAACACAGTGGTGACCAAATACCACCAAAAGAAAGCTCTATTTGTGGGGAAAAAAACGACTGAAATTTTATTTGGGTACAACTTTGCATGACTGTGCACTTTTCAATTAAAGTAAAGCAGTGCCGTATTGCAAAAAGTGGCCTGGCCACGAAGGCTAATCTTCTGCAGGTCAAGTGGTTAAATTTTGTTTTACATTCTGGGGAACAGTAATTTTAATATTGCCTAATGTGAACCAATACAATGGAAAATTTATTTTAAATAACATAGGGGTGCCCTTAACCTGCCTGTGAAGTGCTGCATTTGTAGGATGTATGCAGTAAAACCTAATGCAGCACAACTGACATCTATACAAATTAAAAAAACTGTTTAAAGTGGACCTTTACAATGAATGTTCTTTAACAAAACAACCTACATTCCACATTAAAAATGTTCTACCAGAATCAGTGTGTGCTGTAAATTACATCCAGTATTGTTCTTGTTTCTTCTTGCCTGAGGCTGCAATTTTGCTGAAGCCCAGAGCAGTCACTTAAAACTCTCCTCGTCTTAGTCCCAAAAGCTATAAGCACTTTGCACTTTCTGCAAACAAAATGTGTGCATTTCCAGTCTAGCTTGTATGTCTTGGCTGAGCTAGAAAGGAAGGGCGACAGTAGCTGTACAGTGCTCAGGGACATAGCACTGCTGCTGCTGAGGGAGAAAGGAGAAAAAATAATGGATTTATTATAGGACACTATCTCTATGAGTTTAACTCTTTTTGTGTCTCCCTGGCAGCACAGTCTGTCCTGTCAACCCTCCTGCTTTTCTTTTCTCCCTACGGAATTTGTGTTCCCTAGGCATAGTCTGTGTCATTCATGTTGCTTCCTCCCCTTCTCAGCAGCAGTAAATCTTCAGGATGCCAGCACATCAGCCTCTCACTCACCTACTGTTTTGATTATTGGTTCAGTGTGGAGAATACAGGACAACTGAAGCTGGGCAGAGCATGATGAGAATGTACCTTACTGGATGTAAAACAGTATAGACACTTATTTTTAATGTTTTACAAGTTTTTAGTAAATAACAGCTTCCAACTGCTAATGGCTGGGGACTCTCTATTTTTACCTGGTCTGTTTGCATGGCCTGTATGTATTTTAAGGGAGAACTCCACATAAAAAAAAATGTATGGTAGTGTAATGTACCCCCAAAATCTATATCAAACTCTTATTAGGGTATACAGCCTGACAGACTAGGAAAGGGGGTGGATCAGTGGCAGCCCATCTCTTGGGGATGCTCGGATGCCACCCCCTCCTATTCATGCATCCGGCCCCCTAATCTACATGCGGGGCTCCAGCTGCATGGATTCCAATGGGTTTTTTCTTTTGAAGCACATGATTAGAGACAGAGGCTCTAATAGGCTTCAAAAAAGGGTGGGCTTCACTATTGTCACACTGATCCTCCTTACGGCCAAGGTCCTGAGACAGGCAATCCTATTGGCCATCTAGGAGGAGGAGGGAGGAGACACATGGCTGCCCTACTGACCCACAGGGGGATGAGGGTAACCCGACCAGGGGGGTGACTGTGGGTGCATTGTTTGCCTCCCCTCCCAAAAAAAAAATACCTGCCACCTTTCTCTCTCTCTTGGGGGGGAGCAGGGTTGTCAAGAAAAACATGCTCAAGACCATGCTCAATGCATTTACATTCTACCTGTGCTCATTTGCATGAGCGTGCTTGTTTCCTGGACTTTGGTGCCCAGTGGCCTATTTAAAGTCTTTTATTGCTCAGGTTCATTGCTGAATGGTCATCAGCTCCTTCTGCTTGTGACCTGTTCCTGTGTTCATCCATACTTTCACCAAGCTTGCTGTCCCTGCTTGTTCCTGAACTTATGTGGCTAACTCTGACTTGTGACCAGACCCTGCTTTCTGCCTGCTGTTTCCAATACTTCTTTTGCTCGCCTGCTGCTGACCTTGGCCTGGCTATTATATAGCGCCAACAGTTTGCGCAGCGCTTTACAAAATTAAGGCAGGCAGTACAGTTACACAATTTGGAATCAGAGGGCCCTGCTCATTAGAGTTTACAGTCTAAGAGGGAGGGTCAATTGATACAAAAGGTAATAGCTGTGGGAGATGAGCTGATGTAGAAAGTAAGACAGTGTATTAGTTAGAAGCAGAATAGGCCTCTTTAAAGAGAAAGGTTTTCAGAGATTGTCTAAAGATGGATAGATTAGGAGACAGTAGGACAGATTGGGGTAGGGAGTACCAAAGGATGGGAGAAGCTCTGGAGAAATCCTGGAGGTGAGCATGGGAGGAGGTGACAAGGGAGCTAGAAAGCAGGAGGTCTTGGGAGGACCGAAGAGGGCAGCTTGGTTGGTATTTTGAAACTAGGTTAGAGGTGTAGCTGGGGGTAGAGTTGTGGATGGCTTTGTAAATTATTGTTAGTACTTTTAATTTTATTAGTTGGGTGAGTGAAAGCCAGTGAAGAAATTAGCAGAGAGGGGTGGAGGACACTGAGCGGTTGGTAAGGTGGATAAGTCTTGCAGCAGCATTCATTATGGACTGAAGGGGGGATAATGTATGTAAAGGTAATCCAATGAGGGGAGAGTTACAGTAGTCGAGGCAAGAGATAACTAGAGAGTGAATTAGAAGCTTGGTGGTGTCATTGGTTAAAAAGGGGTGTATTCTAGAGATGTTGCAGAGGCTGAGGCGGCATGATTTGGACAGGGATTGGATATGGTCCTGAAAGGAAAGTTCATAGTCTAGGGTTACTCCTAGCACCCTGACATGTGGGGATGCACTAATAGTTGTGCCATTGATCTTAACAGAGAAGTCAGGGAAAGGGGCATATGGGGGAGGAAAGATCATGAGCTCAGTTTTAGATAGATTCAGTTTGAGGAAGTGCTATGACATCCAGGCTGATATGTCTGTTAGTAAAGCAGTGATCTGTGAGGGGACTGATGCGGTGAGCTGAGGGGTAGAGAGATAGATTTGGGTGTCATCGGCATATAAAAGATAGCAGAAGTCATGGGAAGTTATCAACAGACCCAGGGAGGACGTGTAGATCGAGAATAGTAAGGGTCCAAGGACAGAACCTTGGGGGACCCCAACGGTAAGAGGAGTTGGAGAGGAGGAAGTGGAGTTGTAATTGACACTGAAGGTGCGGTGAGATAGGTAAGATTCGAACCAATGGAGAGCACAGCCATGGAGACCAAGCAAATTGAGTTTTTTTTAGGAGGAGGGGGTGATCATCTGTATCAAATGCAGCGGAGAGGTCCAAGAGTAAGTGTCAGGAAGATACAGCAGTTCCAGTGGTTTCCGCGGTGGTGCTCGCGCCTGTGCGCGGTCGCGCGCGTTCGTGGGCGCGCACGCGCCGGAAACAGGCGCCAATCGGCCCTATTTAAACCTGCAGGACTTAGTGCACGGTGCTGTCCGTTCTACAGCGTTTCCTGCACCTGTGCCCCCAGCAAGCTATTTCTGAGTGACTACCTGTTCCTGTGACCCCGGCTATCCCTTTGGACTTGTTGCTATCTGCCTGCATCTGACCCCGGCTTTCCTACGACCATCCGCTTGTCTAATCCCTTTGTACCTTTTCAGCCAGCACGTTGCCGACCCTGCCTGTACCCGACCATCCGTTTGCCTGATCCCGCTGTACCGCACCGCCCGCTAGTTGCCGACCCGGATTGAATCACTACTCTCTTGTTTGCACGAGCTCCAGTGGACTTCTGTCTACCAGCTAAGGACTGTCCAGCCCTCGTGCCCCCCTGTGCTCCTGAGCTCCCTGTTCCCACTATCAGGGGTTCTCGAACCAGGGCCCCAAGAGAGGTTGCCCCCGCATAAGCCAGACTCTACCACCAGGTACGTGACAGTAAGAGTACAGAATAATAATCATTGGTTTTAGCTGTTAGTAAGTCGGTTGTGAGTTTTAGGAGAGCAGTTTCTGTGGAGTGCTGTGGACGAAATCCAGACTGTAGGGGATCAAGAAGGTTATTTTCAGTGAAGTGGTCACTCAGTCAGTTGTAGGCTAAACATTCCAGGATTTTGGAGGCAAAATGGAGCAAGGAGATGGGTCTTAGGTTGTTAAGATTGGTGGGGTCCAGTGTAGCCTTTTTTAGTATGGGAGTGACTAGTGCATGTTTTAGAGGGTTGGAGAAATGCCAGAGTCAGAGGGTGACTGTAGTATTTGAGAAGGAACGGAGGTTAGGTGGGCGTTAGAGAGAAGTTTAGTGACTTCCTCTATAGTAGCTGGGTTAAATGAGAGTATTGATTGTGCAGGAGGACAAAGAGTGCGAGGTGAGTGAGAAATCTGTAGAGTGGAGATCTCAAGACAAATTATATCAATCTTATTTTTAAAGTGATTAGCAATCTCCTGGGCAGTAAGTAAGTTAGTGGGTGGAGGTAATGGAGGACGAAGTAGAGCGTTAAAGGTAGAAAAGAGTTGACGGGGGCTCCGTGAGAGGTTGTTAATAAGAGTGATAAAGTAGGTCTGTTTGGCAGTGCGGATGCAGGAATTATATTTTTGGAGGGCAGATTTACAGATTTACAGTACATCTACCACAGTACGTGGTTCCCAGCCGCCACTACTTTTCCAGGCGAGCCATCCCTTCCCTGCACAAACAAGTCGGGGACAAGATCAAATGTGCACTGCGCAATGCCATCTGTGGCAAGGTCCACATAACCAGTGATAAGTGGACCAGTAAGCACGGGCAGGGACGCTATATTTCGCTAACTGCACACTGGGCAAATTTAGTGGTGGGTGGGCCTGAGGCGGCTAGCCGTTTGGCGCATGTCCTTAAACCACCGAGGATTGCAGGGCATTTCTCTTTGCCTCCTGTTGCCTCCTCCTCCTACTGTGCTTCCTCCTCTACTATCTCCTCATTCGCTCAGCGTAACACCTTCACCACCAACTTCAGCACATCCAGGGGGAAACGACAGCAGGCTGTTTTAAAACTGATATGTTTGGGGGATAAACCCCACACTGCGCAGGAGCTGTGGACAGGCATTGAACAACAGGCCGATGAGTGGTTGTTGCCACTGAGCCTCAAGCCCGGGCTGGTGGTGTGCGATAATGGGCGAAATCTCGTAGCAGCTCTGGGCCTAGCCGGTTTGATGCACACCCCTTGCCTGGCACATGTGCTGAATTTGGTGGTGCAGAAATTCCTAAAAAACTACCCGGATATGTCAGAGCTGCTGCAGAAAGTGTGGGCCGTCTGTGCGCGCTTTTGGCGTTCTCACCCTGCTGCTGCTCACCTGTCTGCGCTGCAGCGGAACTTCGGCCTTCCCGCTCACCGCCTCCTATGCGACATGCCCACAAGGTGGAACTCCACCTTGCACATGCTGGAGAGACTGTGTGAGCAGCAGCAGGCAATAGTGGAGTTTCAGCTGCAGCACGCACGGGTCAGTCGCTCTGCGGAACAGCACCACTTCACCACGAACGAGTGGGCCTCCATGCGAGACTTGTGTACCATATTGTGGTGTTTCGAGTACTCCACCAACAGGGCCAGTGCCAATGATGCTGTTCTCAGCGTTACTATCCCACTTCTATGTCTCCTTGAAAAAACACTTCGGGCGATGATTGAAGAGGATGTGGCACAGGAGGAAGAGGAGGAGGAAGAGGTGTCATTTCCACGGTTATTAGGCCAGTCATGCACAAGTGGCTTGGATGGTGGGTTCCTGCAGCAGCATAGGCCAGGTAAAAAAATTTCAAGCCAGGGCACAGTTCTGGAGGATGAGGAGGAAGAGGAAGATGATGAGGAGGAGGAGGAACCGTGTTCACAGCAGGGTGGCACCCAACGCAGCTTGTTGGCATCACTGGAGCGTGGTTTCGGGGATACAGAGGACACAGATGATACACCTCCCACAGAGGACAGCTTGTCTTTGCCTCTGGGCAGCCTGGCACACATGAGCGACTACATGCTGCAGTGCCTGCTCAACAACAGCCGAGTTGCCCACATTTTAACTTGTGCCGATTACTGGGTGGCCAACCTGCTGGATCCCCGTTACAAGGACAATGTGCCTTCCTTAATTCCCTCACTGGAGTGTGATCGGAAGATGTGTGACTAAAAGCGCACCCTGGTATACGCGCTGCTGAGGGCATTCCCAAATGACACGGGGGGCTCAGTGGAAGCACAAGGCGAAGGCGGAGGAGGAGGAAGAGGTCGCCAACACAGCTGTAGCATCACCAGCACCTCAGAAGGCAGGGTTAGCATGGCCGAAATGTGGAAAAGCTTTGTCAGAAGCCCCCCACAACAAACAGCACCACCAGCTGATAGGCAATGTCTCAGCAGGAGGCAGCATTTCAGCAAAATGGTGGA
Source organism: Glandirana rugosa (assembly GCA_018402905.1). Classification (NCBI taxonomy): domain Eukaryota; kingdom Metazoa; phylum Chordata; class Amphibia; order Anura; family Ranidae; genus Glandirana; species Glandirana rugosa. Next base: position 205,172 of record BLSH010012479.1, read on the forward strand.
ACAGTATGTGTGCACACACCTACACGTACTGACTAATGGGTCTGCCCCATTCAACTTCTGGGTCTCTAAATTGGGCACATGGCCTGAGCTTGCCCTTTATGCCTTGGAGGTGCTGGCCTGCCCTGCAGCCAGTGTATTGTCTGAACGTGTGTTTAGCACGGCAGGGGGCGTTATCACAGACAAGCACAGCCACCTGTCCACACGTGGAAATTTGAAGGCAGCCTACATTACCATTTAAACATATTGCAAACAATGGATCAGTTGCAGTAAAGGTTGCAGTTAAAGGTGGAAAATTGAAGGCAGCATAGATTACCAATTCTTAGATGTGATGGCTGCATTTGTTTTCTTTTTTAGACTTTCTTTCTTTTATTTTCTGCTGGTGATCCTGCCAGTAAGTCTGTTGTTTTTCAGTTAATGTCTGTGATTGAACAGAGATTTGTCGATGAGTCAAACAGGTTCTCAGATGTTCGTCGTTGATGGTAAAAGGAAAACTAAGACTCTGCTCCTGGTTCCTGACTCTGTACTCCTGCTGCCCTGCTGTTGCTGACCATGACCTACATCTAAGATTTAGATTTTGCCTGCTGCCAGCTGGTCTTCTTCAGCTCTGCATCTGCTATCAGGATACTGTATTGTGAATCAGATCTCCTACAGGAACTCATGCCACTCTGTGCCCTGTGTGGGAGATTAGCTAATGGGGATCATCTTTCCTGATGAAAATAGTCAGCGTGCAGGCAACTTTCTTTCAAATCTGGCGGGTTGCCAGGTTTATTTTAGAAAATAGGTTTGCAGCTTAAAACAAAGAAAACAGAAAATAAGTCCTTGCCATCCGGCACTAAACTAAACAGAATAGTTTCCTCACTATACGGTGTGGGGCTGGCACCGACACCCACAAAACATAAGCCAAAAAGCAAACCTTGTCCAAACAGACACCGAGCTCCCTCAGATTAACCTCTGAGTTCCAGGTCAGAGCTCTAGTGAGATCTCTTCCTGATTATTTAAGCCACCTGCTGATGGACTCCAGTGAACCACAAACTCCAGATCGGAAACCAGCCCTGCCATGGTGGCTGGTAAAATCCGGACTTTATTTACACCAGTCCCAAAGAACGCATACGGGGTGACAGGTAGCATCCGTCTACCACTTCGCCTCCCGTCACATATCCTCCCCCTCTGCTCAAGCCCCTGCGGCTGAGCAACTGTCCTAACCATACAGTGGACCCGGGAGAGTGCATCTGCATTGTTCTGGAGTCTTCCCACCCGGTGTTCCCCTATGAACTTAAATGGTTGTAGGGCCAGGAACCACCTATTTACCCGACTATTTTTCTCCCTGCTGTCACACATTCACTTCAGGGGGCATGGTCAGTGACTAGCCTAAACGACCTTCCTAAAAGGCCTCTAAGGCACACTTGATAGCCAGGCACTCCTTCTCCACAATGGCATGGTCATGAGCACCAGTTGTACACAAAGGGCCTGTTTCAACTTCTGGAATGCCTTCTCGGCTTTGGGATTCCACTTAATCATGCCTGACCCTCTCCCCTTTGTCAGATCAGTCAGATGCAATGTTGGCAAAGTCAGGTATGAACCGCCTGTAATACCCTGTAATCCGCAGGAAGGCACAAACCTGTTTTTTATTCACCGGTTGGGGCCATTCTTGAATTGCCTAGATCTTATTGGTCTGGGGCTTGATCAGTCCCCGAGCAATAACATACCCAAGGCCTATGGCACACTTTTTTAGGTTGGCTGTTAAACCTGCTCCCCTCAGAGAATCTATGACTGCTTGTACTCGGGGCAGATTCAATTCCCAATCTGGACTGTGGATGACCACATAATCCAAATAGGTGGCTACATAGGGGTGATGCAGCCTCAAGGTTTTATCCATCATTCTCTGGAAGGATGCAGGGGCCCCATGCAGATCAAACGGCATTTGCTTGTAGTGGAAGGCCCTGTCGGGGATAGAAAAGACTGTTTTTTCCTTTGCTGATTCCGTTAAGGGGATCTGCCAGTAGCCCTTAGTTAGGTTTAGGGTTGTTATGTACCGGGCACCTCCGAACCTGTCCACAAGTTCGTCAACCTGTGGCATCGAGTATGCGTCAAACTTAGACACGTTATTTAGTTTCCTGAAAACGTTACAGAACCTGATAGTGCCATAAGGCTTTGGGACCATTAATATAGGGCTCGAAGAGGCGATATGGGATTCCTCTATCATGTCTAACTCCAACATGGTTTTTATCTCCTTCGCAATCGCCTAGGGTATTCGGTATTCCTCTAGCCTTAGGTATTCGGTAGGGTTTTATATTTACACGTACCCCTTGTTCCGTAATTATGTCATGTTGTAGTAAGGTGGTCAGTTCGGGTAGGGGAGAGAAAAAAGTCTCTATTTTTACTGATAAATTCCTTAACGTCATTTTGTTGTGACAAGGACTCAGTTATGGGGACGCCCGGAGTCATGGATAGCCTGTCCTCTTGAGGTGTGGGCACTGCCAATAAAGTCTCTCTTTTCGTCTTTTCACGGTTTTAAGAGATTCACATGGTAAATTTGCTTGGATTTCCTTTTCCCTGGCTGGTAAACTTTGTAGTCAACTTCCCCTACTCTTTCCCTAATCTTTCCTGGGCTTGCTCCATATGTTCTTGCACAAGGGGCAGGGCTGCTGCAATTCAATAATGCATCAAGGAAATATACTCAATGATGCTCATATATGGGCTGGCCTCTCCTTCCCATGTCTCTTTTGCAACATCTAGCAGCCCCCTGGGATGTCTACCATACAAGAGTTCAAAGGGGGAATACCCCATAGACGCTTGTGTAACCTCTCGTATGGCAAACATGAGATACAGCAGCAACATATCCCAATCTCTCCCATCTTTTTCCACTACCTTTTTCAACATGCTTTTGAGCGTTTTATTAAACCTCTCCACAAGTCCATCCGTTTGGGGGTGGTAGACCGAGGTACGGAGATGGGAGATTTTATACAACCTGCACAAAACCTTGGTTACACGGGACATAAACTGGGTGCCCTGGTCTGTTAAAACCTCTTTAGGGATCCCCACACGACTAAACACCTGGACCAAATCCCTGGTAATAGTCTTAGAGGAGGTATTCTGCAAAGGTATGGCTTCTGGATAGCGGGTCGCGTAATTTAGTATTACCAGGATGTGCTGGTGTCCCTGGGCAGACTTTACTATGGGTCCCACGAGATCCATGCCAATTCTTTAGATAGGTACTTCAATTATGGGCAGTGGAACAAGTGGACTACGAAAATGGGGTGAGGGCGCAGAGAGTTGACTCTCAGGGCAGGATTCACAATTCTCTTGTATTGACATCTGCATGCAACCCGGGCCTGAAGAATCTCTGGGTTATTCTCTCCCTGGTCTTATCCATACCCAGATGTCCCCCCATTAATGTCCATGGGCTAGATCTAGCACCATCCTGTGAAAGGGTTTGAGAACCACTAGCTGTTCCACCTCGCCCTCCCTTCGCTTCATCACCTGATACAACAAATTATTTTTAAGAGCCATGTAGGGAAACGACACCCCCAATTAGGGTTCATAGGTTCCCCATCCATCACCTTCACATTTTCTCTGGCTCTAAGGAGAGTAACATCCCGTAGTTGCTCTGTACAGAAGTCCTCTCTCCGGACCTCAGGTACTACATTCTGTCAGGTACTACATTCTGTTCACTCTCACCGTCAAGGTCAGAGACATTTTCTGGGTCATTAGGCTCCAGCTGGGAGCTATCTTCCAGCTCCTCCGGCTCCCCAGCCAGTACAGGAAAATGAAGAGGGTCTCCTCCCTCCTCGGTCCTGCCACCAGTCTCCCCTTCCATTTGTCAAAAAGGGTCGGGTGAGAGTTCCAGCAGGGGGAGCTCTATCCTCCAGATTCCCTGTGCCTTCCCATAACCTCCATAAATGGGGAAAATCCCTGCCCACTAGGGCATCATAAAGCAGTGAAGGTACCACACCCACTGAATGAGTCCCACTGCCCCAAGGGGTGTCACTCTCAACCACCACCATCTGGTAGTCACAAGTGTCCCCATTGATGCAAATGACCCCGACAGTGCTAGGGTGTAACCTTGCAGGCCATCCTTCAAGAAAAGCGACTTTTTCAAAAGACGTGAGATACGCCTCCATGTCATCCGCAGGTGTCATCTTTTGCAAGTGGTAAGAGGCATGTACCAACTGTGGTTCCACTGTCACTGGAGATGCGGGCCCCTTCTTTAATTCCAGCAGGGCCTCTGCAAACTGTTGGTTCATCTGCTGTTATGCTGTGATAGCCTGGCGACTTTCCTCCCACTGGGCTGCAGCAGCCGGTGCGATCTGGAGGTTGGTTTCCTGCAGCGCCTCCTGTTGAGCTGCCTATTGTGCTGCAGCGTCCTCTGCGACCTGGCGGTTGGTTTCCTGACGAGCTGCATTGGCTTGTAGCAGGCCTTTCAGCATTTCCTCCATCTTAGAAAGATGCCCACTGAACTCCACCACGTGTGTGAGATTAGCTCATGGGGATCATCTTTCCTGAGGAAAAGTCAGCATGCAGGCAACTTTCTTTCAAATCTGGCAGGTTGCCAGGTTTATTTTAGAAAATAGGTTTGCAGGTTAAAACAAAGAAAACAGAAAATAAGTCTTTGCCATCCAGCACTAAACTAAACAGAATAGTTTCCTCACTATACGGTGTGGGGCTGACACCGATACCCACAAAACATAAGCCAAAATACAAACCTTGTCTTTTTAAAGTCCAAACAGACACAGAGCTCCCTCAGATTCCCCTTTGAGTTCCAGGTCAGAGCTCTAGTGAGATCCCTTCCTGATTATTTAAGCCACCTGCTGGTGGACTCCAGTGGACCACAAACTCTGGACCGGAACCAGGCCTGCCATGGTGGCTTGTAAAATCTGGACTGGACTCTGTTTACACCAGTCCCAATGAATGCATACGAGGTGACAGGTAGCGTCCTTCTACCACTTCGCCTTGCCTACCATCACACCTGTTATACCCTGTCATCATTCCCAGGGGAAACAGGACAAGAGGTGTAAGGCAGCCCTCTCGTCAACTCGTCCTTGACCAGGTACATAACTGTGGCCAAGCAGCGCTGTGTGTCTAGGGACTCACATAGCCAGAACAGGAGTGAGCCTAAATGAGTGCCCCCATAGCAAGCAGCGGGGGACCAGAGAAAAGGGCCACTCTGTGCAAAACCATTGCATAGAGTAGCTAAGTATGAAATGCATGTTATTTTAAAAAAATATAGGTTTACAATTACTTTAATTGTTCATTAAAAGTCCTCCACTGATGCTCAGCAACTGCTCTCAAATTGTTCCTCCTTGAAAAGAGTTCAATGCTGGTTCTAATATTGATCTGTGAAGTCACTGTTTTCTAAAGTCCATTTATGTTTTATAATATATTGAGCCCTGATGAAGGAGGAGTGATGTTGCCTCCAATGTACGTTGATAAATATATAAAAATACACTTGCAAAGCCTAAAAGCTCCCAACGTTTCTCTGAGTATGTTGTTCTAAGATCTAACCCTTATGACACAGTGTCCAAAGATTGCTGACAACTTTATTATTATTACCATTATACATGTTTTATAGAGCACCAACAGTTTGCGCAATGCTTTTCAACATTAGGTCAGACAGTAAAGTTACAATACAATTCAATACAGGAGGAATCAAAGGGCCCTGCTCGTTAGAATTACAATCTAAAAGACAGCTTTAAAAAATTTTTTAACTTACATTAGCTTGTTTGAGATTTTAGTAATTTAGTTTAGGTTTACTTTAAGCAGTGACTTTCAGGGAGGATTTTTTTTTTTTTAAGATAACTTTACTCATCAATAAAAAAATAAAAACTGAGCTTTATTTATTTCTGTTACCAGGAAAGACCAGGAAAACACACCTGTCCTCACACCTGATCTATATGATCAGGGGTCAGGTTCAGAGGCCAATGGCTATAGCAATGGAAAGGCTCACAGAGAAACCAGCAGGAAAAATACATAAGCAGATTCCCCTGGCAGGTGACGCGGGCTGATCCTAGGCGTGGGGTCTAAGCAATAACTGGTCTTCACCAGAGCTCCTGATGGTGGAGAAGGCTTTTGCCACCTGCTAGTGCCAGATCTAGGTCCTCAGGATTTCCTCAGCAGGAGGTGAGCAAGCTGGCAAGAATCAAGCAGAAGCATAGTCGGTAAACAAGCCAAATGTCAGTAGCAAGTGGTTGCAGATTGGGATCAAGCAGAAGCATAGTTGAGAAACAAGACAAAGGATGGTAATGAAGATGAGGACAGGAGCAGGAGCATAAGGAGCAAGATATTTCCTGGAGAATAGTATAATAATGTGGCAGACAGGAAGTGCAAAGGCATGGCTTAAATAGGAGGTTCAGGAGGGGCGTGGCCTGGACGCGGCGGAGAGCGGACGTGCTCAGACAGAGCTCCGGCTCCTTCACCTTCCATCTGAGGGCATCCTCGTTCCGTGGGGCAGGTGAGCAACCTTCAACACCACAGGAGGCTCCCCCACGCTAGCCCCTACAATTTGAGACCAAGATTGGTCGGATCCGCGGCGGACCTCCGAGACGCCGGAAATTTAGCCCGCGGCTTCGGTTGCGGCCTAGGCCGCGGCGGCTCCGGATCCCCACCATCTACGTCCCTGAAGCCAAATACCAGGGGGGGAGGCTAAGGGGCCCCCACGGTCACAACACACTACAGTTGCCCAACAGACTGGTCTGTTCTGAGGCCGACATCCGGGACACAGGAAATTGAGTCCGCGGCTTCAATTGCGGCCTAGGCCGTGGCGGACCCCAAAGCACCC
>BLSH010012479.1:218011-241284 GCA_018402905.1 Glandirana rugosa
ACGTTATCCGACGTGTGTGGATACTAATTTTCCACCCAAAATGATGGTGAACTTTTACATAAACATGTAAATTATACACGTTTGTAGACTACTCCAAATGGGAACACTGTTTACGTATTATGACACCTTGTAAGCGTTAGTAAAGACGGAGAAAAAAGATACAACCCCAATCACATTCTTCGCGAAAGTGGTACTATATCATATACACTCCTGGACCTAACCTCGGTGAACTCTACGATTCGTCGGGGGACTTATTTTGTACTTGCTTTCAACTATGCTTTGATTACTTACTCTCTTAAGTCTTGGCAATGAACATGTACTGTATTGTTGAACATTCAATAAAGCTTTTTGTGGAACTAAATAGGAGGTTCATTGGAGGAGCAAGAAGTTCAATGGTCACCAGAAACAAGATTGAAAATATGGTTGTTCAATGGACCAGGCAGGGGGCTGCTTAGCATCTCAAGTGGCTCCAATCCAGGTCCTCACATATACTATATCATGGTGAAAGCGCTTCTTACACTAACCCCAACATAGAAAAAAGAGGCAGAAATGATTGCGAATGTTCCACAGTATTATGCATTTGTCACAAGGGTAAACCTCATCAGATGTTTGCACATATTAAATGTACAAATACATTTTCAAGTGGTAGTAAAACCCACCTTTTAATCATAGGTGTGTGCAGCCTATTGCATTAGGGTGTGCACTCCAAAGCTCAAACAAACCTCCCTTTCTCTGCAGCCTCAGCTGCACGGGGCAGTGAATGAATAGGAAGTGCTCTGTGCTGAGTGGCTTCCTGCTCATTCACAAACTGAAGCATAGTAAATACAATTTACTATACTTCTGTTATGAATGGACACAGTGAGTGAGTGTGTTCACTCTGTTAGGGAACTATTGACTAGCCTCTTCTCTCTCTCTCCATCCTGAAACATCTCCTGCAGACATCTGGGGGAGAGCAGAGGAGGAAACCCAGCAGCACTGCAGGGCTGAGGGGGCCAACAAGGAGAGGGGGGCAGAAAGTAGGGAGAATCGGCAATGCACATAGTGATTAGGGTGTGCCCAGGCACACCTGGCACACCCCCCCTACAGACGCCTGGGGAATTACTCCAATTGTGCTGTTGTATGCTCACAGTGGGGAGCCTGCCCCGTTGTTAAAATACAGCAATCAGTGCAGCAAGCTATAGCCGGCAACCAGCCTGCCCATACATGTATCAAAACTTGGCTGATCCCTGCTGTGTTGGACAGATTTTGATCCCTGTATGGCTGCCCTTAGTCCCACTGTAGAGGTAGATGTGAATTAATTATTATGTAGCACTTCTTTCAGATAGGTGTGTCAGCAGGAAACTTGTGGAATGAAAGTCCAAGCTGGTAGACAAGAATATTCAGATAAGAAATAGAAATTTGATAAACATTTTCTTAATTTCTGTTCTTTTTCTGCAGTGCTGGAATGGAAATCACATACTGTGATATGTATGTGTTTTCTTCCCAGTAGTTTTTGATATATTCCTTCTAGGATGGTGTTTTCAAAATCCCCATTATCGCTTAATACAGGAGTGGAGTTAAAAAAAAAAATTCTCTCCTTATAAAAGCTATATGGTTTGCAACCAGCCTCACATTCTGACACTTTTTTGGGTCTGGATGCGATTTGTTTCTCAGATGTGTAGAACTGAAGACTCATTTGTAAGACAGATATAGATAGAGGCCAAAGGCGGCTACTGAATTTATCAAACAAACACGATAAAAGCCTGAAACGGACAGGGTCAGCCCCTATTCAAGAGACAAAGAAGAAGAGGCTTGAGCTTTATTTCTGATGCTAAAAGCTTTAGGACAAAATGCAACGCAAAAAATGTAGCATATAAAGTGATTGTGAAGGTTATAATTTAAAGAAAAAAAAGAAAAAACGTACTGTTTTGCACAGAGCAGCCGTGATCCTTTTAGTTTTGGGTCCCTCGTCAGCGGTTCTGGCTCCTCTCCCCTACCAAGTGCCCCAATAGCAAACCTCTTGCTATGGAGTCACTGGAGACATTGGCCATTCACACACAGAGCTTGGCTGGGCCCTGCCCCCACTCTCTCCTTATTGGCTCACTGGCTGTGATTGGAAGCAGCAGGAGCCAATGGCTTCTGCTTCTGTTTGAGCCAAAGGGGAGAAAGAGAAAGGGAGAGCCACTGCTGGATCGAGATGGGGCTCAAATTAGAAACTCTCAATGTGTTCTGCTATGGCATGTACAGTAATGTCACATCCTGTTCAACATTTTAACTTCCTATAGGCCAGCACCACTTTTCGTGTTGGAAGACACTCATCTTGAAGCCTGTAAAACTCTTTGTGAGGCTGAAAGCTATTGCAGCTGGATGGAGCTGGATGGTGCACCTGAGTGGTACTAAAGTTTAGGGCAGTATGCACCCAGGGACAAATGCCCAGAATGCAGGCTGCATGCATTTTGGGCATTCATTCGTGGGCACATATTGCCCAAAATGTTAGTACCACTTGGTGCACTATCCAACTCTGTCCAGTAGACATGTGCAGAACAAAAACATTTGTCTCATTTTGTTTCGGATAGATTTGTTAAGTTAAAAATGTTGTTTAGTTACATTCATTAGGTTAGAATGATTCATTTTCATAAATGGTTTTGTTTTCTCATTTTCGATTTGACCCAAATTTTTCATCCTTATTCGAATCAAATTAGATTTGAATTCAATTCAAATCGAATATACGAAAATTAGTTAGGTACTACTTGTTCATAGACTGTTTAAATATTTGTGATTTTATCAAATACAAATATGTTTTCAGAGAATGAAAGCCTCCATTATGGGCCCAACAGAATATGTAACATAAAATTATGGGGATGAAGTTATCATCATTATAATGTATAAAAACTGTATCAACATGTGCTGGACTCCAAACTCCTTAAGGCTGGGTTCACACCTATGCGAATTGGATGCGGCTTAAACCGCATCTAATTCGCAGGACACTTGAAAACACATTGTTTTCAAGGTGTCCAGTTCACATATGTGCGGTGCATTCGCACTCCGCATTGCACAAAAACCGCACACGTTTTTTGTGCAATGCGGTGCGAATTCCCAGCCCGTTGAGTCCAGTGGGAGCGCATCTAACACGGAGATGCACTCCGCACTGAACGGGGATGTTTCCCCTGCTCGTGGCTCCTCCCCCATCTCTCCCCCCGCAGCTGCTGCGCTGTGGGAACGGACAGGAGCCGCCGAACGGCGGCTCCGCCCCTTCCCGGCAGCAGAGAGGCTGGAATTCGCACCGCAATGGTGTGAATCCAGCCTAAAGTTATTCATAAAATACCAATAAATTCTTCTACTGAAAAATATGGCGCAACTTTATGCATTGTATAAAAATTGAATTACTATTACTAACATGAAACTCAGGTGATCGAAGATAAAGTATTTCACAAAAGTGAGTACACCCCTCACATTTTTGAAAATATTTTATTTTGTCTTTTCATGTGACAACATTGAAGAAATGACACTTTGTTACAATGTAAAGTAGTGAGTGTACAGCTTCTATAACAGTGTAAATTTGCTGTCCCCTCAAAATAACTCACACAGCCATTAATGTCTAAACCGCTGGCAACAAAAATGAATACAACCCAGGCGAAAATGTACAAATTGGGCCCAATTAGCCATTTTCCCTCCCCGGTGTCATGTGACTTGTTAGTGTTACAAGGTCTCAGGTGTGAATGGGGAGCAGGTGTGTTAAATTTGGTGTTATCACTCTCTCTCATACTGGTCACTGGAAGTTCAACATGGCACCTCATGGCAAAGAACTTTGTGAGGATGTAAAAAAAGAATTGTTGCTATACATAAAGAAGGCCTAGGCTATAAGAAGATTGCCAAGACCCTGAAACCGAGCTGCAGCACAGTGGCCAAGACCATAGAGCAGTTTAAGAAGACAGATTCCCCTCAGAACAGGGCTCACCATGGTTGACCAAAGAAGTTGAGTGCACATGCTCAGCGTCATATACAGAGGTTGTCTTTGGGAAATAGATGTATGAGTGCTGCCAGCATTGCTGCAGAGGTTGAAGGGAGTGAGGGTCAGCCTGTCAGGGCTCAGACCATACGCCGCACACTGCATCAAATTGGTCTGCATGGCTGTCGTCCTAGAAGGAAGCCTCTTCTAAAGATAATGCACAAGAAAGCCTGCAAACAGTTTGCTGAAGACAAACAGACTAAGGACGTGGATTACTGGAACCATGTCCTGTGGTCTGATGAGACCAAGATAAACTTATTTGGTTCAGATGGTGTCAAGCATGTGTGACGGCAACCAGGTCTAAAGTACAAAGACAAGTGTGTCTTGCCTACAGTCAAGCATGGTGGTGGGAGTGTCATGGTCTGGGGCTGCATGAGTGCTACTGGCACTTGGGGGCTACAGCTCATTGTGGGAACCATAAATGCTAACATGCACTCTGGCATACTGAAGCAGAGCATGAGCCCCTCCCTTTGGAGACTGAGCTGCGTGGCAGTATTCCAACATGATAACGACCCCAAACACACCTCTGAGACGACCACTGCATTGCTAAAGAAGCTGAGGGTAAAGGTGATGGACTGGCCAAGCATGTCTCCAGACCTAAAACCTATTGAGCATCTGTGAGGCATCTTTAAATGGAAGGTGGAGGAGCACAAGGTCTCTAACATCCACCAGCTCCGTGATGTCGTCATGGAGGAGTGGAAGAGGACTCCAGTGGCAACTTGTGAAGCTCTGGTGAACTCCATGTCCAAGAGGGTTAAGGCAGTGCTGGAAAATACTGGTGGCCACACAAAATATTGACACTTTGGGCCCAATATGGACATTTTCCCTTAGGGGTGTATTCACTTTTGTTGCCAGTGGTTTAGACTTGAATGGCTGTGTTTTGAGTTATTTTGAGGGGACAACACATTTAGACTAATATACAAGCTGTACACTCACTACTTTACATTGTAGCAAAGTGTCATTTCTTCAGTGTTGTCACATGAAAAGATGTAATAAAATATTTACAAAAATGTGAGGGGTGTACTCACTTTTGTGAGATACTGTACTATCTTTTTGTATACCTTAAGACACACATGCATAACAACTAAGTTGAGTTCAGTCATTACAAGCATGTTATGCCTTCACTTGTGCACACCATCCACTGCTGCCAGAATAGCATTGGAGGGGAAATGAGCATTAAAATGAGTATACTATACATATACAATGCCATTTAAGAAGATCCAATGAATTAAATACTGGTTATAGTAATGGAATGGATATGTAAATTGGTCCAAACTAGACCAGTGTAACTACTGTATGCAGGGTTGGTGCAAGGATTTTTGACACCCTAGGTAAAACCTCATTTTGCCGCCCCTTGACTCTGCTCCTGACTCCACCCCCTTTGCCCTGCCCTTGTATTACATGTGACCTACCTGACCAATACATTGATCTATCTGACCCCTACACTGACCTACCTGACCATTACACTAACTTACCTGACCCCTACACTGACCTACCCCACCATTACACTGACCTACCTGACAGTACACTGACATATCTGACCCATACACTGACCTATTAGCGCGGGCCGTATAGCATAGGAGTCCCCACCATCCAGTCACTCCTTGGTGTCCCCACCGGGCCAGCGCCATCCAACCGCTCCTTGGTGTTCCCACCAGGCGAGTGCCATCCAGCCTCTCTAATGTGTCCCCACCGGGCCAGCACCATCCAGCCGCTCAGAGGTGTCCCCGGTGGGCCAGCGCCATCCAGCTGCTCTGAGGTGCCCCCAGCTGGGCCAGCGCCATCCAGCTGCTCTGAGGTGTCCCTGCCAGGGCAGAGCCATCCAGCCGCTCTAAGGTGTACCTGCCGGGCCAGCACCATCCAGCCGCTCCGAGGTGTCCCCGCTGGGCCAGCACCACCCAGCCGCTCATTGATGTCCCTGCCAGGCCTGAGCCATCCAGCCACTCTGAGGTGTCCCTGCCAGGCCAGCACCATCCAGCCGCTCCGAAGTGTCTTCACCAGGCCAGCGCCATCCAGCCGCTCCTTGGTGTCCCCGATGGGCCAGCGTCATCCAGCCGCTCCTTGGTGTCCCCGCTCGGCCAGCATCATCCAGCCGCTCCAAGGTGTCACCGCCGGGCCAGCACCATCCAGCCACTCTGAAATGTCCCCACCAGGCCAACACCATCCAGTTGCTCCGAGGTGTCCCCGCTGGGCCAGCGCCATCTAGCCACTCTTTGGTGTCCCCGCTGGGCCAGCGCCATCCAGACACTCCGAGGTGTCCTCGTCTGGCCAGCACCATCCAGCAACTCCGAGGTGTCCCTGCCGAGCCAACACCATCCAGCCGCTCTGAGGTTTCCCCCACCGGCCAGGCAGTCAGTTAACAGCCGCTGCACCTCTCTCAATGCTCCCATCTCCAGCCCCACCCCCTCCACTGTACTCACACAGACACAGGCCTCACCAGAGTGACAGGCTGGAGCAAAGGAGTCCTGGGGCGGCACTGTTACTGTGTGAGATGTGACATCAGGGCGCTCAGTGGAAGGCATCGGGGGATTGACAGCATGCAGCGGATGTGTTTCCCGGACAGCCAGCACTGAACGGGGTGAGCAAACAGGAGAGGAGAGCCAAGCTTCACCGGGACAGGGGCCATGGCTGCGCCCTACGTGGTAGTGCGCCCTAGGTGGCTGCCTACTTTGCCTAGTGGTAGCACCGGCCCTGACTCTATGTATAACATAAACCATGACTGGAATTCTTATTTAAGCCAAAACTGAATATTTACCTTATTGTTTTTGACAACATGTAATGCCAATTTCCTACAGTACCAAATATTTGTTATGAAATCAAATGTTTCAGCAATAAAATCAAAGCAAATGGTAAGCAAAGTCATCTTCCACTTTATTGAGTCCTTTATGGGATTCTTTTCTCGCTTCATAGAGTTGTCTAGGGAAACACCCTTCGTTGGTGCATTCCAAAACATAGCCCATGCTTGAGAAGGCTACTCTACAGGAATAGAACAGCACAAATAGGGTAGTTCATAGCACACACGGGGTAGAGGAATGTGTTTTGCTCTCTGAGATTCTATCAACATGAGTCAACAATGAACACTCTCTTATATGTACTGAAATTTGTCCAAATGTATGTTCAACAACCTTTGGCAGAACTCAGAGAGTTCTCAGGAGTAAAAGAAACATCCTGACTTTACACAAAATCATAACTTACCTCTCTCTCTGTTTCATTACCCTGCTACATTTACACAACATTTACATTACTAATTTGGATCCTATTAATTGACTGATCTGGTTTCTGCTATTTAGTCAACAGTTTAAATTAAAATATATCAGTGTCAATAGCATGTGCAATAATTCAAGGAGTTGCTTTGATTTCCTGCTCATGACAGCTCATATCCCAAGCATTTTAAATTCAGTGTCAATTTCTAGGTCATTAAACAGTCTTATTTTCTGTTTTTAGTTCTCATCAGATGATAGTGTACTAGACATGGTCTGACTCTGAACAATAATAGGAGAGCTCAGCTAGCTGAGTTATGTTAAAATTGTAGCTAACGGAACTTGAAGCCAAGAAACTGACATTTCAAAATGCATTCCGATTACGAAAGTAAAATTTTAACATTTTACCTTTAAACTGAAAGGACAATTCAGCAAAAATGGCTAGCAAGTAGAATTCAAAGGAGTGGAGGGGGTCGACACTGTGTGCATCCAAAGTAGCAAATGAGCCTAAAAACACCTTAAAAATAGTCATATTCACAAAGTATACCTAAAAAAGATTTATAAGAAAATCTTACCTTTTCAATGTTTCTGAGAAGGTATCATGGCTGATTGCAAGCATTTCCCAGCTAGCTAAGCATGATCTGTCTATTTGGGCTAGGAACTGACTAACCACTTCACCCCAGGAAGGATTTCCAGCTCTAGGACCTGTTCACCTCTGTGTCCAACTTTATGTTATTACAAAAATACAATAAACTAAAGTTTAGTCATAAATGTTTGCCAAAATGCATTCAGCCATATGTCTCGGGTAAAAAAAAGTCAATTAGCGTATATTTATTGGTTTGCGCAAAAGTTATAGCGTCTACAAACTAGGGTACATTTTCTGGAATTTACGCAGCTTTTATTTTATGACTGCCTTCTCATTTCCTGAGGTGCTAAAATAGAGGGGCAGTACAAACCCTCCCCAAATGACCCCATTTTGGAAAGTAGACACCTCAAGAAATTTGTTGAGAGGCATGTTGAGCCCATTGAATATTTTATTTTTTTGTCATAACTGATTGAAAAATGACAAAAAAAAAAAAAAAATTATACAAAGTTGTTATTGAAATTATATATTGCTCACACATGCTATGTGATGATATATGTGGAATTACACCCCAAAATACATTATTCTGCTTCTCCTGAGTTTGGGGATACCCCATGAGTGAGACTGTTTGGGAGCCTATCGACGTACAGGACCCCAGAAACCAATCACTGTCTTCAGGATTTCTAAGGCCAAAAATGTATGCCTTCACTCCATACTACTTATCTCAGTTTTGGAGGCCATGAAATGCCCAGATAGCACAACCCCCCCAAATGACCCCATTTTGGAAAGTAGATACCCCAAGCTATTTGCTGAGAGGCATGTTGAGTCCATGGAATATTTTATATTTTGCCACAAGTTTCAGGGAAATTCCAATTTTTTTTCACAAAGTTGTCACTAAATGATATGTTGCTTGAACATGCCATGGGTATATGTAAAATTACACCCCAAAATATATTCTGTTACTTCTTCTGAATACAGGGATACCACATATATGAGACATTTTGACGGTCTAGCTGCATACGGGACCCCAAAAACCAAGCACCGTCTTCAGGCTCTCTAAGTGCCTAAAAAAGTGATTTTACTCCTCACTCCCTATCACAGTTTCGGATGCCATGGAATGCCCAGATAGCACAAACCCCCCCCCCCCCAAATGACTCCATTTTGGAAAGTAGACACTCCAAGCTATTTGCTGAGAGGCACGTTGAGTATTTTGCAGATCTCACTTTTTGTTGAAATTTGAAAAAAGTAAAAAAAAAAAAAACGAGAGCTGCAAAATACTCACCATGCCTCTTAAAAAATACCTTGGGTGTCTACTTTCCAAAATGGGGTAATTTGGGATTTGGGGGGGGTTGTGCTACCTTGACACTTCAGGGCCTCCAAAACTGTAATAGGTACTGAGGAGTAAAATCACCATTTTATGCCCTTAATTTTTTTTTAACCACTTGCCGACCTCTGACCTCAGTCTGACGATAACAGAGTGGCTCGTTATTGCAAACCGCCGTCATATGATGGCGGCTGCGATAACTAGTGCTATGAGAACACGGGCATGTGGTGAATTGGGTCAGTGGACCAATATGACCGCAACTCCGTTTTTTTAGTTATGCCCATGAGGAAGAAAAGGCCCAGAAAGGTCTTAAATTCTGTAACAGTGATTGGTTTCCAGTCTCTGGCAAGTGTCAAATGGGGATTAGCGGCAATGAATTGACCAGCATATAAATTACTTTGGTCCATTATAGATCTATAGAGATCTCCTGTGAAATACAGCGGAGAATGGCCGTAAAATCAGCTGTATTCACCGTGATTCCGGGTTGGGCAGTGTATGGGGGAAGTACTGGCGCTGAATCAGTGGGGGGGTTGCCAATTAGGCTTAGCAAATTCAGCTGGAAGGGCACTATGGGTTCTGCGGGCCTGTGTTTGTCTTCTTTATGGCTGCGGGACATTACTTGTGCTAGCCACACCAGCTTGAAATGCACTTATGGGACTCGCCACGTCACCACATAATACTGCAGTGCTGGTTCTTCTACGTCCAGGGGCTACTAGGCCTCTGGTGCTTGCCAGTTCACCAGAACGAGTAGCAGCACTAGTACTGGCTCTCTTTTGCATATGAGAGCCCTGCGGTTCATGCACTTCAGCGACAGCAGAACGGGGTCTGGTACGCCTGACCCTAGCAGGGACCACAACTTCGTCGTCAGAGCTATCTGTCAGGGTGCCGCTGCTGTCTACAGGTTCATATGCTGAGCCTGATTCTGACAGTGGAGCTTCCCCATCGCTCTCGTCTGTCATACTCAGCATAGTGTAGGCCTCTTCGCTAGTGTATGTGCGACCAGACATTTTTGACTTTCTAAATTTAATACGCACACTAGTGTGACTCACAGGCAAAAAAGCGCACCTGGTAGTGCGCATGTGCAGGATTCCAAGAAGGATGCACTGACTGAGCTCCGTGCCGCCCCGACCTAAAGAGAGCTCCTTAACAGTTCTGACTGCTGTCTTTTGCCATTTGACAGCTCTTAAAAGGTTAGGGCGGGGCCACCTGGTGACATAAGAAGGTGACCCCCCACCCCCTTCTGACATCATGTGATGTCAGAAGGGGCTGGGGTCACCCGTTTATTTCTCCGGGTGGCCCAGCCCTAGCCTTTTTAAGAGCTGTCAAACTGCAAAAGACAGCAGTCGGCGGGAGCCCTCCCATTAGGGAGGAGCTGTTTAGTTGTTTTTTTCTTCAGGTTGTCGGTGCCCAAAGCACCCTCCCCATGTTGAGGGCATGTGGCCTGGTATGGATCCGGGGGGGGGCGCTCGCCCCTCCTCCTTCCCCTACCAGGCTGCATGCTTGAATAAGGGTCTGGTATGGATTTTGGGGGGACCACCACGCAATTTTTTAAAAAATTTTGGCACCGGGTTCCCTTTAACCACTTGCGTACATTTACTGTGGCAAGTTAGCTCCGCTGCGCAGATCGCCGCCTATAAATGGCGATCCACTCAGCCGCAGTTGCAGGTGGGCGCGTGCTGCCGCCGGCACCCTCTCATGCCCGCCGCACTCTGCCTGAGTGCAGCTGTGGGTTGGGTGGACTTGATGTCCACCGGCAACCCTCGATCACCTTCTAGAAATTATTTAAACAACGGGGTTCCCCGTTCTGTCAGTGGGCATGACAGTGATCTACTGATCCCTGTCATCAGGATCAATTAGATCTGTCATGCCCCTGCCAGCCCAGCCCCCCACAGTTAGAACATGCCTAGGGAACACAGTTAACCTCTTGATTTCCCCCTACAGGTCCACCCCTTCTCTGCCAGTGACATTTATACAGTAATCAGTGGCTATTTTTAGATCTGATTGCTGTATAAATGTCATTGGTCCCAAAAAAGTGTCAAAAATGTCCAATCTGTCTGCTGCAATATCGCAGTCCCAATAGAAATTGCAGATCGCTGCCATTACCAGTAAAAAAAAAATACTAAAAACGCCATAAATTAATTCTAATGGTTTGTAAACGCAACTACTTTTGCGCAAACCAATCAATAAACGCTTTTTGCCATTTTATTTATTAAAAATATGCGGAAGAATATATATTGGCCAAAACTGATGAATACATTTTTTTTATATCTTTTATTTTTATATGTAGTATAGCAAAAAGTAAAAAATATTGAACCTGAAATATATGGAACCTGTCCTGTTAAACCACTCTATAGTCTTGGCCACCGTGCTGCAGCTCAGTTTCAGGGCCTTGGCAATCTTCTTATAGCCTAGGCCATCTTTATGTAGAGCAACAATTCTTTTTTTCAGATCCTCAGAGAGTTCTTTGCCATGAGGTGCCAAGTTGAACTTCCAGTAACCAGTATGAGAGAGTGAGAGTGATAACACCAAATTTAACACACCTGCTCCCCATGCACACCTGAGACCTTGTAACACTAACAAGTCACATGACACCAGGGTGGGAAAATGTCTAATTGGACATTTTCACTTAGGGGTGCACTCACTTTTGTTGACAGCGGTTTAGACCTTAATGGCTGTGTGTTGAGTTAATTTGAGGAGGCAGCAAATTTACACTGTTATACAAGCTGTACACTCACTACTTTACATTGTAGCAAAGTGTCAATTCTTCAGTGTTGTCACATGAAAAGATAGAATAAAATATTTACACAAATGTGAGGGGTGTACTCACTTTTGTGAGATACTGTATATATTGAATAGACACAGCCCACCATTGCAGTCTGAAAAACTGTGTTTTTTCCTTTAGATTTAAAAATATTAAGAATTACTGTAAAAAGTACAATTTAAAACCTATATGAGAGTGAGGTTCACAAACAAAATAAGAAAAACAGAGGTAGAGAGAGTGGACTATATTACAAGAAAAATGAATACATCATCAGCGTAGTAGACCACAGGATGAAGAAGGTTTCCATAATTTTCTAAATATGTCCCTTTTTTTCAGGTGCTATTGAATTACATGTCTCTTGGTTCTTGACCGTGCTGATAAGCTACTGCATTATATACATTTTATATGCCTTACTTAAAGCGGTTGTCTACCCAGTAAAAAAAAATATATATATATATAAAAACTTGCAAGACAATAGCATAATGAGCTAGTATGCACCGCATACTAGCTTATTATGAAATACTCACCTTGAAACAAAGATTCGTCCGGGCTGCACGGTCCCCTCTGAGGGAGAGGACATCTTCCCTTGGATCTTGCTTCTGGGTACGCTGCTCCAGTCAGTCTCTTGCCGTCTTTCCGGCAAGGTCCGACCCTATTGCCACGCCTTTGCTGGGACATACACGGCCCATGCGCCGTAACATACACGGCGCATGCGCCGTAACACTACAGCTACAGAGGGGGAATTTCTCCTAAACCGTAGAGGTTTAAGAGATATTCAGTAATAAGGTACTTATTATAGGCTTACCTGTAGGTAAAAGTAAACATATTGGGTAGACAACTGCTTTAAAGCTGCACTTCAAAATAGTAAAGTAATAAAATAACATTATTGTGATTAAACATGACATAAAGAGTGCCTGCAATTTTATCATGTTTCTTAGTAGAATATGTTCTACTAAATAATTGTCAATGTATGAATTTATCCTGAAGCCCAAATATTGACACGGATACTATGATAGTAGATGCCTCAGTAGAATAAACTCCTCTGTTATGAAACAAATACCAAAGCAGTTAACAATGTATCTACTAATTAATGTACAAGCAGACACCCAGAACTCATCAAGACACACACACCACACTGCATCAAGTAGTGAGTAAATGAAAAAGACAGTTCAGTGATCAGATGCCATGGCCCCTGAATCCCTGGATTGATTCATGCAAATGAATGTTCGCTAAGTGTGGAAATCAATTTGAATTAAGATGATGGACTGAAGAGCTGGAGGTCAGGAGAATTTATTTATGAGGAGTAAATACAGTGACGAGAATACACACTGACATAATGCTAGAGAATAGCACCAAATAATAATATGGTATTTTTTAACAAGGATAAGTAGGACTTTTATTTATTATAATAAAAAATATTTAATATGTGATATTGTTTTGCTTATACAACAGATAAAAACGCTAAGATAAAAGTATGTCGTAACATTGTGCCTACTCAAAATAAGCGTACAGGCATAACTAGATACCAGTACCACTGATTGACAACAGTTGTTGAAAGGCTACCTTTTCACCCTAGGAAATAAAATGAATAAGTAAATGATTTACATGTTTGCACACATTTTTTGACATTCAGTTTATTTTAACATTTCCTAGGGCTTTTATTATTTTCACGACAAGGGTATCATCGAGGGAGCCTGCTAATACTACTTTCAGGCCTTATCCTACTATACCAGTTTATAGTCCCCTATAACAATATTAGACCATACCAGAGTGAAATTTAATGGGCATATCAACCTTTTTTTTACAAATCAAGTTACAACCAATAAATAATATTTATTAACAATAAATACAAGAAAATATATCAACAGTCTTTGAAGGCAACAGAAAGCAAATATCCAAGCACTACTGGATCTGCAGCCCAAAATCCATTATGTGATAGCCACACCATACCTCCTCAGGAATGATAACAGAGACCTACCCCACAACTGGATCTAACTGAAGCAGGACACCATAACTTAAATGGTGCCCATCCAATTTTTGACACAATGTGGTTGATTTTCTAAAACTGGAGAGTGCAAAATATGATGTAGCTGTCCATGGTAGCCAATCTGCTTCTAACTTCAGCTTATTCAATTTCAATTAACCACTTGCCGACCGTCAACCGCAGGTTGACAGCGACAAAGTGGCTCTCCTGGGCAAACCGCCGTCATCTGACGGCGGCTGCCAGATCACGCACTGTGAGGGCACGCGCGATGCCCCCCCGGGAGAGAAAGAACGGAGGTCCGTGTAAGTAAACACGGACCTCTGTTCTGTGAGGGGGGAAGGGCTGTGATCACAGGCTTCCTCTACATGGAAGCTGTAATCACTTCCCTTCCCCAGCCAGGGCAGCCCACACACAGTTAGAACACGCCCAGGGAACACAGTTAACCCTTAGAGCGCCCCCTGCAGGTTAACCCCTTCACTGCCAATGACATTTACACAGTAATCAGTGCATTTTTATAGCACTGATCGCTGTATAAATGCCAATGGTCCCAAGAAAGTGTCAAAATGTTCCGACATGCCCGTTGCAATATCGCAGTACCGCTAAAAATCGCAGATCGCCGCCATTACTAGTAAAAAATAAATAAATAAATAAAAACCCCAGAAATGAATTCTCATCATCCGTAAACGTGGCAACTTTTGCGCAAACCAATCAATAAACTCTGACTGCGATTTTTTTTATCACAAATATGAGGAAGAATATAAATCGGCCAAAACCGATGAAAAAAAATGTTTTTTTATTTTTTTTTTATTTGTATTTTAGCAAAAAGTAAGAAGTTTGGGTTTTTTTGCAAAATTGTCTCTCTTCTTTTGTTTATAGCGGCGATCAGAAATGACGCAGCGATGATCAAATACCACCAAAAGAAAGCTCTATTTGTGGGAAAAAAAGGATGCAAATTTAGTTTGGGTACAACGTCACATGACCGCGCAATTTTCAGTTAAAGCGACGCAGTGCCGAATCGCAAAAAGGGCTCTGGTCAGGAAGGGGGCAAATCCTTCCGGGGCTGAAGTGGTTAAGCCTTGACAAAAACCCAGGAAGCTGATTGGTTTCTGTGTAGAGGTGCACCAGATTTTGCACTCTCCAATTTTAGTAATTCAACCCCAATGAGTGGAAGACAGGAGTTTCAGGAGATAGAGTCAGTTTAGGAATCATTGCTTGCAGGCAGCAAGGTACTATGAAATATGTAGCCATTAGAAATTGAATGTAAACAGCAGTGGAGAACTCTAGTGCAGTGCAAGGGAATTTTCCCCAGAGAAAAGTAAATGTGGAAAAATGTTACTTTCCAAATACAGGTTGAAGGAAAAAAATTTAAAAAAGCATTTATACTTTTTATTTATTTTTTTTATTTTTACAGTCTTTTACTTTAAGAGCCATAGCCTTCTGAATGTTACTGGCACATCAACCAACTAATTAAATTCATGATACTAACAATAACTTATAAGGCCATCCACATCCTCTGGAATGCTCTACCCCAATCTGTCTGACTTTCTCCTACATTATCCACTTTTAGACGATCCCTGAAAATTCATCTCTTCGGAGAAGCCTATCTGGCCCCCATCTAATAACCGTACTTTTATCGTTAGCACATCTCCTACAGTTATTACCTCTTGTATCTCTTGACCTTCCCTCTTAGATTGTAAAATCTAACAAGCAGGGCCCACTGATTCCTACTATATTTAAATGTATTGTATTTGTACTGTCTACCCTTAAGTTGTAAAGCGCTGCGTAAACTGTAGACATGTGCGGTTTGTTTCATTCCGATTAAAATGAGGCCAAATTTTTGTTTTTTGGAAATTCGGATGTATCTGAATTTCCAAATTACAATAGTATCAATTTTAATTAAATAATGAAAAAAAAAATTGGGACAAAATATGAATTCGAATAGTCTTCAAATCATTTTCAAATACTTTTTGAATTTGTAACATTTTCAAATCCGAATAGTTTTCAAATTTGAATTTAAAAAGTTTTCACATTTGAATAGTTTTCCAATTTCCAAAGAGAATAAAATAGAATAGAAAATAAAGGAATAGATTAGAAAAAAAATAGACTAGAAAAGAATATAATAGAAAATAAAAGATTAGAAAATAAAATAACAGAATAGACTAGAATATAATAGAAACAAATAGAATAGAATAGAATAACATAGAAAGAATATAACCATCTTCAGAAATTCGAATTTCAAATAGAATACATTTGAATTTGAATACATAAGAAAAGAATTGAATAGAAAATAAGAGAATAGAAAAACAAAGAATAGAATAGAATAGAATAGACTATAATACAATAGAAAAGAATAGAATTAAAAAAAAAACAATAGAATAGAGTAGAAAGAATATAACCATTTCCCAAAATTCAAATAGAATCAATTTGAATAGAATAGAAAATAATAGATTAGAATAGGAAGATGGTTATGTTCAATCTACTCTATTCTATTCTGTTGTATTTTTCTATACTATTGTGCTATTTTCTATTCTACTCTATTCTTTTCTATTCTATTCAAATTTGAATTGATTCTATTAGATTTTTTGGAAAATGGTTATAGTATTCCTGTTCTATTCTATTGCTTTTTTAATTCTATTCGTTTCTATGCTATTCACATTTCAGAAGATGGTTATAATCTATTTTATTCAATTTTTTATTATTCTATTCTATTCCTTTCTATTCTATTCCATTCTATTATGTTCTTTTATTTTCTGTCCTATTTTGTTCTGTTTTACTCTATTATATTATATTATATTCTTTTTCTGTTATATTATTTTCTATTGTATTCATGTATTTTCTATTCTATTTTATGCTCATTGGAAATTTGAAAACTATTTGAATTCAAAAACTGTTCAAATTTGAAACGATTCAAATTTGAAAATGATTCAAATTCAAAAACTTTTTGAATTTGAAAATGATTTGAAACTGATTTGAAAACTTTTTGAAACTGATTTGAAAACGAATAAACAAACCAAATTCCGAAAATGAATTAAACAAATGAAACAAGTCTAACTAAACAAATTTATGTAAATAATGAAACAAAACAAAACTAAACACATTTTTTTCGCTCTGCACATGTCTAGTAAACTGTCAACGCCATATAAATCCTGTATTATAATAATAATCATGCCACAATGACAGTTCAATTGGACTGTGCCAGCTTCTTTGTAAACTGTGCCATATGATTGCTGTGCTATAATAGTGATCACATGCTTGGGAACCATGGTACTCAGTTCCAGACTGCTGTATCTGACAGTGGTTGATATCAGATACAGCACTGTAACAGAACTAACTAGAGGATAGCACATGTTCCAGCTATTAGTTCTAAACGTGGGGCATTTATAAATGTATCCTTAGGAGTGGAAATCATACTTGAGGATATTTATGTTCAGATGACCAGTGAAAAGGAGTTAAATAAATGTTTTTGCAACTGTTTAACCACTTCCCACCCAACATATGCAGAATGAGGGCTGGGAAGTGGTTCAGTTATCCTGACTGGGCGTCATATGATGTCCAGCAGATAATCACCAAAATTGATTATCAGCGAAGCCCCCATCAGAAGTGCCCACCGCAATGTCAATCAGTGCCCACCCAAATCGCCAATCAGTGCCCACCCAAATAGCCAATCAGTGTCCATCAGTAACGCCTGTCAGTGCCCTTCACAGATGCCAATCAGTGCCCATCAGTAAAGACTGTCAGTACCGCCTCACCAGTGCTGCCTATCATTGACATCTATTAGTGCCCATCAGTGCCATCTATCAGTGCCCATCAGTGCCACCAATTGGTGCCCATCAGTGCCCCCTATCAGTGCCCATCAGCACTGCCTATCAGTGCCACCTATCAGTGCCCATCAATTCTACATATTAGTGCCTCCTCATCAGTGCTCATCATTGCCACCTTATCAGTGCCACCTCATTAGTGCCCATCAGTGCTGCCTTATAAGTGTCCATTAGTGCAGCCTCATCAGTGCCAGTCAGTGAAGGAGAAATAAAATTTTATAACAGAAACAAAGAAAACACTTTTTTTCGAAAATTTCGGGCAAAACATAAAAAACCCAGTGGTGATCAAATACCACCAAAATAAATCTCTATTTGTGGGAAGAAGATAATGGTAAAGATTTCATTTGGGTACAGTGTTGTATGACCACACAATTGTCATTCAAAGTGTGACAGTGCTGAAAGCTTAAAATTATCCTGGGCAGGAAGGGGGGGGGGAGTGCCCAGTATTGAAGTGGTTGCCTTACCCTGTCACTGCACTTTTGTTGGACAGATTGGTCTGCAAAGAAAGGTATATCCTGATTAATATTATTACGTTATTCTGTTATTCTCATATGCACGGATACAATATTTTTTGATGATGATAATCTTTTAAAATTAAATTTTACTTTACTTAACTGCTAAGGGTTAATTTTCTTGATATTTTTGGCAATGAAAAGTCCAGTGCTGACAACTGAACCAGGAATAATTGTATTCAACTTCCACCTTTACATTAACTGGCAAAGTCCAGCATGTCTGTAGTAGTGACTTAGCATTCTAAAGTAGCATACCTTTAATCAGTTTTATATTCTAAGTGTGCCATAATTAACACTGCTGACCCTAGTTCCATCTTAACTGGAGTACCAGCTACTCTACATTTCTGCCAAATAAAAGAGCTTTTGCCCTCTGCTATCATGATATTGCTTGTCCTGTGTCGTCCCTGCTAGCAAATTAAGCATTTCCAACACCATAGTTGTTAGAAAAAGTTCAGAAATGCTCCTTCTGTTCTTTTAACATCCTACTTAGATTGACCTTGAATTATTTTGTGCTTTTTTTTTTTGTAAGAAACATTAAACTGGCAAGTTGCAACATTTTGGAACCTTTCCCCATGGATGTAGCAGAATTCTGATTTCTGTGTGTTTTCTTTTTTGTTTTAAAGTGGTTGTATCCCCGTGTAAAAAAAAGAAAAAAAAAATACCTGCAAGGCAAAGGCATAATGAACTAGTATGCACTGCAAACTAGTTCATTATGTAATACTTACCTCAGAACGAAGCTTCCGCTGGTCCGCCTGGTCCCCAAGGGGGAGCTGACATGTTGCCTCTGTGGATCCTTCCGGGTTTGCAGCTCTGGTGCTGTGAGTGGCCGGAGCCGTGAGATGTTGCTCCCGCGCGCATGTCGTCTTTACGGCGGACTTTCTAGCAGGGTCCGGCGCACATGACTGTGCATGCGCCACTGGCGTCAGCGGCGCTTGCAGTAAGGATATCTCCTAAACCGTACAGGTGAGATATTTTTTTTTACCTACAGGTAAGCCTTAGTATAGGCTTTACCTGTAGGTAAAAATCAAATTTAGGTGATACAACCGCTTTAACAAGTTCACATCTGTATCTGCTTAGTATACCTTTTACTTTTATTTTGTGCTAAAGTTCTAAAGTGTCTTAAGCACCATTTTCCATTGTGTATGTTATTATCTGCAAACAAGTGTGTGGATAATTAACCACTTAAAGACCACCTACTGCATATATCCTGCGGCAAGGTTGCTCTATTGCACAAAATGACGTACCTGTACGTCATTTTGTGCAATATATACTGTAAGCACGCATGCTCCCATTGGATACAGGGGAAGCCAATCAGCGGGCCCGGTTGACCCGATGTCCACTGGCCACCCGCGATTTCCCAGAGAGGCAGAATGGTGATCTGACTATGTAAACTAGGCAGATCACCGTTCTGTCAGGGGAGGACACAGAGATCTACTGTTCCTGGTAAGCAGGAACATGGATCTCTGTGTTCCCCCAGTCAGTCCATCTCCCACACAGTTAGCAAGAACCTCCCTAGGACACACTTAACCCTTTGATCGCCCCTAACCCCTTCCCTGCCAGTGTCATTAGTACAGTAACAGTGCATATTTTTAGCACTGATCACTGTAATAATGTCACTGGTTCCCAAAAAAAGTGTCAAAAGTGTCAATCAGGTGTCCGATTTGTCTGTCGCAATGTTGCATTCCCGCTAAAAATCGCTGATCGCCACCATTACTAGTTAAAAAAATAAATAAAATAAAAATGGCATAAAAATATTCCATAGTTTGTAGCAGATATAACTTTTGCGCAAACAAATCAATATACGCTTATTGGGATTTTTCTTTTTACCAAAAATATGTAGCAAAATACATATTGGGCTAAATTGATGATAAAACGGAAAATTCCCTATTGGATACTTACCGTAATTTTCCTTTCCTGATGGACTCCATTGCAGGCTACGTGTGCGTTTACCCCACCCCCTCCACTCCCATAGGACCCTACTACCATAAATTTGGCCGACTGGCCCCTACCTGTGTTCCGTATCTAGCGCCTCCTCTAGACTCTAGCCTATTGCCGAACAGAGAGGAACCTTCAAAAGGGATCCTGCACCAGGCCTGCTGAGAGGACGGGTCTGCGTGCCAAGGACGAAGCCACAGGGCCGTTTAGCCATGACTGAGGATAACATTACCCGCGCCACCAGGCGGATGAGGTCCAAGGAGGCCTCCCCCCAGGAAGGCTGATGCCCACTTCATCTCCTGCAGGGATGAGCTTCTAGCTATTTCTGGCGAGACCCCACTTAGCACATTGTCTATCTCTTCTCTGACCTCCATTGCTTTTCATATGGCCGCCAGGGCCAGAGCTGGTTTGCAGGCCTTGCCCGCCGTCACATAGATTTTATTGAGGTCTAAGTCGATCTTCCTCTCAAGAGGATCTCTGAATGACACTGCGTCCTCCAAAGGAAGGGTGACATGTTTTTCCAGCCTTGCTACGGCTGCATCCACCGACGTCTTCCCTGAAGGGATAGAGTCTGGCAGCTTTGTTGGACAGGGAGGCCTTCTTGTCCACCTTTTCCCATTCTTCCTTTAGGATATCCTTTAGCTCCAGAAGAAGCAGGAAGTTGGGACGATCTCTACTTAAGTGCTAGAAAAACTTCCTTTGCTTTGCCAGGGAAGTCACCGGCTCCTACCACCTCAAGGCTTCCTTAACGGCCTTAAACAGTGGCGGGATAAAGGCTGCATGGAAGCCCGCTGCATCTTCCCCCTTCATCTCAGAATCTGAGGAATCCAGGGGAGTAAAGTTTGGTTGAGATGGGCCCAGTTCTTCTTGAGTCAAGCGTTCTAGAGAGCCCCTGGTGGAGGGTTGGCTCTGGGTGCGAGAGGGGCCGAATTCTCTCAGTGATTGCTGAACCACCCGTCTCACTAGTGCCTCCACCCCAGGGCTAGGGCTAGCATGCCATTCTCCTGATTCTCTTTCCTTCACCGCCCGGGAATAACATGCCTCACAAAGCGATTTTCCCTCAGGCACTTCTGCGCGGCAACCCCAGCAAGACTTGCACCTGGGGTGACTATCATGGCTGTAGGAGTGGTGTCTGGAGGAAGAGTGGGAACTCCTTCCATGATGTTGACCCCTAGACTGGGACCTATGGTGTCCAGACTTCGATGATGAGTGTCGGTGTTGGGACCTGGCAGGGTCTCTAGTGTCCCGTGACAAGCCTTGATGATCAGACCTGGGGGGGCTAAAAATGACATGACAACAGGCACAAATAGTATACATCAATCAGGGCTGAATAACATACACGCCCCCCTAGGTGTCCCCCCGCTCAGCCCACTATCACACTTGTTAGGCATGGGCTGGCCACTGGAAGGCGGTGACTGACTCATGCTGTGGGGCACAGGAGCTGATGCCTGGAGAGAGGGGAGAACTGCATGATACCACATCATCTTATACGGCATTCACCCCCTCCCAGTGCCTCCAGACCTCCGGGGCTTACCTGGAGGGGAGAGGGATCCAGCTTGGGGAAGCCACCACAAAGCCTGCAGATAAACCCATTCTGCTCAGGCTCATGGCTCTTTTTGAATCCCCCGCCGCCATTCCCGCCCCACCGCGCATGCACCACTCAGACTGCCGGGTCTGCTGTGCATGCGTCAACCAAGCCTCGGTCCTGTAGCGAGAGCCGCGCCTGCACAGGGGGTCCTGTAGCCAGCCTAATCCTGCCAATGGAACACAGATGCATTCCAACACCACGGAAGCCACTCCACCAATCCAGGGGCACCAGGAACAGAAGCACACAGGACACATCGGGGGAAACCACCACCCCTCATCTGCCTGCCCGCTCCAAGCTGGGGACTGCATGCCCAAACACCATGACGTTAATCTCCGATCTGCATGGGTCCTGGAGGAGGACAAAAAAGGAACACAGGTAGGGGCCAGGCGGCCCAATTTTTGGTAGTAGGGTCCTATAGGAGTGGAGGGGGCGGGGTAAACCCACACGTAGGCTGCCATAGGGTCGCTCAGGAAAATTAGATTTTTTACATTCTTTTATTGGATATGTTTTATAGCAGAAAGAAAGTAAAAAATATTGTTGTTTTTTTTTTTTCAAACTTGTCGCTTTTTTTGTTTATAACACAAAAAATAAAAACTGCAGAGGTGTTCAAATACCACCAAAATAAAGCTATATTTGTGGGAAGTAAAGGATATCAATTTTATTTGGGTACAACGTCATCACTGCACAATTGTCAGTTAAAGTAATGCAGTGTCGTATCGCAAAAAATGGCCTGGTCATTAAGGGGATAAAACCTTCCGGGGCTGAAGTGGTAAAAGCTGCAAGCATGAAGTGAAAAAAATCACTTGAATGTGTATAAAAAAAATAAATGCTGCGCTATCACCAATAATTTATCTGTGAGTAATAACCAATGTCTGTGATCTGAAGTTGTGTGTGTTTTCAGCAATTATCAAATAGAAAAAAAAACTTAAAAAAACTATCAATTATAAACCATAATACAGCAAAAGTCCATATAATCGTTAAAGCAGTAGTCCCATACAACTTATGATATATATCTCTCCCAGGTAAGTGCAAAAATGTGCAAGTAAAAAATACCTCCACCACGGTGAATCCCTTATGGGAAAACTGTAACCTTCCTGTATTGACCCCACAACACAGGTCAATATTCGTTCCAACACTAAATGGACTTCTTTCCTTCTTAATCAGCAAGGATTTAGACTCTTGGAGCACCTCAGCAGCTCAGGTGGGTGGATGGATGATTCAGTGTGTGTTTACATGTTAAAAACCAATGAGAACTTACTGCATATAGTGCTTACTGTTATTTTATTTAAAAAAGCAAAAAAAAAAACAGAAAGCCACTCACATGTATAAAGACCATGTGAGTCTAAAAAAAGTTCCCACCTGTAACCATCAGCATGGATGGCAATGGATTAGATCATTCAATGTAAGCTTCCACTGTCAGCATGCTCTCTCTCTAATAGCTCGTACACACGGGACGACGATCGTGCGCACGACCGTGTTGAATCGTACGTTGACGGTCGTATGTAGCCTACTGACATGCACACGACGGTCGTGTGTGCAACGTACGACCGGTCGAACGTGATGACGCGAACGCGCGTATA